>QNUK01000022.1:600000-1197500 GCA_013621035.1 Clarias magur
TTCTCTTTTTGTTTAAGATATATCGTAATGTTCAAAAGTTAGTACCCCTTGTTTAATTCTATATGTTTTTTTTTTTGTTGTTGTTGTTGTTGTAAAAACATATCAAAAATAATCTGATCATAGCAGGTTTTCGTATTAGGCAAATACAACCTCAGATGAACATATAACTTTTTTTTACTGCACTATTATTTATTTAACAAAAAAAAAGAAGTCACATTTAGCTGTAATAACTTGAAGTAATCATTTGGTTTGATTTATGGCGACTTTATCAGTCTCTACATCATTGTAGAGCAATTTTAGCCCATTGTTGTTTACAATATTGCTTCAGTTCATTGAGGTTTTGGGAATTCGCATATGCACAGCTGTCTTTAGGTCACATCATGTCAATTTGGGTTGAGTTCTGGACTTTGACAAGGCATTACAAATCCATGATTTTTTATTTTTAGCCATTCTAATGTAGATATACTGTAGATTTTTCGGAGCATTTTCCTGTTGCATTTGGACCAAGTTAGCTAACATGGCCTCACATTTGCCTCTAGAATACTCTGATGTACAGAGGAGTTATTTACAGAGGAGTACAGAGTGTACTCTGGTGTACAGAGGAGGACCATTATTTGATTGCAAGGTGCCCAGGTCCTGTCGCTGCAAAACAATCCCAAATCAACCACTCCACCTCCATGCTCCAAGCAATAATTGCTTCTCTAAGACCATTGTTTATGTCTTTCTTTCTTGGAGTTGTGTTAACACACACCTGAATGGTTCAAACCAGCAACCTGCCAAAACTTCTGCTTTTATTGAGGTCTGCACACCTGCAGATGATCAGTTGATCAAGGGCTGATGATTAGCAGCGCCTGGCTGCAACTTGCCCTTTTAAGTCCTGTGGAAGTAGTAAGAGGTTACTTGGTGTTGTCCACTGTTTCTTTTTTTGTTTGTTTGTTTCATTTTTGTTAAATAATCAATGGCACAGTGAAAAAGTTATATATTGTTATTTGTTTGAGTTTGTATTTGACTAATACTCACTGTAAGCAGATGATTCTTATTATGGTTTTACACACAAAATAAAATGAATTAAAAGAGGGGGTACTAACTTATGAAGATGACTGTTCACGAACAGTTGTGAAGAGTTTCTTTTCTTACCTTCTAGGAAAGTGACATTTATCGAACATGTGTCCTGTGTCAACTTCCCATATGGTGATATACTGTAATGAAGGTTTGTGTCTACACATTAAAATGCATTTACCATCAATCTGTAGGCATGTGTCTTTAATTCAAAACATCCTGTCAACATCCAACTGAATTCTCAGTCTGTCTTTATATATCTCTTTTGAATGGTTTATCAGGCTCAGTAGCATCTGCCTTGTAATACACAGGGGAACTAAATAAAGCATGTATGATCCAATGCACTGTCTCATTGTATGTGATATTCTCACCTCACAGTAGTTGGTTTGATCCCATTATCATAACACAAAGTGTCCAATCTAAATAATGCTACACTAATTTCTATATACCAATTCCATTCCAGGTTGGACATTTGCCAAATTTGCATCCACTAACTCTCCCCTATCACATTACAGTTACTTACCAAGATGGGTGAGAGTAAACATGCACTTTCTCTGAGACACATGAATCTACCACATATTATATTGTGAAATGCTCCTCCTGCTACAGCACAGGGCATCAGGACACCACTCAAAATAATTCGCTAACTGCATTATTTTGGATTTACATTAAATCACAGATGCCCATAATTGACTAATGCCGATATTTTGGCAGAATAGTTAGTAAAACTCTTCTTCCTTCAATCATTCCTTTTCACTCTTAGACGCCTTCCCATGGACATCTGCTGCAATGCTGGGATTTAAATGCTTATTCTGTGGAGGCTAATTTATAATGACTATTATATAATTCATGACGTCAGAACAAAGGAAAATGGAAAGACATTTGTATACTGTCGTATACTGTATGTCTGTCCCCATGGCTTCTGATAAGGGCATTCAAACAGTTTATGCCCAGGCTTCACATTTTTTGTGTGGATAATTTAACCTAGGTACTATATGATGGGCGGTCATAAAATTCGTATTATCATATGAAAAAAATATTTGCCAAACTTATGTCTCGGGAAATGAGTACAATCATGAACATTTAACACCTGTTTGTTTCAACTGTTTCAAATGTTCATTACATTATTTTTTTTCTTAGCAATAATAACAATTTTATGCCTGCCTCTCATAAATTTGTAAATAAAATGTGCTGCTGAAATTCTAGTTTAGTCTAATCATAGTCTAGATGAGCATAGTTTGCTCATCCTACTGTATATGATATTTAATCAGAATATGTTAAACGTGTATATATTTTCAATACGCTTAGCAGTGTTTGATTTAATACAGTAATGTTGTAAAAGAGAAATTATTTATAAGTAAACTACCAACAGCTGGCTCCTAAGTATTTTTGTTTTCATGACTTTACCAACTCATAATTTTGTCAATTTAATTTAACTGAGCATACTCTACACATAATGGAGACTTTTAGGAGAAACCTTTACAGAACATTCTCTTGCTGAATACAAGGGTATAAATGTTCATTATTACATTTGAAATGATTGACTCATCTCCACTGAGAATCTATTATCATCTGTACACACTCTCACATGAATCATCCACTTGTGGTTCCCAGGACTGTCATGAATTTTCCCCTTTTCCGGAATCACTTAAAAAGATCCCCTGATGGTACCCAAACTCCCCCTCACAAGCATTTAAAACCTTTTTAGAGACCATGTGTAGAGACTTATATGTAAATATCTAATGTGTACTTGAGTGCAATGTGAAAAGGGAATGGTAAATCTCGTGCCACGTGCACACTATACATACTTACTGAAACTGTACATGGTGCTGAGTAGTAATCAGAGCCCTGTGACTTAAGTCTGCGCTGTATGGAGTGCACTTTTAGCTCATCCTTTAATATCAAGCCAACAAAACAACCATACATCAGCAAAATTACCGCTTGTAACTCTGTGCCCATTGCACTGTAGGAGTGCACATGCACACCTGCATACTCTCTTTATCTTCTTAAAAGTAGTGAAAATAAATGTACTGATGTAAGTGCCCCAGGCTTTCCAGATGTAGAAGTATACTAAATAAATAAATAAATAAACGAAGTGCATCTCCCTTTTGGGGGATTAAACTTCAACTGGACATGGGTAATCAGATTCCATCACAAGGTTTTTCAAGAGTTTCTTTTTTATCATGTAATTCTATTTCCCTTTTGGCTTTACTCCGCGCTCTATAGCCGTTCATTGTTCATCCATCACTATTAATTCATTATTGCTCTATTAAAAAAAAAAAAAAAAAAAAGCTAACATCAGCAAATACAGAGAGAGAGAGAGAGAGCGAGAGCGTGCAAATAAAAAGATCGACATACCTAAATTGTGTCCTTTGCCAGCAGGAAATAAGATGTGGACACTTCACATGGGTAAAATCCAAGCGCTTCACAAACTCTAGCTTGCATCTGTCCTCATCAAACCACTCAGGTTTTCTCTTCACCTTCCTCTTCTCCCTCCTCTTTGAGTCCTTTTAGCTCTCATCTACTCTGTTTACACTGCTCGCAGCCTGACTTGTACGCACATCGCTCACTGCACATAATCGGGAAGTGAGACGCATACCGCTGCTGGGGGAGAAAAAGGAAACGGCAGATGAAGAAGGAAAAGGCAAGGAGGGTGGGGTGTGTGTGTGTGCGCGCATGTGTGTGTGTGTGTGTGAGAGAGAGAGAGAGAGAGAGAGAGATTGGATGTCTCTGCACTTTTGGAACGCTATGAAAAAGAGAGTGGTAAAGCAAAAGAGAGGGAGCGCTCGTGTCCACAAGCCAGAGACAGGGTGGGAGATGAGGAGCTCTGTACTGAATACTGTTGTGCTGTGCTGCACTAGCGTCTGTAGTGTGAGTGATTACTATGGGTGTAACCTGTGTCAGGTCCCCAGAGTAAAGGATCTTCATCAACCAGATTAAAGAGACAAAGCAGCAAACCCCTCACACACACTGTTCCCACCCTCCTTTCCTCTCATCATCACTTGTTCAGTGTTCCCTGTGGAGAGGCACTGTTGTGCACTGTGGTCACCATGGGATATTTTAATCGGCTCAGCCACTCTGCCACATGAGGACTGCTACTCATTCATGCTGGTGCAGTGGCACATGGCCCAAAATGAACGGTAAATGTTAACTGTAAATAATGTTTACTGTGTGTAGGTGTATTTGTGTAGAAATTGTTTTTTTTTTTTTCGTATGTATGTATGTATGTATGTACAGTATGTATGTATGTACAGTATGTATGTATGTACTCTAAATATGCATTAAGCATAAAATAAGCATGGTACTGAACCAGGATTGATTGAGTGCAATTTCTACCCATTTATTTTTATTATTTATCAATCAAAATGATTTACAGAAAGGTAACACAAACTTTTTACATCTCAATAATGACTGGAGTCATTATTCTGAAAAAAAAAGCACTTTTGTAAGTTGCTTTGGATTTAAGCGTCTGCAAATGCCTACATGTAAATGTAGGGGTTACATGAGGTTTTTGGACATGATTCACACATTTTTTCCCCACATGCTGTTCTCATAGAAAACATATATTTGAATGTTTACAATTGTGATTTTCTCAGGTGACACGGTGGTGTAATGGTTAGCACTATCACCTTCCACCTCCAGGGTCGGGATTTGATTCCTGTCCAGGTTCAATTCCCGTCTCTGTGTGTATGGAGTTTGCATGTTCTCACCGTGCTTTGTGGGTTTTCTCTGGGTACTCCGGTTTCCTCCCGCATTCCTAAGATATGTAGATTAGGCTAATTGGTGTTCCCAAATTGCCCGTAGAGTGTGGGAGTGACACCCCATCCATGGTGTACCCCATCTCAATGTCAAGTCTTCTGGGATAAGCTATGAACCTGTATACAGAATAATATGGTATAAACGGTGATTGATTGAGGTGAGTGATTTTCTCACATTTTATATTTATTTATTTTCACTTGCTAATTGTTTCATATGTTAGGCATTTGGAGTTATTTTTACATGTATTTTATGTATGGTTATGACACTAAAGTAATGTTAACTTTACCTAATTCACGTGTATTTTTATGAGAAGTATCATTTCATTCATGTATTGTGTTGCACTCTATACATCAGAGATCAGATTACTAAGTTTGAAAAGCTACCAAGGTTAATGTTACATTTGTACTATTTCTTCTGGCAATTTAATTTCAATCAGTTTAACTTTATCTTGGTGGAAATATGTACACCCACACTCTCAAGTAGAATGTAGACCCTCATTAATGTTGACCTACTTCAGCTCTACTAAAGTGCCAGAACCTTACTGTTTTGTGTATGGATACTCACATACACATCGTTGTCACTCGAGCTGTCTCACTGCATCAAGTTGACAGTGATGTTTGGATGCAGAGTTCAGTGGCAGAATGTTTGAACCCAGGTCTTCTTTCTTATACTACTCTATTGTCAGAATCGAGTGGGATGATGAGCTGTAACCTTTAGGAAGAGGTCCTGTCCTGGTGAGGAATTGTGCCCTGACATATATCAATCATCTGAAAGGTTACTGAAATATCATATTCTCACTCAACAATTTCCAGCATCTTGTGCCATCCAACTGGGAAGTGTGCATGTCATAGAGTTTTATTAATCTTACTTCATGAATAACATGGTGAAAAATATATTTCACCATATATTTTTTTGATATATTTTATAAATTTTTATAAAGTTTTGATATATATTATAAATACATTTCATAAGATTGACAGTAGGTGGCATGTTGGCGTAATGGTTAGCACTATCGCCTTACAGCTCCAGTGTCCGGGTTCGATTCCCAGGCAGGTTCAATTCCCGTCTCTGTGTGCATGGAGTTCTCCCCATGCTTCGTGAGTTTCCTCCGGGTACTACAGTTTCCTCCCACAGTCCAAAGACATGTAGGTTAGGTTGACTGACATTCCCAAATTGCCCGTAGTGTGTGAATGAGTGTGTGAGTGTGTGTATGTGTGTGTGCCCTGCAATAGATTGGCACCCTGTCCAGGGTGTATACACTGAACACAGGATTAAGCGGTATATAATGATGAGTGATGAAGGTTGACAGTCACTAAATCTTATTTAACACTGTACATTACTAAGTACAAATCTAACCAATTAAATTACAATTATTCAAATATGTGTTTTAATCACAGCGCATGCTGAGGGAAACTTGCTGAAATTTGTATCACTCTTGTTAATTTTTTACTTAGAATCATACATAAAGTAGTTGTTTATGAAAGTCTAAAATAAATTGCTAAGGATCCATAAAAAATGTTAGTTAACAAAATATTTATGATTGATTTAGTCATATCTATTTAGTAAATTACTGCCCTATACCCTGCTGATTATAAATTAGTTATTATTTCACATGCCCATGAAAAGGCTTTAACAGTATACTTGATATGTATGTTACTAACAGTCAGAAGTGGAAAATAATGAATTACATTTACTCGCGTTACTGTAATTGAGTAGTTTTTTTGTGTACTTCTACTTTTTGAAGTAGTTTTTAAAATCTATAATTTTCTTTTACTTAAGTATGTTTTGTTTGAAGTATAGTACGTTGCTACATTTGAAATCATGTTCGCTACTGAGTAAAAAAATAAATGATAAATGAAAAGATAAATGAATAATGAAAATTAAAAATAATAAAAAATTATGGATTGATTGGCGAGGCGAATAAACACGCTAAATTCACAAGAACGATGGAGATCCCTGCAAATCCCTCGCCATTGTAATGGCCACTACTACTTGCCTTTTAAGAGTAAATTTTTAATGAGCTTTAGATGTCTGCTTATTAGGAACGCTTTATCACATGTACACTGCATATACTGCATAATATGAGCAACATCCCCCCCCCGTATGTCCAAATAAATATATAAATGCATGCGAAAATCTACTGAAATCCATATATCTGTTTCATTATAATAAAAGCTTTCTAGTTATGAAAGCCTTACAACTGTTCAATATAACAATATATATATATATATATATATATATATATATATATATATATATATATATATATATATATATAATGTAAGCAAAGGTTGCATATTGCCAACAGGTTAACTGTATTTTTTAAATCAAACATGCTATAAATATGCTATAATATTTAAAAAATCAAAGAACTTGACTTATCATTATATCTGTCAATTTTATGCGTATTTATATACAGTATTTTATACAATGTAGATGAAAAAGAAAATATAATAACTGGCATTGAGCAAACTGTTACATTTTCTGAACTGCAGAAACCTATATAAAAGTACTCAAAGTTTTTTTTTTTTAATTGTCATGGTTCTATATATAACTCTGTCCTACAGAATCCTTGAACTATTTTTTTTCCCTGAGAGCATGGGCCTACCCTCATTTCTATTCAGCCAGTATCAACTTGCCACCAGATTGATGGCTAATGGTATTAAAGTGTAATTAAAACTTAGAATGACTATCTTGATTGAATAGATTTTCAATTCAAATTAGTTTTCTTATTTGATTACCAGTGGTCTATTGATGGCATTACTGCTATGATAACAGTTGCTATTTTTAGGAATATGAGGTTTTATTTGGTCCACTGATGGTGTTGCTTAGACGGAATCTTTCAAAAGATTGATCAAAGGAATCTTTTAGGTTTTTGTCAGGTACAGTAGTTTTTAAAATCTCAGAGAAAGTTTAAGGCTATGTATAATTTTACTGAATGAGCTATAATTTGAATCACCATAACAATAAATAAGTTCTTAAGACAAATGAGGTAGAGAGACTATCTTACTTCTTGTGAGCATGATAGGCAAAACTATACAGTATTCTATATATTGTATTCATTGCCAGACTCATATTGTTATTGTCTAAGGGCGTATTCACATTAGTTATGATTGATTTGCAGAATGTCCAGAAAAGGATGATATTGGCGTGTGCTACACTCACACAGATTTCAGTGGATAGCGACAACACTAATGACATCACATCTAAACAGCGATTTACTTCCATGCTTGGTATGATTTGGCTTTCTCATCTGATTAGATCCGTGCTTAAGTTCGATATATCGTTTCGGCATGGTTCCCACGCCTGGAACAATAATGTTGTCAGTAATCATCATGTGAAATGTGAAAACTCCATAATTCTTTTTTGGGATTCATGTGCAGGAAAGCAAGCTCATATACTTGGAAAAAAAAATTCCAGAAACCCCCCCCCAGACAGACAGATAATTTTGTTTTAGAAGAGTGGCATGTGGCGGTGATTATATATGATGAAGGTAACTAACTATTTTGAAAGTGCTAATGCCTTCAAACAGAAGAACTGGAGACTGAAGAAAATGGACAAGAGGTTTGTCTCTGATATCCATGTATGTGTTCCAGATTGATCCTGGCCTCATTCATTGTAAATTTAAGAAGCATAATTTGATGGGAAACTTGCCATTATTCTCCCATTGCCAACAATTATATTAAATTCAATATTTGTTATGTCTGTTTTCTTCTGACTGCCAAAAGCTGCTGATAGAAGTGATATGATTAAAAAAAAAAAAGAAAAAAACTAAACTCAACCAATGATATGGACTTTGGGACATAAAACAAAGTTTTTATGGTTTAGAGGATCCCAAGAGACTTTTGTAATTTTAGATTCAGCCTAAAGAAGAGATATAGCAATGATCAACTATTGCTGTGGGTTTGTGCACATTTGAGAAACTATACTGTACCGTTTCATTGGTACAGTAGCAGCCCTGTCAAACAGCCGTCTGGCCCATGGCGGGCGCATGGCGGGACCATGGGTGGCTCAGTGTGTTAAGGCTCTGAGTTATGAATCATAAGATCGGTGGTTCGAGCCCCAGCTCCGCCAGGTTGCTGCTGTTGGGCCCTTGAGCAAGGCCCTTAACCCTGTCTGCTCCAGGGGCGCTGTAAAAATGGCCGACCCTGCGCTCTGACCCCGGCCTATACAAGAAGCTGCGATATGCGAAGAATAAAGAATTTCACTGTGCAGTAATGTATGTGTGACCAATATAGGCTAACTTAACTTAACCTTTTCTGATCCGGGACGGGTCTCTGTCCAATTGATCCCCCACGATGATGCAGTGAACGAAGTCCCGCCCCATTAACATCCTCTTACATAAACATCATGTGCAGCTGCCGATGAATTCTAATAAGCTGGTTGCATTTCTGTATAGCCCCGCCAAGGGAGCAGTGACTGCTTCAGTTAACTGCAGTTCTTGCATTGTCAACATATTTTCATCATTAAATCAAACTTGTCATCTTGAATGATATATACAGTGTCAATGTTTAAGTACCAGTCACTAATTATCATTGTTGGGGGACTTTACTTTTTAAAGTAACTAATTACATTACAAAATTATTGTCATTAAAACGTAATCAGTTACATTACACCATTACTTTCTAATAAAAGTAACTAATTAGAGTACTTTTTCAGTGAAAATGAAAACTCCTTAGTGATTCCTCATGCATATTGTTTTATTCCAGACCTTTATATATATTCTACCATCATCATTCAGTGAAGTTTGGCCCATAATCTGTTAACTACTTATACCCCTATCTCACCTACGCGGTTTCGTGTGGTGGCCATAAGTACGATTCATCATGATTCACCGCGAGTTTTGGCGCTGTGATTACGTTTCCATCTTTCTGCACGAAAAATTTTAAATGTAAAAAAATTTGCCGGTCCTCGCAGATGCTTGCGGGCCTTCCAGAGCTTCGCGGAAAGTCGGCAGGCAATGCGGCGGCTTACGGTGCCTAACACCGCATCTCACCACGAGTCAAACTGCATAGGTGAGATAGGGGCATAACAGTAGAAATAACAGAGGGGGGGGGGGGGGGTTATCGGGGCGTCTGGGTCACGGATTACATAAATTGTCTGAATAATGGATTACATTTTTCATAAAATAACTGAGTACAGTGGAACCTCGGATTGCGAGTAACGTGGTTTACGAGTGTTCCGCAAACCGAGCAAAGATTTGTAATATTTTTTTATTCGGAAACCGAGCAAGTATTAGTTTACGAGCGCCGAGTATCATGCATCACACATGCGACTCTTATTTTGACACCGAGCATCACTCTCTCACCTTCCCCCCTCCCCCCACGACTTCGCAAACACACAGAAACTCTGCTCGTCTCTTATGAGGGTGCGCGTGCAATTTGACACACTCGCACAGACGCTCTCTCGCCTTTTCACCCCCTACCCGGGTTCACACACGGCGTCTGCGCGCACCAACGGAAACACTTATCTGCCAGGATTTATTTGTACTTTTTTTAAAGGTAAAGTGCACATTAATTTGTTTTATTTTCATTTTATAGATTGGACTAATTATTTTTATGTATTTATTTTTTGGGGCTGTGGAACGAATAATTTGAGTTTTCATTATTTCTTATGGGAAATGATGATTTGGTTTACGAGAGTTTTGGAATACAAGTCCACTTCCGGAACGAATTATACTCGTAATCCAAGGTTCCACTGTACTTAAATGGCGGACCTAATGCGTTAGATTACTCGTTACATCAAAAAAGTAATCCAAGTACAGTGGAACCCCGGATTGTGAGTAACGTGGTTTACAAGTGTTCCGCAAACCGAGCAAAGATTTTTAATAAATTTTTATTCAGAAACCGAGCAAGTATTAGTTTACGATCGCCGAGTCTCATGTACCACACATGCGACTCTTATTTTGACACCGAGCGTTACTCTCTCACCTCCCCCCCTCCCCCCACGGCTTCACAAACACACAGAAACTCTGCTTGTCTCTTATGCATGTGCGCGCGCAATTTGACACCGACACACGCACAGACGCTCTCTCGCCTTTTCACCCCCTCCCCGCCTTTACAAACACACAGAAACTCTGCTCTGTCGCGATTCTTTTCAAAGGTAAGGTGCTGGTTCATTTGTTTTTTAATTTTTTTTACTTTACAGCAGTGATTCCCTTAGTATGCGCTCACGCCAGGTCGGAGAGATTTCTTTTTTCCTGTTAAAACGGTGTTTCCGTTGTGTGTGTGTGTGTGTGTGTGTGTGTGTGTGTGTGTGTGTGTGTGTGTGTGTGTGTGTGTGTGTGTTTGCTGTGAAACTTAAAAAGCGAGGTGGGGAGAGGAAGGAGGAGTGTTACTGTGTAAAACTTGGCAAGGGAAGTGGCTAATTCCACACACACACACACACACACACACACACACACACACACACACGGCGCCTATGCGCACCAATGAAAACACTTATCTGTCGGGCTTTATTTGTACTTTTTTTTAAAGGTAAAGTGCAGATTAATTTGTTTTATTTTCATTTTATAGATTGTATTAATTATTTTTATGTATTTATTTTTTGGGGCTGTGGAACGAATAATTTGAGTTTTCATTATTTCTTATGGGAAATGATGATTTGGTTTACGAGTGTTTTGGAATACGAACCCAGTTCCAGAACGAATTATGCTCGTAATCCAAGGTACCCCTGTACTCTAACGCATTATTTTGTAACTCGTTACACCCAACAATTCTACAGTAACTATGCTTTAATGGTGAGACATTTCTTGCATATGAGACACTGTGCCACTGGAAGTTATTGCATTGTCTACATATTTTCATAATTACATCAAAGATGTCATCTTGCTTTGTCACATATCTTTTCAAAATAATAATATAAACAAAAAAATTTAATGTCAGATGAAAAATATGTATTTTTATGTAGTAGTTAATAATAGTGCACTAGCATGTTTTACATAAATAACTAAGTACGGGCTATAGTAATATCATCCTTATGAGAGGACATGAGTAAGTAAGAGTGTTACAACAAAGTGTGTTACAATGTATAGCGACTGACTTTAACACTATGCAAAGTCGTGCAGCCCACATACTGTAGATGACAAAAAAGCCAGAACAGCAGCTTAAATTGTTTAATTTGCTATGATTTCTTTTAAATAAATAAAAATAGGGATCTTCATTTGAGTAGCAATCAAGGCCACATGGGAGTATCCAAGTAGATTTGCTGGTGTGTTTAGCTCTGCTTCTGATAAATTTCATTACTGAATGCAGAATGTTGTTAGAGAGCTAAAAATAAAAATTATTGTAAGCTCATTGCACTTGCGGAAAGCAGAAGCCTACAGTCTTATGCAAAAGTTTAGGCACCCCTTGATAAATAACAGATTACATAAAACCATTATTATGGCACTGTGCAAACGTTTGGGTACCCCATGAGTTCCAGAGTCTGAGATTCTTTTTTACAAGGTTTCAGACCTTAATCATCTCATTAGATCTAATGCAAGAGCTGTCATTAGTAGATGCCAATTTCAAAGCTTTACAAATACTTTGACTCTTTAAACCTTGTGCACACACTTGCCGACACTCAACAACCATGGGTTCCTCTAAGCAGCTGTGTAAGACTCTGAAAATGAAAGGTATTGATGCCCACAATGCAGGAGAAGGCTACAAGAAGATAGCAAAGCAATATAATTAAGAGATGGCAGATCAGGGGAACTGTGGAGGTCAAGATGAGATCTGGAAGACCACGAAAACTCTCGGAGAGAACTGCTCGTATGCTGGTCAGAAAGACAAATCAAAACCCCCATTTGACTGCAAAAAACTTTCAGGAAGATTTAGCAGACTCAGGAGTGGTGGTGCACCGTTCCACTGTGTAGCGATGCTTGCATAGACAAGACCTTCATGAATGAGGTAGTAGAAGAAAACCTTACCTGCGCCCTCATCATAAAATCCAACATTCGAAGTATGCAACAGAACATCTACAGAAGCCTGATGCATTTTGGAAACAAGTGTTGTGGACCAATGAAGTTAAAGTAGAACTCTTTGGCCACAATCAGGAAAGGCATGTTTGGAGAAAAAAATGGTGATGGATCTGAAAACCAACATCTCATAAAAAATTTTTACATCTGTAAAAAAGCTGAAGCTGAAAAGAGGATGGCTTCTACATCAGGACAATGATCCTAAACATACCTCAAAATCCACTATGGAATACATCGAGACACAAGCTGAAGGTTTTGGAATGGCCATCACAGTCCCATGATTTAAACATCATTGAAAATTTGTGGGTATATCTTAAAAGAGCTGTGCATGCAAGATGACAAAAGAATATTACAGAACTTAGAAGCCCTTGTAAGGAAGAATGGGAGAAAATCCCAAGTACAAGAATTGAAAGACTTTTTAGCTTATAGAAAGCGTTTGCAAGCTGTGATATGTGCCTTAGTGTGATATCACTACTTAGTGTTACTAAGTACTGATTATGTACAGCAGGGTGCCCAAACAATAATGTTTTTATTTTATTATCTTTGTTCAATTTATGACATAAAAATAACTATGCACCAATGTTTGCCGAAAATATTGTGCATTTTTTCCATTTCCAAAAGAGACTGTGTTAACATCTTCTCAAATAAAAAAATCACATAAATCTGTTATTTATCAAGGGGTGCCTAAACTTTTGCAAAATAATGTATAGGCTTAGGACTATAAATTTCGCATCCCTAAGTACAATATTCAAAATTCATATGAAGTCTTGTAAATTGACAGTAATAAATAGGAGGTAATTATTTTGTGTAGTTACTGTAATTAATATTCAATTAATTCATATTGTTCAGTTACAGAAATGACAAATTGCACTGTATTGCTATCTTGTCCACTGTATTTTATAAATATTTTAAAATGTGTGGCGAGCTTTATATGTTAATTATTTTGTTTGTAAGTTGACAAATGGCAAAACCAAATTTGTGAATTAAACCACAGCATTTAAAAAAGACAACATTTTGAACCCATCCTTTTGAAATCAATCAATTTAGTTTTTTAACCTTTCTTGGAATCAATAATAAAATAAAATTATTCCACCCTTTTTCAAAATAATTCAATAACTAAAATACCAGTATTTATTTGGGGAACTGATTATTTGCAAAACCATTAATGACTATCACACTGACTGTAACATTAACTTTTCAAAGTTGAGCATTTTGTAGATGATGATGGTTCTTCTTCTTCTGCTTCTTCTTCTTATTATTATTATTATTATTATTAGTAGTAGTAGTAGTAGTAGTAGTAATAGTAGTGTGTTTAATTTATACAATGTATTTCTTAAACTAAAGCTCAAATTAATACAATATTAAATTACATTAAATTATAAATCACACAATATATGATGGAGATCAAATCAAATAAGACCAGGGTTAACAGAACTAAATAAACAAGACCATAAACATAGAAGAAGAAAAAAAGCATAAATAATGAATAAATATGATAGGTTAGTGACAAATAAAGGTTCGAAATAAATGAATAAATAAATAAACATAAACATGACATGAATATTAGGACGGATAACACCTTCTTATTCAATGTTTTTTTATATCTTTTTTAAAAATTGTTTTCAACAGTGCATATTAATACTGAATACATTGAAATTATGACAGAATAAATAGGCAATTCTGTAGTCAACTATTTTTTTTTTTAAATAACCGGGAATATGTGTTATATTTTTTATTCTTCAAAGTAGCTGCCTTTTACATTTACAGCACATTCTTGGCATTCTCTCAGTACTTCCTCATGAGGTAGTCACCTGGTCACCTGATTTTCCAACAATCTTGAAGGAGTTCCTAGAAGTGTTGAGTCCTTGTTGAATGCTTTTCCTTCATTCTCCAGTACAACTTATCCCAAACCATGTCAACTGGATTTAGATCAGATGATTATGAAGCCCAATAATGCAGCACTCCATTACTCTCCTTCTTGATCAAATAGCTCTTACATAACCTAAAGGTGTGTTTGGGGTCATTGTTATGTTGGACAACAAATGACTGTACCTCCAAGTGCAAACCAGATGGAATGGCAATTTTGAGTAAGTTACCAACAGTGGCACTAGCAAAGCAACCCCACACCATCACACCTCTTCCATGCTGCATAGTGGAAACTACAAACCCAGGAACTGTTTGTTCACCCTATCTATGTCTAACAAAGTCATGGTGGTTAGAACCAAAAATCTCAAATTTGGACTCATCAGACCAAAGGACAGTTTTCCACTGATTTAATGTTAATTCCTTGTGTTTCTTGACTCAAACAAATCTCTTTTGCTTGTTCTTTTTCCAAAGTAAAGTTTTCACTGCTGAAATTCGCCCAGGCCCGACTCATTTTATCTTATAAATCACATAATTGCACGTCAGGAAAGGTTAATTGCTGAAAAATCAAAAACTTGATTTTTTTTTTTTTTTTAGTTCATTCAATCCATGTATTTAAAGTTTTCAAGTACACAATGTTACCTGTTAAATACCACTGTAAGAAGTTGGGCAAACAATACAATAATAATTCATTCAACATTTATCAAGTTGGAGTTGTGTCTTTTTCTCTTCACTTCACTGGGTGTTTCTTACCATAGTATAGATTTGTACAGTAGTTGTAGTAGCATTAAGAGAGCTATTGATTCTCTACCCACCCTCACTCTGCACAAGAAAAAGCACATTTCAGAAGGTGTGAAAAAAAGATACTAGATAATTCCATATGTATTCTTTCATAGTTTGAATGTATTGAGTATTAATGTACAATGTTGAAAATTAATTAAAACTAAAATAAAAAAAACAAGTCTGTCCAAACTTTTTACTGGTATTATATATTAGTTGATTTAGTGGTTTATGGACAATCCAAACAAAACTAATACCAACCTCTGGAGCATACAGACATGGTAGAATAATTTACTTATATAGATAAAAATTTATATGTGGTCTTTTTTCTTTTTTTATGTAGTGTGACTTGCATGCTTTGTTGTGAGTTATGTCAAAGTTCAATTACACTAAGCTTATATATCTCTAGTTTGTAGAGAGATAGTTAAATGTGCACCATTCATTAAACAAATTACATGAAATGCTTGGAGGCTATTATAAAATTTAATGCAACTAAATAATGAACCAAGGAGGAGATCGAGAGAGAGTTGAATAATGTGCAACCCAGAGGTGGATTATTTTCAACATCCAACAAGGGTCGTGAGTGTGTGGATTAGTGCTCCTTTCATTTTAAATGACTTTGTATCTACTATCAACCGTTGATTAAAATAGTGTCTAGCTGGAAAAGTATCTATAATATTGCCATTAAAATTTATTTTGATCCTAAAGATGTTTCTGCAGACATCAAAAGGCACCATAATAACTTTCAGCTCCTGAGAGGACTGATTTTGAACCTCTGACAGACATTTAAAGGGTGTTTTTTAGACATGTCTGTCCTTATTGTGCATGGGCTACAGAGATCAAAAAATGCACTCGATTTTCGTCTACTTTACTCAGTCTATGTGTACCTGCTGAGGTAGTGGTAACCTTTTCTTACATAATCCAGATGCAAAAAGATTTATATGCTCCTAGTAGCAGACAGGTCACATAGCTCTCTGTTTCTCTCTTTTTTTTTCTTTCTTCTCCTCTCTGTGTTTGTGTGTGCGGGGGTTGGGTTGTGTGTAAGAACTCGGGTGCGAATTGTCATTAAGGAGCAAGCTAATCAAAGGGCCATCTTGTCTACTGCAGTCTACAGACCAGTCTAGTCCCCCCGGGAAAAGTGTGTGTGTGTGTGTGTGTGTGTCTGTTTCATGACAGCAAGTAAATTACATTGCTTCTCCAAAAGAGGTTTGAATTTAAATGAGCAAATACTTTGAGCTTTAGATTGGATAATCTTCACGATGATTTTTTCAGTAGTTGATGTAGTGAGTAGCTTCTCATTTCTAAAACAACCATGTCAGATGTTTGCCTTTTTTTTTTTTTTTAGTTTCAGAAAGGCCAAGTTACAGATCAGGCCATTAAGAATGCACGTTTCGAGAAAAGGGATCTTGCGAGCTGCCGCAGCAGTGTTCATTACCAGTAGGGGGTAGTCGTTTAATACGAGGTATTGTGTGTCTATTGAAGCCGAAAATGTGTTAATCGCTCTTAGGCGCACGATGACAGCAAGCGACAGAGCTCATAAACATGTTGAGCTCAAACTGTAAACACTGATATGTATTTATTCTTTATTTTCTTCTTTCCTTCAATGATTATTCTTCTTTGACTGTGCTTTCTCCATTCAGTATTATTATTATTATTATTATTATTATTAGTAGTAGTAGTAGTAGTAGTGCTGTGAATTTATTATTATTATCATTATCAAAAGACGAAGGACAACAAAGAAGCCTAAAACAATATTGTTTTATTGTGTATATGCGCTTTAAACATAAACAATAAAATCTGCCTTTTGAAAAGTGAAAGTGAGTTATGCAGATATGAGCAGATTTATCAATAAAACTGCAGACATACTCCCCCAGAAATGGAACAAACACAAAAATATATGCTACTCGCTGAATACAAGGCGACAGCATGCAGAATCCCTGGGCTTTGACTGCGTTTTCCCAATTCATTATTATTATTAATAGTACAGTCGTGGCCAAACGTTTTGAGAATGACACAAATATTAATTTTCACAAAGTTTGCTGCTAAACTGTTTTTAGATCTTTGTTTCAGTTGTTTCTGTGATTTACTGAAATATAATTACAAGCATTTCATACGTTTCAAAGGCTTTTATCGACAATTATGTGACATTTATGCAAAGAGTCAGTGTTTGCAGTTTTGGCCCTTCTTTTACAGGATCTCTGCAATTCGACTGGTCTGCTCTCAATCAACTTCTGGGCCAAATCCTGACTGATAGCAACCCATTCTTTCATAATGTTTCATAATTTTGGTCCCCGGGCCACTTAGTTGTCACTTTTGCCTTATGGCACGGTGCTCCATCGTGCTGGAAAATGCATTGTTCTTCACCAAACTGTTATTGGATTGTTGGAAGAAGTTGCTGTTGGAGGGTGTTTTGGTACCATTCTTTATTCATGGCTGTGTTTTTGGGCAAAATTGTGAGTGAGCCCACTCCCTTGGATGAGAAGCAACCCCACACATAAATGGCCTGTGAAGACATTTTTATGCAACGCAATGATGGCTGCACGCGTTTCTTTGCAGGTCACCATGGGTAACAATGAAAGAACAATGATTTCAAGCATCACCCTCCTTTTAACATGTCAAGTCTGCCATTCTAAACCAATCAGCCTGACATAATGATCTCCAGCTTTGTGTTCGTCAACATTCTCACCTGAGTTAACAAGACGATTACTGAAATGACCTTGGCAGGTCCTTTAACGACAGCAGTGAAATGCAGTGGAAAGTTTTTTTGGGGGGGATTAAGTTAATTTTCATGGCAAAGAAGGACTATGCAATTCATCTGATCACTCTTCACAACATTCTGGAGTACATGCAAATTGCTATTATAAAAAGTTAAGCAGCAACTTTTCCAATTTCCAATATTTATGTAATTCTCAAAACTTTTGGCCATGACTGTACACTCTAAAACATGCTGGGTTTCTGTAAACACATCATTGGGTTGTTTATGCAAAATTCTGGCGTATTTTGGGTACTTTAATCATACTGCTGGGTTGCTTTTCCTTTAAATATTAAAAGTTAACTCAATGGGGAAAAAATGGAAAAAGAAATGTCTCCGTTTACTCCCTAGAACTTTAGTCTGCATCACAATGAACTAAAGCTCAGGATATCTTCTTTCCTTGTTTTAATCTGTAATACAATGGAACCTTGGAGCATAATTCGCTCCGGAAGTGAGCTCATGTTCCAAAACACTCGTAAACCAAATCATCATTTTCCCATAAGAAATAATGAAAACTCAAATTATTCGTTCCACAGCCCCCAAAATGAAATACATAAAAATAATTAATACAATCTATAAAATGAAAATAAAACAAATTAATTTGCACTTTACCTTTAAAAAAAAGTACACATAAATCCCGACAGATAAGTGTTTCCGTTGGTGCGCGCAGGCGCCATGTGTGTGTGTGTGTGTGTGATTGGGGGGGGGGGGGGGGGCGGGGGGATAACACTCCCTCTCCCCACCTCGCTTTTTAAGTTTCACAACAAAACACACACACACACACACAAACACTAACACTAACACCATTTTAACTGAAAAAAAAAGAAATTTATCTGAGACTGGCATGAGCGCATACTAACGGAATCACTTTTTAAGTTTCACAACAAACGGACACACAAACACAACGGAAACACAGTTTTAACAGGAAAATAAGAAATCTCTCTGACACTGGCATGAGCGCATACTAAAGGAATCACTGTGGTAAAGTAAAAAAAACAAAAACAACACAAATTAACCAGCACCTTACCTTTTGAAAAGAATCGCGACAGAGCAGAGTTTGTGTGTATTTGTGAAGCCGGGGAGGGGGTGAAAAGGCGAAATGAGCATCTGTGTGTGTGTCAGGGTGTTTGTGTGTATGTGTCGGTGTCAAATTACGCGCACGCACACACAAGAGATGCTGAAAGAGAAAGGGAGATGCTGATTATGCAAGTAAGAGACGAGAACTAAGACCTAGATGGGGAGACGATTACACACAATTCCGCAGCGCAAGATTTAAAATCTTTGCTTGGTTTGTGGAACACTCGTAAACCAATTTACTTGTAATCCGAGGGTCCACTGTATTTAAGTGAAATGCATTTCGCGTATACTGTATGTTTAAATATTCCATTTTATTTATGGAAAGGTGTGTCATGTTTGATCTGCATTATTGCGAAACGCGATGACTTTCGGGGGGAGCATGTCTGCATTTTTATCGCTAAATTGCACGCGTTTATCAGCCTTTTGGTCAAAACGCTGCCTTTTGTAAAGTGAAAGTACGAGCCCTGGGTTCACGCATGCCAATGAACAGCTTTATTTCACATAAATTCACAATCACATTACAGCTATTATTTCCAGCCATGGTTAAATAATGGATGAAATAATTAACAATATTACAATAATGTTTTAGGCTAACTAATTTTCAACAATTCTTTGTTGTACTTTGTCTCACTTTTAGATAAAGTCCTTCCATGCACCATCTGGTGGATATTCAGTGAAGCACAAAACATTTATTTAAATTTCTGAATGTTTCTTGTGGGGTTTCGAGCTTTTCGCGGGAAAAAGCGCACATTCTTAATGGCCACATCTGTATTGTTGCATCAAAAAACAACTGGACTTTGGAGCAGTGGAAAAAGATCATGTGGTCTGATGAATTCCCTCCTTTTGCTTTTGTGTTTTTCGATAGGAAATATACCTGTGTTTTTCGATAGCACAGGTATATTCCAAGACAAGAATCACAAGATTCGTCAGGCGCAAATGATAAAAGGGTAGTTCTGGGAGAAAAATGAATCCTTTTCACATATTAATTGGCCACCACAGAGTCCTGACTTTAACCTCATGGAAGTTGTTGGAATGTGCTGGAGAAGATCTAATGGAGTTGTTTCCCATCATGAATACAAGATCATAGGAAGGATTGTTGGAATTATGGGGCATAGTTAACCACCGGTTTGTGAATGGAAGGTGGAGTCACAAGTAAAGCTTGTAGGACTGACTAGCAAGGGGTCTGTAAGAAGATGGGTGGAGTGAGGAGAGCCACACAGGAGAGTCATGCTAAAATTCATTATACTGGGTGTTTAGTGAAATAAAATGTTGGTTTTATCTTTACCTGAATAATCCTACATTGAAACAAAATAACTAAAAAATAAATGTACCTTACAGCACAATGAAATAATGTTTTCTGCATATCCCAGTTACTGTAGGAAGCTGGGGTCAAAGCACAGGGTCAACCACAATACAGTGCCCCAGGAGCAAATAAGAGCCTTTCTCAAGAGCTCAAAGTGAAAGCCTGGCTGTGAGGGAGTTGGACCCCTGACCTTCCAATCAGTAACGCAGTAACCAACAGCCTTAATTGACTAAGCAATGATTCCTGTATTAAAGTATTTAATTTAATTTAAGTATGTAAGTATATATATATTTTTAAATAATGGGACATAATGTTCAATAAGTATATTTATGTTAAACCTATCAAGTTGAATTAGATACATTTACAAACTATATTTATTGTAGCAATATAGACATAATAGCAATATACAAAAGCTACACAGCCCCAAATAATTTTTTTTTAGTATAAGCTGATACTATAAAACACCCTATACACAAACAACGTTACTAAGTGTTTGATTATAAATTTGGCATGTTAAACAGGCTAATCACTTCGATATCACTATCAGATTTTCCAATGATGAGCATGTGCTCAAACTTTTTTGCTCCTTGCTTACTCTGAAACTGAAAATAACAGGCTCATCTGGTATCGGGTCCTCTTTATAAATGGGTACATAGGGGCAGCGCCGCTAAACACGACTTTCTCTCTTTTATAAATGGAGGCAAGGGGACCAGTCTGGGTTTCAGAAAGAAAGAAAAAAATCAGTAAACTGCTGGGCTAGAAATGGTGTGCTGCCATGGTGTGTGTCCTCTCCATCTTTAATGCTGAAGAAAGTTTTATGCCACTGAGCAGCTTGGGGAGGGTGAGCCACTAATAGATTTTGTTCGCTGCCCAGGCACTTCCATTTTCAGTTACGGCCTTTTACTGCAACTCAATCTCCATAAAGGTATTGGTCATTGTCTTAAGTTCAAGGCCCCAGTTCTGGACTGCCACCACAGCCACAGGAATGCAACAGCAATGTCTGCGTTCTTGTATCAAATTCTGGATATGCCGCCACTGCTGATAATTGGCCACCTTGTTTAGCCTGATACTGCTGGCAATGAACAGTGATCAGCCCATTAAAACTTATGCCAGCTGGGCACTGCTCACTTAACCATGGCTTGCCACCACTCCCACTGAACTGTGACTGACCTTCTGACCTACAACATGGATATGATGCTAAAGAGTTTGTGAGTGCTATTTCTGCTTCATGCCCATTTGGTCAACTCGCCATGGCTTTGATATCAATGTCTAGTTCAATCCGACCAGGACAGCCACAAGAATGCGGAAGCCACATCTGCATCCTTACTACTAATTTGGATATGTCGCCACTGCTATCCGAGTGCTCTGGCCACATTGGCTCTTGCGCTTTCAACTTCATGCTATTGCCGCTACCATTGAACTGTGACCACCTTTCTGTCTTTCAACAAGGACATGCTGCTGTTGAACTTCGATTGTGGCCTTCATTTCATGCCCACCGTGACAGCTTGTCTTGGCTTTGATATCAGAGCCTTTAACTTTAGCCTGCCACTGCTTCCAACAAACAGTGATCAGCCCATTGGCACTCAGCATGTACATGCTACTGATAAGCTTATGACTGCTGCCCACTGTCTCAGTCTGCCACTTACACAGCCCACCAGCTTCATCCCATCATGCATACTGGAAACTGCTTTAGCTCTCATTTCTTTACGCTAATCACCCTATATTTCTACACATTTTATTATTTAATAAAACACCCATTCAGTGTAATATCTTACCTTGTGTCTGTGTGTCTATGGTGATCCCAGAGTCAAGCTTTAACAATCACCCACATCCTTTCTCATAAAGATTCAAAAACATCAGAAACATCAGTTTCTCATAAAGATTCAAGATTCAAAGAAATGTATTAATCCCAGGGGGAAATGGCTTTGTTTTGGTTACACAGTTTTGTCAGGCAGTTTTTAAATTCAATGCAAGCCAGAATTTGAAGGGGCTTACACAGTAGCATGCAATAAGAAATAACTAGCAAGTGCTTTTAAAATGTTATAAATGGGTAATAATTTGAAATTAAGAGAAAAGATTTGGAGTGCTTGCTTTGCCTGGCTTTGGCTGGTGGGCTCTGGAGAGAGCAGTATTGGTTGTTTATCCTTTGCAAAAATCTTTGTTATAATGTGAATAAGCTTAGAACTATCAATAGCAGAGGCTCTCAGGAAATCTCATTGAAATGACTAGATGCAGTTGCACTATGCACTTTAATTACTGGTTCAAATTGTCAAGCAGATATTCCCATTTATTTTTTGTTATAGAGGATCTAATTAAACAGAATTTTAGTGACCGGTAGAACTGGGTTGTAAAAACATATTAAAAAAAATAATAATAAAATTTAGAATTTGGAGTTAATTTGCTGCTTTGTGACAATGTCAATTGTTAAAAGCGCTATACAAATAAAATTGAACTGAATTTAATTATAGGTTTAGATTTCCGTCACTGTAGCAACATAAAAAACAGAAACTCATAATACTACTATTCTGATGGTAGTATTCTGCTGTCACCTAGAAATTTTGTTATAGAGTATTAATATCAAAAGACATATGCCAAAAGACATAAGTCAACAAAATGCTATAACACATGAGCAGAGTAGCCTTAAGAGTCTGTGTGTGTGTGCGTGTGTGTGTGGTGTGTGTGTGCGCACGCATCTAACCATGGCAAATTTAGAGTTAATATTGCCCCTATATAACTGAGAAAGTATATGTGATAAGTGATGAGAGATGACTGGTGCACTGCAGAGTGTAAGAGTGTGGAAAGTGCATCTGACAGTCTTGTACAGGTGTTCAGATGAGTCTTGGGAGTTGGGGATGAGGAAAGAGAGAGACATGGAGTGAACCAGACAAGGGGGCACATGGAGAGGGAGAGAGAGAGAGAGAGAGAGAGAGAGAGAGTGTGTGTGTGTGTGTGTGTGTGTGTGTGTGTGTGTGTGTGTGTGTGTGTGTGTGTGAGAGAGAGAGAGAGAGAGAGGGAGAGAGAGAGAGATTACTGAATAACAAGCAGGAGGGTAATGCAAATAGATATTCTGCTTCCTTGTGTTTATGTACTGGAGAGCATGTTTGTTGATCAATAAGTAGATTGAGCTCAGGATTGAACAAGGTTCAGGACTAGATCAAAGACTGACTAAACAAACAAATAAATGTTATGGATCAAATATCCATAACACAATAACCATCATTCAGGATCTATATATTGCTTAAAACAGGTAGAAAGCATTTATTGTCATAGTCATTTCATTATTCTCCGCTTTTTTGCACTGAGCCAAGAATATGATAAATATACTGTCATATTTTGCTGATGATAGAAAATATTACTCAGCAATAAAGCCAACAAATACAGTATATCTGAACATATTTTGCTAGATCACAGTTTAATATGACTAACCTTTATGCTATGCTCTTGTAACATGTTGTAAGTAAATGTCTTGCCAGAGATGTTAGTTCTCTGCTATAGAAGATTTACTCAAGAAAAATAGTTGGTGTATAAATCTCTATGGGATTTGTGCAGTTAAACAGCTGTGTGTGCATTCAAATGAACATGATATAGAACAGCATATGAAGGGTATGAAATAACACAATTATATTGCATATGCATATTTTCAGAACAATTCGACTGATGGATATGCGAATAGGTTATATTTTTGGACAAATAGATACCTTGTTTGCCTAGTGTTCTGTAGCAAATGCTAAAAGTTGATGTGTATCAGTAATCTCTCCGCAATAGCTTGTGCCAGTCTTTTTCATTTCATGTCCGACATATATCCTCAGCAGTATATCTGTTCTACTTCAGGAATAATATCTCCATTATTAATATTTTCCAGGACTCACCCATCTGCCCATATACACTATTTACTGAGGTCATATTGTGCATGATCGGGTGCATGCGATAATCAATCTTGTTTTGCATGCTACTCACAGAAATGTCAAGGGCCTGGAATAGTGGGAGCCAAACGTTTGTTTGTCACTTATTAATGAGGGGGAAAATAGGGTGTGCCATGGTGTTAGGACATTAATGGTAAATCCTTTAGGTGCTGGTAGATTTTATAAATCCTTGGTCAAATAGATATCTAGGGAATTTGGAGGCCGGATCAACAATTTTGAACTGTGCCTGCTAAGCCCTATATACAGCAGCCTATGATGCACTGAGTGATACCTTTCTGTTCTGTCCAGAATTGATTTTTGTTTTCACAATTTTGCTATATTGGCTTTTCTGTGAGATTACATCAGATGGGCTGGCATTCGGTCCCCACAGGAATAGATGAGCCTTGGGTACCCATGATCTTGTCACCAGTTTACTGTTATAATCATAATAAATCTAATTCAATTGACTTGGATGGAAAGGTGAGAGAAGAAGAATAGCCATCCAGGAGAACACAATGTCTGCAGAGACAGCCTCCAGGTGTATCTGGTTTAAGAGAGCACATCCATGGATTTGTACTGCTAGGATGCTAGTCAACAAAAATGGGTTAAATAACCCAGAATGTACTTTATATTATTTTATTCTTCAGTTACCAGCTTTTGCTTTGATTACACAATCTTGGCATTCTTCCAGTCAGCCTCTTGAGGGAGTCACCTGGAATGGGTTTCCAACAATCTTGATTCCCAGAGGTGTTGAGTACTTGTTGGCTAGTATTACTTCACTGTCCAAAACATCTCATTTGGATTTAGATCAGGTGATTGTGGAAGCTAGGTCATCAAATGCAACACTCCATCACTCTCATTCTTGGACAAATAATGTAGCTCTTACATACAGTAACTTAGAGGTGTGTTTGGGGTCATTGTTGTTTTGGAAAATAATGACGGTCCCACTAAGTGCAAACCATATTGGATGGCATGATGCAAAATGCCGAGGCAAAATGCTGTTATAGCCATGCTAGTTAAGTGAGCCCTCAATTATGTTAAAGTCACCAACACGGTCACCAGCACAGCACCCACACACCATCACACCTTCTCCACACATTCAGAAAACATCTGTCTACATCTAAAAAATGAATGGCTAGTAAAACAAAAAAATCTCAAATTTGGATTCATCAGACCAAAGGACATTTTTCCACTGACCTAATGTCAATTTCACATGCCCAAAAAAGTCTTTTCTGCTAATTGTTCTTCTGAAGTAAAATTTTCCTTGCTGGAATTTGACCATGAAGGTCTGACTCATGCATTCTTCTCTGAACAGTGGATGTTTCAGATGGTTATCAGAGGCTGGTCATTCTAATAAACTTATCATCTACAGTATACAGTGGAACCTCGGATTGCGAGTAACTCGGTTTATGAGTGTTCTGCAAGACGAGCAAAGATTTTAATAAATTTTGACTTGAAAAATGAGCATGTCTTGGGTTATAAGTGAAGAGTTTTTTGACACCGACACACACACACTCTCTCGCCTTTACACCCCCCCCCTCCCCAGACACACTTGATTCTTTTCAAAGGTAAAGTACTGGTTCATTTTTTTTTTTTTTTTTTACTTTACAGCAGTGATTCCATTGTAGTGATTCATGTGAGTGTCATTAGCGGGATTTCTTTTTTTCCTGTTAAAACAGTGTTTCCGTTGTGTGTGTGTTTGTTGTGAAACTTAAAAATCAAGGTGGGGGGAGGGAGGAGGAGTTTTACTGTGTAAGACGAGGTGAGGGAAGGGGCTAATTCCCCCCCCCCCCCCACACACACACACACAAATACACGATGCCTGCCTGTTTTATTTTTACTTTATATATTGTATTAATTATTTTTCTGTATTTATTTTTTTGGGCTGTGGAATGAATTATTTGAGTTTTAGTTTTAGTTTTGAGTTTTATTATTTCTTATGGGAAGGTTTGATTTGGTTTATGAGTGTTTTGAGTGAACGAATTATACTCGTAATCCAAGGTTCCACTGTAGGTAGCTCTTGGTCTTCGTTTCCTGGGCTTGTCCTCATGAGAGACAGTTTCATCATAGTTTTATTGCAGGCTATGATGCCATTACATCATTCACATCAACTACCACACAGAGCTTCATCAGTAATCTCCCAGAGTTACCAACTTTGATTGGATCGTCGTCTGACCCCACAGAACTTGATCAGGGCAGAATATTTACAGTCGACATTCCATTATTCCTTAGATAACGTAGCTCCAGTTGAAAGAAAAATTATTAGAGATAAGAAACTCACTTCCTGGTATAATGATCATATGCGCACTATAAATGGCATCAAACTAAATTGTTAGTATTTAAAATAGCATGGAAGGAGAGCATCCCGAACTATAGAAAAGCTCTTAGTGTACCTACTGTAGATCAACATATCTCTCCACTTTCAAATAACAAAAATAACCCTAGATTTTTATTTAATACCATAGCCAAATTAACCAGAAATAAGACAAACAACATTGTGAGTAGTGAGGACTTCATGAACTTTTTAAATAATAAAATTGTAAATATTAGTATGTTACAATGTAATTGATACAGATGTTAAACTAACCATGTCAGATCGGAACCTAGAATACTTTACTCCCCTTGAAGAGAATGAAATAATTTATATAATTATATCACAATTATATAATTGTTAATAATTAATTAATAATTAATTAAAAAATTAATTTTTTTTTCAAATTCATCAACCTGTATATTAGATCCTATACCGACACATTTTCTCAAACAGATAGTGCCAGAAAGGACATAACCCCTGTCTTCACTCAGCATTGGGTATGTTTTTTAAATTTGCAGTTATTAAACCGATAATTAAGAAGTCTGACCTTGACCCCTGTCAGCTGTCCAATTACAGGCCGATATCAAACCTCCCCTTTATCTCAAAGATTCTGGAAAAGATAGTAGCAGAGCAACTATGCTCATATCTACATAGAAATAGCATACATGAACTGTATCAGTCAGGATTTAGGGCTTATCACAGCACAGAGACAGCACTCGTTAAAGTAGTAAATGACCTCCTGTTGGCCTCCGATCAGGGTTGCGTCGCTATGCCTGTTACTCGACCTCAGTGCAGCTTTTGACACCATTGATCATAGTATTCTCCTTCACAGATTAGAAAATGTAGTAGGGATTAAGGAAACAGCCCTCTCCTGGCTCAGATCCTATTTGACTGAATGTTATACAATCGTAATCTACAGTATGTAGATTTAAATGGTGATTATTCTGCATGTTCTCTAGTGGAGTTTGGTGTTCCATAGGGTTTTAAGACCACTCATTTTTTTCCTTTACATGCTTCCGTTGGGCAACATAATCCGTAAGTATGGTATTAGTTTTCATTGTTATGCCGATGACATACAGTTATATGTCTCAGCAAAACCAGATGAGAAAAACCAGCTTGCTAAAGTTGAGCAATGCGTAAAGGAATTAACTTCCTTTTGCTTAATCCTGATAAAACAGACTTTCTAGTCATAGGACTGCATGAAGCAAGATTTTAGATCGCACTGTAACTTTAGATGGCCTTTCTGTTTGATCTAGTGCAATCTAGTGCAACAGTAAAAGGTGTCTTTCATTTGAAGCTCGTGTAGATAATATCACCAGGATAGCATTTTTTCACCTCAGAAATATTGCCAAGTTAGGGAATATGTTGTCACTAAAGGATGCAGAAAAACTAGTTCATGCTTTTATCACTTCTAGGTTGGACTATTGTAACGCCTTACTGTCTGGTTGTTCAACTAGGTGCATAAACAAGCTTCATTTAGTTCAGAATGCAGCAGCGAGTGTCCTCACTAGAACCAGAAGATATGCGCACATCACCCCTATCTTATCTTCACTTCATTGGCTCCCTGTGAAATTTTGCATTGATTTTAAAATACTACTTTTGACATATAAAACATTAAATGGTCTTGCGCCGCAGTATCTAAGTGAACTGCTAGTGTCTTACTTGACTTGGCTGCAGTTGCTCGATAGTTCAGGATGGGAATTTCCCACAAGTCTACCTGAGCCTCCAATAACTAACATCAATTAACATCAACTGTTATACTGAACTGCCTGCCACTTAACACACAGTATGAATGCAGATCAATTCCTGCTTTCTGTTTCACCCAAATGAGGATGGGTTCCCTGTTGAGTCCGGTTCCTCTCAAGGTTTCCTCCTATTGCCATCTCGGTGAGTTTTTCCTTGCCACTGTCACCCTTGACTTGCTCATTAGGGACACTGTTAGTTCGGGGAAACTGGGTCAAGCATTAATAATGTCAAATGGGCATTCCTTTTGTTTTGGTTTTGTATTAGTTTGCATTTGTTTTAAGTTGGCTCTATTTTATGTTTCTGAATGTTTTATAATTTCTAACAGATCAGTGCACAATTCTTTGCAGGTTTTTGGAATGTTGCGAATTTTAGGTCTAAGCTAGCTTGTCACATTGAAACTATAACTAGCAAATCAATGAGCGTGAAGAAGTATAAGAAGTATAGTTGTGCTAGATTGAAGCAACCAGCACAAGCTAAGTATATAAAATATATAACATTTTACTACTGATTGTATGACCTTGATATTTCATTAAAAGGTTGACCAGTTTTTCCTTTTTAAACAACTCAACCAATGGAATGTTACTTCACTTTTTTTTTTCACTTTTTTTAGACAGGCTGCACACTCTCAGTTGTAGAGACAATCAAAGGTTATTCGTGACGCCTATAAAGGCCCCCCATCCTCTACACTTGCCACGTGGAAATTAATTTGACATCAGGTATGAGTGTGGCTCTATGTCTGTCTGGTACAGATGAGCATGACAGGCCAACATGAATGAGCATTAACCATGTTCACGGAGATACAGGAGAGTTCTCAATTAATCAGCAATAAATCCAAACACAGCTCAATTCACAGACCACTTCTGGGTCACTAACAGCTCCTGACTTGACTTGTGATTACAGATCGGTCACTCAAGGGAACCCTAGCACAGGAGAAGGCCAGGATAAAGGCAGTAGCATAATGGCTTTTTTGTGATCCAAGGCTTCCTTGGCTTTGAAAAATTTCTTTAGCTGTTTTGTTACAAATTTAAGCACACTGGCAACCCCACTTAGAGCCCTGACCAAAAAGACTTTGGGAAATTTTATGCAGAATGATGAAGCACAGAGAGTCTTTGATATCATCAAAGAAAATAAGGACCTCTCGCTAAATTTAACTGGCTCTACTGTATCCTGCCATCCATGTGCCATGATTGAAGCCAGTTTTATACTATACGCAAGGAAATTCATCACCTCAACCCCTCCCCCACCCTCACATTATTGTCAGGCCCTGGCATTCACGGTGAAACAAATTCTTAACTTACAAAGCACTCGTGGACTGGGAAGGGTACAGAACAGAAGAGTACTCGTGGGTCCCAGCTTGGCAAGGCTATAAGAATCGAGTACTAGCCAGCAGAATGTCAGGAGCTGTAGCTGGAAGAGGTGTACTGTAACTCTACAGGTCTCTTTACAGGCAGCTACACAATGGATTTCCAGACAGGCAGATCCACCATCTGTTTTGAGATCATTCCAAACAAAATGTACAGTTCAGTCTTCTTCTAATTTTACACTCGTGGACATTAACATGCTCTGTGAGAGTTTTTTTGGTTTATTTTATTTATCTGAGTATTGCAAGTTCTGAAATTGGGGTGAGTGTTCTGGGGCATCCACTTCTGGCAAGAGTGTGAACTGTCTTGAGAGCTTTCCACTTGTAAATAATATTTCTCCCTGTAGAATGCTGGACTCATATTTGTTTAATATGAATTCATAACCCTTTCCAGAATTATGTGCAACAACAATTGTTTCCTTAAAACCATTGCTTTGCCTTTCCATCTTCCCACTGTGATAACACACAACTGAAAGAGTCAGACTAGTGAACATCTGCTTTCATAGAAGTTTGCACACCTGCTGATGATTAAATAATCACACGATTACAGGACCTGGCCGCAACTTACCCTCTTAAATTCTAAGGAAGCATTAAGAGAGTACTGAGTTTTGCCTACATGTTTTTTTAGCTTCATTTTTGTTAAATAAACAATGGCATGGTGAAAAAAGTAACATGTTCATCTGAGATTGTATTTGCCTAATACTAATACTTACTCTCATCAGATGATTTCTATTATTGTTTTTTACAAAAAATAAATAAATAAAAACACAATTGAAAGAAGGGGTACTAAAGTTTTAACAGGACTGTATGTTCATTTGCCTGTCTGGGGGTGGCATGTGCTTACTGTATCTGTTAGAGTTTCTGAGGTTAGGGAAAACATTCTTCTTCTGTATGTATAACTGAAGCCTTGGTTCCTTAAGAAAGCTGATATCTGACTTCACATAGCTGCGTTTGTTTCATAGGAAATAATAAGTATGTTTTCTTTAAGGCACCGGCCTGGGTCTAATTCATAGTGGAATCAATATTTTTGGTTCATTTGCATTTCCTTACTACACATATTTTATAAGTAATCAAAAGAAGAAGAAAAAACAGTTAACTGAGGCATATGGAACTTTACAAACACATTTATGAAAGTACTTTATCCATTCGTCTTCACATAGTAAACATAGTAATTCCCTCTCTTTTTTATGTTTAGATCCCGAAAAACATTTCTACACTGCGTAGCTGACAGAGCTGATTTCACTTTTGTTTAGGTTAATTGCGAATTGAATTAGATTCTTGCCACAACTGAAATCTGTTACAGCTACTACTGCACCGGATTTTGCTCTGTTCTCACCTGTACAAACCAACCACACCTAAAAGCATATAATTGGTTTAAAGCCCAGAGTTTAATCACACAGAATTAAAACTGTCTATTAAAGCTATCTAAACATTTGTTTTTCTTACAGGATTTCTTGCAACATAAAAAATATAGATTTTACATTCATAATTAAAATAATTATTATCTATTACTATCTATAACCTACTGACTATATCTACTATTGAATTAAATGTATTTTTACTTACTAAATACAAGATACTTACTTTAACATTAAGGCCTCTGCATTAAAGAAGTGAAAAACATGATGTTTCAATGTTATTTTATCCAGTGAGCTTGTGTGTTGGTGCAATTGTAGTTGCTTTTTTCCCATGATTCTTTTACCTGTGTCAGTGTGTTTTATGTGAATGGTCATGTGTGAGAGTGGGAGTATGGTGTAGTGTTTGAGTTTTTAATTGTGCTCAAGCCATGAGGTTAGGCACACAGGACATCATGTACACCTCTTTAGCAGTTTTCAATGGCACCCTTGCTTTGTGAAAGTGTGGGTTGCATAAGTTTAAAAAATATCACATTCAGTAGGTGTTTCTCCTTCTTTTTTTATCTGTCTCTTTCTCTGCTTATTTCCCACATGGTGCTTTTTTCAGTTACCTTTGTGGTTGGACACAAGGGACTGTGAGTTCATTACCTCCGTTACTGAAGCCAGAGGTACATTTTTTTTTTCATGTACTCTGTTCCCTTGCTTACTTTTTACTCTTTTTAGGAGAAGATACACATCCTGGAAATTAAAATGTGCATGTATTTTAAAATAGAAACTAATAAATAATTTAAATTCATAATAGCTTTGAGATATTTAAGCACAGTTCTGCCCCTCGTCAGACCTGCATTGTTACAGGTAGGTTGTAGGGTAATAATTCTCTTGCTGAAAAGCCATGGGAGCCTGACTAACAATTTGAAAGCCAAAGTGTGAATGGTTACTTTGAAGTCTTAAATTGGAGGATTAATAATGAGACTTATATTAGAAGTGTTCAGTACATTTGCTAAAGACATTTTTCCACAGCAAATGAAATTAAATGTCTAATGTGACGGCGGGCTCAGAACCGGCACTCTACAAGGCAATAGCACTTCTCGCTCAGAGGAGTGGCCGCGCGCCTTCAGCACCAGGGACAGCTACACAGGGGCGGGGCGCCGGAATACACAGCGGCTGGTCTCTCATGATCACCTACCCTCCCACAGTCGACGCCTGTCTATAAAAAGCCCTAGGTCGGAGCCCTCGGTGAGTAGGAACCAAATGACGTCATGTATAACGCCTGTTTCCTCTCTTCCCACGTCAGACTCGGATATCCCTGAAAGAAGGCCCGATTCCTGGAAGCTCGCGCGGTAGGACAGAACCCGCACGGCGATAGCCTCCCCGGCTTTTCTGAGACGCAGCGCGCCGCGTAAAAAGGGACCCGCCACTTCACTCTCCCATGGAGGCTGCATCTTCTGTACCTCCCCGTTCTCCTCACCCCCGAGCACGACCGACCCCTAGTGCCTTGTGTGTGAGAACGTGTGTGTGTGTGTGTATATGTGTGCGCGACCACGTGACCACGAAAGTGAAACTAGAAGTGAAACAAATAAACACAAAAAAAAGAGCACTGCATACCACCTCACCGTGTCTGCTGTCGTCTATGTTTCCTGAATTACCTGGCCTCGCGACATCTAACCATAACGGTTAGCAACTGTCATCTTGCAACTCCAGGGTCCTGGTTCGATTCCTGCCTATTTGTTCATGGAGTTTGCATGTTCTCCCCGTGCTTGGTGTGTTTCCTCCGGGTACTCCAGTGTCCTCCTACAGTCCAAAGACATCTAGGTTAGGTTAATTACCATTCCCAAATTGGCCAAAGTGTGTGAGTGTGTGTGTATGTGTGTCCCCTGCGATGGATTGGCAGCCGGTCCAGCCGATTGTGCACCCCGCCTTGTGCCCTAAGTCTCCTCGGATAGGCTCCAGGCCCCCGTGACCCTGAATACAGGATTAAGCACTATAGATGATAAGTGAGTAAGTGAGTGAGTCTAACCACAGCATTTGACTCAATAAGTGGAAAATAAAAGGGTTTCCTTTTAAAATTATCATACTTAAAACCAAAGTAAGCAATTTATTACTTTATAGTAATCTTCTTCCTGTTGGAAAAAAAATAACGTTGACTTTCCAGAAATAATTTAATAAAATTTACTTGATGCTTTTGAGGTTTCTAGTGAAGTATGAGGGGTGTCGCAGTCAAACCGGGACTTGTGAAAAAAAATTTCAATGAAAGCATAAAACCAATTGACACTTACAGAAGACATCAAGTATGGTACAGTGAAGGGGTGCACTTGTACCTGTGAACATTCAGAAAGTGGAGCACCGGACCCTTGAAAATCAATGAAAAACTTCATCAACTTGTAAAAAAAGATGCATCTACCTGTGATAATTGTAAAAATATGATGTATGAACACCACTTGTACATTACAGGAACTTGGCTGTGAGTTATTGCCACATTATGCATACAGCCTTGACCTCACTCAAAGCTATCTCCACATGTTTGGCCATTAAAGGAGTACCTGGGAGGCCAGTGTTACAGATGTGATGTTTCAGCATACTGTGAACATTTTCTACCTATTATTATTATTATTATTATTATTATTATTATTATTATTATTATTATTATTATTATTATGTGTATTTTAAGCTAATTTATTTTCAGGTTTAAACAAAATATTGGAGTCCCACAAACAGCCAAAAGATGAAGAGAATAAACCATAGAGGTGGTATTCAGTTCTCCTAAGCTTCTCTTCATGTCTCCACATATTCCACTTCAGCAACAGGTAGTGACTGACAGATTAAAGACCAGGGGTTAGGTTTAAATTATCACCAGTACTATGTAGCCAAAAGGTGAGAGGAATAAATCATGGAGATGGTGGACTCTTCTAGGGTCGAATCCTTGTTCCACATACCAAGCAGGGCCTTTGTTCCGGGGATAATGGTTATAAATGCTTTATATAGGATTTAGAACACCTTTGAAGTGGCAGAGTGATACATACAGTTAATCATCTTAGTGCTCTTATTATACTCTATAACAGCCTCATCCAATGAAATTGCTTGGTAGTAACAAACTGTTGTACTGTACAGATCTGGCCATTAAGAATGGATGTTTCAAGTAAAGGGAAGCTGTGAAAATGACGTTCTTTACCTATACAGGGCAGTTGTGTTTCAAATCTGAGGTATTGTGTGTCTACTGAGCAGAAATGTGTTAATCTCTCTTAGGCACCCATTGACTGCAAGCGACAGAGCTCATATGTGTCAAGCTCAAACTGTAAATACTGATATGTATTTATTCTTCATTCATCTTCTCTCCTTCAATGATGATTCTTCTTTGAGTGCGCTTTCTCCATTCAGTATTGCTATTACTATCATTATTATTATTATTATTATTGTAACGCACCCGCATGTGTGTGTACAAAAGGACAAAGTACAACAAAGAATACAAAAATGTATAAATTAGCTTAAAATAACATTGTTTTATTGTGTATATGCACTTTAAATATACACTAAACAATAAACACTGCCTTTTGCAAAGTGAAAGTGAGTTGCGTGTGCGCGCGTTTTGATCAAAAGGCTGATAAACGCATGCGTGCAGATATGAGCAGATTAATCGATAAAACTGCAAACATACTCCCCCAGACATGCACAAACACAACAATATATGCTACTCGCTGAATACAACATGACAGCATGCAGAATTCCTGGGCTTTGACTGCGCTTTCTCCATTCATGATTATTATTAGTAGTAGTACACTAAAAAATGCTAGGTTTCTGTAAACACATCGTTGGGTTGTTTATGCCTGGTCAAAATTCTGGGTTATTTTTGGTACTTTAATCATACTGTTGGGTGGCTTATAAGTACTAAAAGTGCTTCATGATTAAACATCAAAAAAAAGGAAAAAGAAATGTCTCAATTTCCTCCCTAGACCTTTTTTCTACCTCACAATGAACTGAATCTCAGCGCGTCTTCTTTGCTTGTTTGAATCTGTAATATTTAGGTGAAAACCATGGGGGTGAAGGGTTTGAGTTGGGATATGTGGAATACTGGGTGGATCTGGAGTGCCACAGGCAGCTGGAGCTGGTAGGTGACAGAATAAAACCGGAGAGTGATGCGGTATGGGCCAATGAATCTGGGGGAAAGTTTTCGTGATTCTGTCTGTAGGTGTAGGTTCTTTGTTGATAGCCATACCTTGTCACCTATATGGAACAGTCGCCCCGGTGGGTGTCGATGGCGATGTTGCATGCCTCAAATGGGAGGTTATGTGATAGTTCTGCCCAAATGAGGTAGCGGGCCCAGGAGCACTGGCGATCAGCGACAAAGCACCTCATGTAGCTCTCCAGTTGTTGGTTGGTCCGCTCCAGAAGGCCTTCCAGAACCGCGATGTGAACTGGGGCCCCCTGTCCGAGACAATGTCCCTTAGGAACCCATGCAGGTGGACTACATGTTCTAATATTAGTTCGGCTGTGCTTTTGGCTGATGAGAGTCCGGCGAGGACGGACAGGTGGACAGCTTTGAAGAACCGGTTGATGATAGTGAGGATGGTGTTTTTCCCTTTGGAAACTGATAGGCCTATGATGAAGTCGACGGCAATGTGCGTCCAGGGCCGACGGGGAACAGGGAGTGGCTAAAGTTCTCCTGGTGATGGTTGGTTGCTGTCCTTGGTGCACACTGGGCACGCCTGGATGAACTCATCAATGTCCCTCCTCATGTTTGACCACCAGAAGGCACGTTGGATGCACTGTAGAGTGCGTCGCCTTCCGTAATGGCCAGAGAGGAGGGAGGAGTGCCCCCATTGGAGAACATCAGTCTTAAAAACGTCGGGCACATGGAGTCGCCCAGGCGGCACACCTGCCGGTTCGGTCTCCGCAGTCTGTGCCTGGCGAACCCTCGTCTCTATGGCAGGACATGGCAGGACAGGCGCGGGGTCCGCCCGGGGGACGTCTTCCTCGTGCTTCCACGTGCTTGCCTCGTGGGGTCCAAGAACACCAATGCCGACGCCTTTTCATAACAACATGAGGACGTCCGGTATGACAGGTAGTGGGGACATGTAGTTCCCAAAAAACAGAGCCCACCGCGCCTGTTTGGGGTTGGGCTGTTTCAGCGTGCGGATGCAGATTCTGATGATCAGTCCAGATGATGAACATCTCTCTGGTGCCCTGGAGCCAGTGTCGCCATTCCACCAAGGCCCACTTTATGGCCAGCAGCTCGCGGTCCCCTACTCCGTATCGCTGCTGAGTGGGGTCTTCTTGGAGAAGAAGCTGCAGGGATGCAGCTTTTGGTCTCGACCTCGTTGGGAAGCGGCGGCAGAGTTCATGGAAGGCGGTGATGGCAGTGGAGGTGAGGTGGAAGAGGTGAGATGATGGGCGAGTCAGAGCTCATGGAGTTGCAACCGTATTGTAGTCCCGGATAAAGCGACAATAGAAGTTCGCAAACCCGAGAAATCGCTGGAGTTGTTTGAGAGTTTTGGGTAGGGACCAATGACTCACAACTTACAGCTTCTATGGGTCCATGGCCACACCCTAAGGCGAGATGACAAAGCCCAGGAATGTTGTGGAGCGCTCGTGGAAAGCGCACTTCTTCAACTTACAGTACAGCTGGTGGGCAAGCAATCTCTTTAGAACTGCTCTGCCGTGTTGGACATGTTTGTTGACAGTTCGAGAGTATATGAGGATGTCGTCTAGATAGATGAACACCCAGCGGCCTAACATGTCTCTAAGGACGTAATTGATAAATTGTTGAAAGACAGCAGGTGCGTTGCAAATGGTATCACTAGACTTTCATAATGGCCGGTGGGAGTGATGAAGGCCGTCTTCCACTCATCGCCCTCCCTGATGCACACCAAGTTGTAGGGGCTCCACAGGGCCACCTTAGTGAAGATGGTGGCACCAGAGAGGGCATCCAGGGAGAGTTGGTAAGAGGCAGTGGATGTCGGTTTTTGATGATGATGTTGTTGAGCCCCCGATAATCTTCACAAAGAAGAACCCCATGGCTACAGGTGAGGAGGAAAGCCAGATGATACCTTGGCGAAGTCCACTGGAGACATATTCCTCCATCGCCTGCATCTCGGTGGCAGATAGTGAGTAGAGGTGGTAGAGGTAGTGAGTAGAGGCAGGGATGATGAGGAGGTAGATTGGTCGCCAGTCTTTTACAGAACACCTCAGCCAGTATCCCGATAGGCTGCCGGGATGTTGTCTGTGTCGACCTCGGGGGCCTCGGACTCCCTAGAACACGTCCCAGCCCGGGCCCGTAGGCAAAATTCAGAACAAGTTGGCCCCCATTGTAGGATCCAATTTTGTGTCCAAGATATAAGCGGGTCGTGACGAAGTAGCCAGGGATGTCCGAGGATGAGGGGAGGCGATGACATGGGGGTGAGGTAGAATTGAAGTTGTTCCTGATGTTGATCGATGGTCACGGTGATGGGTTGGGTTTGGAGGTTGATGGGGTAGAGGAGAGGGGTCGACTGTCAACAGATGTTATATGTACGGGCTGGGATAACGCCTCGGTCTTCACCCCCAGTTTCTTGGCGTAAGAGGAGTCAATGAAGTTACCAGCAGCACCGGAGTCGATGAATGCGGTACTTCCGACCCATTTGTGGCCAAACTGAAATAGATGCTGAATTATTTTTTATAGTCTATTTTTTTTCTAAACTTGTGCTACAATTGGTTACTCACAATATTTGTTAATTTAAAAATGTAATTTAAATGAGGTTTGGGCTCCGGGATGTTGAGCCTATTTCCTACGTAGTCTAATCAGAGCTCTCCTGCCCGCTTGGTACATCTGCATAGTTGGATTTTATATTTTTCGAGTGTAATTCATAAAATTTGTCCATAAAAATGAAATGAGATGCCCGAAATCATTTAAAAGTAATCTCAAATTCATTTAAAATCAGCGTGTGTAACCCCGCGGCTCACACTTTCACTTTACAAAAGGCAGTGTTTGGATCAAAAGGCTGATAAACACATGTGATTTATCGATAAAAATGCAGATATACTCCCACATAAATAAGAAATATATTGCTACTTGCTAGATAAACACTGGCTTTTCCAGGATGACTCTTTTCTCCAATGTGAGCCATTTTATTCAAGTCATAAAATAATATGACATATTTTTGCTGTGTAGTTTTTTTTTTTTGTGTGTGCATAAGAATTGCATTTCAATTAATGTTTCATGGTGCTCCAGATGGCCAATTCACCATTGCCCAAGACTTTCAAGATAATCTTCCAGGTTTGTTTATTCTCCAGAGAAGGCATAATACGACTGTCCATACAGTAAATAAAAAGAAAAGTATCAAATTCAACTAGGAAGTCTGGTTTAATTGCTATCATTAAACATTTTTTTTTAAATCTATTTTATGTTTTGATAGGGAAATAAATCTTAGGCAGAGACATCCGCACTGTCTTGTAAATTTATCTAAAAACCCCCTACAGTATTTGCCAACGGCGCACCTAGTTTGATAAATTCACACCTATTGTGAATGAAAGAGGAGAAGTGATTGCGCAGATTCTTCTGACAGCAATGCTTGCTCTGAAGGACTATATTCGACAAGAATCATATTTTTAATAAGATAATTAATTAAATAATAAAATGATATAAAATAAGGACTTTATCTAAAAGCCAGACCAAATTTCTCATTCACTGTTGAAGTAGTTAAATATGCTTATACTGTAGATACGTAGGTGACATTTTAAAAGTACAAATGCAAGTAAATTACAAACTACATGTTGTAAAATATGAATAAAACAGTATTAGACACAAATATTTGTATTGTAATATATTGAAAAAGCTATTTACACGAGTGCTCAAACATAAACCAAACTCAATTATTAATTTATTATGTATATTTAACTTTATTCAGCCGTTTAAGTTATATGAAAAATAACATGTACATGCCCAACAATAAGAGTCCACTATTATTTTCTGTTCAAATTTAAACATGCCCGCGTGTGTGTACAAAAAGACAAAGTACAACAAAGAATACAAAAAAGTGTATGATTATTAATAAAGTTATCCTAAAACAATACTGTTTCCAATGCTGAAGCAAAGATGATTTTGTTTTTGTTATACAATAAATCTTTCATGATGAATGTGTGTGTATTCGCTTTAATTATACAGTAAACAATAAACACTGCCTTTTGCAAAGTGAAAGTGAGTGTCGTTGATCAAAAGGCTGATAAACACGCGTGCAGATATGAGCAGATTTATCGATAAAACTTCAGACATACTCCCCCAAAAATGCAACAAACAAATAGAAAGGCTACTTATATACCCGCAGACCCCCAGTTACTGTAATCCCTCTTCTCACCATTCATTCATGATAGGTGTGAAGTTATCAAACCGGTTTCGCCGAGGACGGAATTGGCAGAATTGAGGAGTTTAAAACGAATTAACATGACCGAGCAGACGTCTCTGTCTAAAATGTATTTCGCCAGCAAAACATAAAATAAATAGAAATAAAAATTTTTAATGATACCAATTAAATCAGACTTCATAGTTGGATTTGATACTTTGAGTGTAATTCATAAATTTACTGAATATATTCAGATTTTGTAAAATAATGAAACCCGTTGCCTTCCTAGACCTTTTGTCCACATCAAAATGAACAAATGATGGATGAAATAATTATTCAATGCTGGACACAAACAGCAAAAAAAGCATGATGATTATTATTATAAAAATCCCGAAGCACTTTGTGCTACTGTGTGCATATAAGAATATTTATTTAAATATTTTTGTTCATTCATGTCTTCTGATGGTGCTCAATGTCGACACATTTTTACGTTTTTTAACGAAGATATGTTGCCATATTCACGAATCAGGACATTCGCATAGTTAACACTATCAGATAGCCTACTATCAGGAAATTAAATTAATTTTAAGACCATTTAAACCAAGACATTGCCATGTCTTTCATTGTTTTGTTCCTGTTAAGTCTTTACAAAACCTATATAACAAACTCTTTATTATGAATTTTAAAGCACGATTTAGAGCATCTCATTTTATTATTATGAACATAATATGAAGCATGTATACACACATTCATCATTCATCATTTCTTGGGTTTTGGGAGACTTTTAAAAGATTGCAGCTTCAGAAGCTTCAGACACATTTTTCATCCCTGCTCATACACACTCATAATATTTAGAATACCATGCTCAGCATTTAAACATTAAGACAGCCAAAGCTTGTATTTCAACCCTCCTAATCCAATATTTCTGCTTTATGAGAACCAAACACTCAGTAACCACCTCCTGCTGTTTGGCTTTCTGAGTTTACTTTGTGTGGTGTTCTCTGTGTGATGGTTCAAATATAGGACCTCTTTGCGCTGTCAGATGGAACTTGCTGTATGTGGCACATCCACAGTAAAACATAAAAGGTTTTCACTTCTGTCTCATGTACAACAGCTAAATTCCTCAAACCGGTCCTTTTTACATTATTTCTTACTATGTATAGCTCTGCTTGCTTCTATCATTATATCATCTCTCGAGCCATTCTCTCTTCACCATACTGATGTGAGTAATTTTCTCCTCCTGGTTTCTTTTCAAGAATTTGTGTAGTTATGAGTAACAGGAATAAAGAGCTTATTAAATCCTGCATTATTTTTAATGTATGATTTTTTTTTATCAAGACCTGTTAGTTCTAAGTGCCAGCTCTGCTAGTGAGTCCAGCAAACTTGGCACAGGGAGCTACAGATGACCCTAACCTACACCACACAATATTTCCTGGTGCCATCTGGATACTAAGAAAAGCTGCCAAAATTTATGTTGTGCACACCCCCTATTAGTATATCATATCTTGCAGCAGTGTTGTCACGCTAATTAAAAAACTAATTTTTGTGTGTTTTTTGCTGTCTGGTTAAGATATTGAACATCTGAATAATAATGTTTTGTCAAAGGTATTAAGTAACTGTAAATTATACATGCTGCAAATCCACATAATCTAGATAGCTATCGTAAAAAGTCTTCCTCTTTATTTTTTATAATATAAAAAGGTTAAAGAACAGCAGTTATTTGCAGCTGCAAAATAAGTATTATTAAATATACTGCTTTGCTGTAATTAAACATGAGCATGATGTATGTGCCTGTTACTTGGAAATAAACAGAAGTCAATGCAAATGGTGACAAATGGGGCAATTATTCATAATTTATTTTGCACAAACTTTTGTATCACTAATTTGATGTGTGCACATTTTGCAACATCATTTGTCAGTTTTTAACATGCGTGCACACACACAAAGATTATATCTACAGTCATGGCCAAAAGTTTTGAGAATTACACAAATATTAGTTTTCACAAAGTTTGCTGCTAAACTGCTTTTAGATCTTTGTTTCAGTTGTTTCTGTGATGTACTGAAATATAATTACAAGCACTTCATACGTTTCAAAGGCTTTTATCGACAATTATGCAAAGAGTCAGTATTTGCAGTGTTGGCCCTTCTTTTTCAGGACCTCTGCAATTCGAATGGGCTGCTCTCAATCAACTTCTGGGCCAAATCCTGACTGATAGCAACCCATTCTTTCATAATCACTTCTTGGAGTTTGTCAGAATTAGTGGGTTTTTGTTTGTCCACCCGCCTCTTGAGGATTGACCACAAGTTCTCAATAGGAATAAGATCTGAGGAGTTTCCAGGCCATGGACCCATATGCTTTGCCTAATTTGAGAAAATACTGAGTCCAAAAACCAACTAGGTTTAAAATGGTTTCAGTGTTTGTTTTAACATCTATTACTATGCACTGGACTGAAAATAAGAGGGCAGCTGGTTACATCATTTGCACAAGCTCTATTACATCTCCCTGCACACCACCTTGTTGTTCTACTGCTAGTTGCTGTGCAAATAGGGTGTGATGTTGTCATTAATATGCAAATTAGCATGTGATAGCAATATCTGCTATCAACTTTTCCTTCAAGCTTTAGCTGCTTTCAATTGAAAATAATTAACCTGAAAATATGGTGATTTAACAAATATGCTCATATTCAGGGCTTTCATTGTAGAACTGAAGTCTCAGTTTGTGTAAGGATTTTGCTTAGATTTACATTTAACATATACTAAAAACTCTTCATATAACTCTTCATAAGTAACACACTCAAAGGACAACGCTATCCGCTCCTTCCGTGAGCTCACAGACCCTGATTGGTTGTAGACCTCTAGACCACCAGCTGTGAGAGGTTACAGCATCACCCGGGAATCGAACTAGCAATCTCTGGATGCACTTTACCACTGCGCCACTTGGAGGCCCACTTTTCATATATTTTCTATAGATATGAAATATTTACTTAAAATATTTGCTTTGCTATTATCCTTTTATTGTCAAACACACACATCTATGTACGTACCATCAAACTGTAATGTCATGAAATCAAAAAGCAAAAAGAAAGCTTTTTTTTTGTTATTAAATTATACATAGATGTTGTCAATAAATGTTGAAGTCAATGATCAACAAGAAAATAACGATGATAATGATCATGAAGACTACTGCCATTAAAGTATTTAATTGATTTTAGCAAACATATACCAAAACATGAAAAAGGTTTAATTTTTAAAGCAGAATATTTAACATTGCAGTCAGGATGATAGTACATTTATTGAAGGAGGGGGAGGAGCAGTGTTTGCTTACAACATTGCTCTCCCCTGTGTTCAGTTCTGCATAATAATAAAGTGTGATTCACCATGTGGTGATCATGCTGCGCTAGCTGATTTCATGTTATCAGATGACACTCTAGGGCTGATCCTGCATTGAACAATATGCTACAACTTGTCTGATTGCTTAACTGCATGCTGGGAATACATAGGGAGGAAATTGATCTTGAAAGCTTATAAGTGTAGCTCTTAAATTTTCAACCTCCTCTATTGGAATTGATTGTTTTCTGAGCATAGTAACGTCTAATAGACTTTAATTAGACTAGCTTTCAGAGTAGATTTAGTTTTGAGTCTGAAACCCACTTACAGTGGTAACACAAAAGGAATGAAATGTTCTTTTAATTGGGCTCTAATGTCTCAGGTCATGCACATGATATTGATTAAACCTTTTTTGAAACTGTATGGAATCTTAGCTAATGTGAACAACTGGTAATGCAGCATATGATTCTGGAATCTTTTATTTAGTGTTACTTATGCCAATACATAAGGGACAGCACTCAGAATTAGGCTTTATGGATGGCATTGTGTTGTATTGAGTATTGATGGTAAATAATAGCTCATGTTAATTTATTTTATCCTGAGCTTGGGTTAATATGTGTGCTTTTCATCTTCTCACCATGGCCATGTGGGTTTTTGTAAAAAAAAAACTTTCTGCCTCTTGATAAAATACAGTAAATAAATCATGCTGATTATGTTGATGCACACGGACCCGATAACACAACTCACTGAAAAATGATCAGTGCATTGCACTACTGATTGGAATTTGATGTGATGGTGTCTCCAAAACACAATCAAATTGAGCACCCATGGTATGTGCTGATCAAACAAGTCTGATCCATGTAGGTCCCACCCATCAACGCACAGCTGCCAGATATCCTTGTGCCAGACACCACAGCACACTCCCAGATGTATATACTGACTCGCTTTTTCCTTCGGTAGTAACTTAATTCTTTGTGGCATAGATTCATCAAGGACTCATGTTATCCATATTGATATGATAGCATTTGCCAAGCGGTGGCTCAGATGGTTGAGGCTCTGGGTTGAAGATTGGATGGTCAAAGGTTTGTGCCCCCTCGTTGCCAGATCAACACTGTTTGTTTCTTGGACCAAGACCTTTAATCTTATACCCCATACAACCCAGCATTTGCATGCACTGCAGGCTGCAAGGACCCGATAACGCCGTGTAGGGTCGAGCAGACCCCCAACTTGAGTAAGCACTTGGATCACATTCCAGAACCTCTTCCCCAGACATCATGGTGCCATCCTCTGAACCAGAGCTGAAACCCTACATAAATGTCGGAGAATGCGTTGAGCATTGTCTCCTCACTTAAAATACTACATATATTGGTGGAGAATGAAAGCGGGCATTGTTTGGCTTAAAAATTCATAAAACCAAGACAGTTTACTGTATCTCTTCTATTGTCCAGAAATAGATTAGAGACAGAGAAACAGAGTTTTTACGATACTGTATATGCTCTTGTATTGCGGCAGACCACTGTAAGAATGAATGAAATGCAAACCGAGTTGTTTTTCTCTTTTTATTTAAACTGCAGTAAAGTCGCTACAAAAGCGCATAGAGAGAAGAACAAGCGTGTTCATTGTTCTTTCTCTTATAAGGCCTTCATAGTGAGCTGGAAGTGCGTGTTCCACTTTTAAGTTCAGCTTTAAGTTAACTATTGTCTGCTGAGACAGACCAAGTCGCTATTTAAAAGCGCATCAAGAGAGGAGTAAGCGTGTTCTTTGCTCCTTCTCTTTAAAGAGGCCTCCCATAGTGAATCTGTCTGTGCGTGTTCCACTTTCAAATTCATTTATGGCCCGGTAAAGAGCTTAGAGTAGCTAACTAAAGTCTCGATACCTTTTGATTCATGGAAACTAGTGAATTCGCCGCTGTGCTCAGAGAGAGCGTCCAAGGAAATTGTGTGGTTAAAAGCCATGTGTATTTGTGAGTCTTATGTTTTATGTCCTGTGGTTTGCCTCACTCTATCGAGTGAAGTCGACGTCATTCAGCTATAAAGAGCTAACTAGTGTTTTTCAGGTTGTTCAGTGTAACACTGCTGCCGTTTTCACTGAATACCCATAACTGTTGAACTAGCATACTTGTTTAAGCGGTGTACATAACCATAGCGACGACTGTGACCTGGAAACTCTAAACAACCTCTTCCGGGATAACTTTTAGTGCGCATGCGCTGTCATTTCATTGAATGCGTTGAGCATTGTCTCCCCATTTAAAATACTACAGCCGGGACCATAAAATATAAGTATGAAAATAGATATACTACATATAAATGTAGTTATGCATCTGCGGTTTCACTGCGAGTTATGGTTCCTGTAAAAAGGTGAAGAGAAACAAATGTGAGATCCTGTTAGGGATAGAGTGTCATATAGAAGTCATGTAACTATAAGAGGATTTTTCTATATGCAAATTAGCATGTGGGATCATCTAGCAACATCTACTATCAACTTTTCCTGCAAGCTTTAGCTGTTTTCTATTTAAAAATTAACACACCTGAAAATATGGTGATTTAATAACCATGCTCATATTCAGGGTTTTCATGGTAGAACTGAGGTCTCAGTTTATGTAAGGATTTTGCTTAGATTTACATTTAGCATGTATTAAAACTATTCATATATTTTCTATTGGTGTGACATATTTACTTAGAACATTTGGTTTGCTATAATCCTTTTATTGTCAAACACACACATCTATCAAACTGTAATATTATAAAATCAAAAATGATTTTACAGATCAATGATCCAATGTGGTGTCCCATTTTGGAGAGGCCACGAAAAACCCTGTTCTTAGCTGACCGGAGTGGCTGAGAACAGAAGTTTAGTGTGGTCTTCTGCTGCTATAGCCCATCTGCTTCAAAGTTCGATGTGTTATATGTTCAAAGATACTCTTCAGGTTAAATCAGATGTTGTTTAAGTTACTGTTGCCTTTCTATCAGCAAAAAACAGTCTGGCTATTCTCCTTTGTACTCTGGCATCAACGACGGGTGTACCTACAGATCTGTCCATTACGAACGCACATTTTGAGAAAAGGGATCTTGTGCGTTTCCGCGGCAGCTTGCGGGAAGCTATGAAAACGCCGTTCATTATCTGTAGGTGGTAGTCGTGTTTCAATCTGAAGTATTGTGTGTCTACTGAAGCCAAAAATGTGTTCTCTCTCTTAGGTGCCCATTGACAGCAAGCAACAGAACTCATAAACATGGTGAGCTCAAACTTTAAATACTGATATGTATTTATTCTTCATTTTCTTCTCTCCTGCGATACTTCTTTGACTGCGCTTTCTCCATTCAGTATTATTATCATTAGTAGTAGTAGTGAAAACTACCGCTGATTAACTATCTCTGCAGTGGTTAAAACAACAGATTCATTTCATCTGGGGTATTTCTAACAGGCAATCTACTAAATAATAATAAGTAGATAAAATAACACAGCACTTTAACATTTAACCAAGCAGTTTTTAGAGTGTAACATAAAAAATATTCCATTTGTAAAATAGCATAGGTGAAATCATAGGTTGTGTATAGAGTGATTAAAAACAGTACAACAAAGCTTATGGTAAATAAATTCTCAGACTCTTCCACTGCAGGTATTAAAAAACAGTAACAATGTCAATTTTAGAATCCGTTGAATCTCAGTGGTCCGCACCCAACCTCTCGCAGGGGAGCCTTTCCCTGAAAGGGGGTGGGCATCTCGGTTTACTGTATTCATACAGATGTACAGTAGCAATTTAAAAAAGAGCAATATAAGAACAGAGATGCCGAATTATTTTTTGGAGTCTAAATATTTTTTTTCTAAACTTGTGCTACTGTTGTTTACTTACAATATGTGTTAATTTGTTAATTTTTTTATTACATTTTTTTATTTAAATTAAGCTTGGATTCTGGGATGATGAGTCTATTTCCTATGTAGTCTAATCAGAGCGCTAATGCCCGTTCGAGTGTAATTCATAAATTATGTTTATAATAATGAAATAAGATGCCCTAAATCGTGCCTTAAAATGAATCTAAAATTTATTTCAAACCCGCAGCTCGCAGTTATACAAAAGGCAGCGTTTTGATCAAAAGGTGATAAACGCATAAGAATGCTACTTTAACATGTAATTATTTAACACAATAATTATTTATTTTAATAATTAAAGTAATTTAGTCACAATATTCCACTGTATTTTTTTATAAAATTTATTTGCAATTAAAAAAAAAAAATCTAAACTGTATTACGTTCATTTGTGTTCTTGTATGCGGGGCACCGAACAAACGAGTGCCTTTGTAGGCACGTACATTTTTTAAAAGCATGTGACTTGAGGCTGAGCTCTGATTGGATTTTGTCAGCACTGTGCGTCTCGAACCCTCCCAATTTTGTTCTTAGCGAATCAATATTGTTTTTAAATATTTGGGCTCATGTGATTGGACCATTATGATTGTGATTGGACCATATACAAGTCTTTTCCAGCACTTCTTACGGCAAGCGGAGCGGGCTGACTGGATGTGATGTGAGTCATGTCTTTATTTTATACTAGTAGCAATGATGCTTATTCACCTGATAAATGCCTATTTACAGGCGACAACTAAAAGTTTAATTGTAATTTTGTTTGTTTTATATATATATCAAGTAATTAAAAAATATGCCATATACGTCTATGCCATAAAAAAAAAAATCTCTATATATTTTTATAATTGTGGTCATTATTAAAGAACTTAAAAATGGTTTAAGTTTAATCAAATAAACACAACATACAACAAATATATCTCATATACATCTCAAAGCTTTCATTTTTGGGATCATAAATGCAGTGTTTAGTTACATTGCAGTGTATCCACCCTCATTTTTACCCACAACTGGAAGAACTTTAAGCAACCTATTTATGTATTTATTACATGACTCTTCTGTAAGTATCTCAAACCAGAATTTATTCATGGCAGCAATTAAATCTGATTTTGCAGTCGGTTTTGCTTCTTTTCGAACATAGTCTTTCAGAGCATGCCACACCATTTCAATGAGATTCATGTCAGGAGATTCGGCGGGTGTCTTCACCCAGTTAATCCCCTCTTCTGCGATCACATTTCTTGCAGCACTGTGCTTCGGGTCATTGTCCTGGAAAAACGGTGATGATTACCGAAATTTGGTATGGGGCAGTGGTTCCTTTTATAATCGCCTCTTCGAAGAAAGACCTGTACATTATTCCTTCAAAGATGGCAATAGGTCCTGGTCCAAGTCTAGCAATGGCTCCCCAAACATGAATTTTCACAGTATGTTTCGGCTTGGGTTTGAACACTTGTCTTCCTGTTTTACGAAATTACATTGTGACAAAGTGATCCAAAACCACCGTAGTTTCATCAGTGAAAATGACGTTGTTACATTTTTCCTCTTCATTGATCCATGTTTGAGCTTGTTGGAGATGTATCTCTTTATTTTTCTCGCTGATCATGGGACAATGCAAAGTTTTACTATACCTCCAACCTTTACTAAAAAACCATTTGCTAGTTATCAAGTTGATATACAGGTCAATCTGCATTTGAAATCAAACATAATCTAAAGTGAGTAAGCAAATAAAAGATAAATGAATAAATAGCTTTAAATGGTACTTCAGCATAGTAAAAGTATGTGTATATATATATCATGGCATGCGCCTGTGATGGGCGTGCGCCCAAATTTATTACCCTAATACAACTTCAAATTCAAAACAATATTTCATAATTATTTGATGAAATCAAATAATCAATCATTCTAACTTATCTAATTACAACTATAAAACAATACACTGTTATGAGTCTTTTTGGGTAGTCATGTGACTATGGATCATTGAGGCAGGATCATGGCTAAAATAGAGCTGAATATAGAGAGAGGGATGCATTTAAAGAGCAACCAATTCTGTGAAGAAGTGACTTAAAGTGGCATATGAAAGATTTTCTAAGTACACTTCACATAGCAGATCATTTTGAAAGATCGATGGCCTTTCTAAGACCCTTAAGGATGAATGAGTGTCTCAGGAATTAAACCCTCTGGATTTAATGGGTTCATGGATTTCACTGGTCATATTAATGACTGTATCCACCTCGTGGCATGACAGAGGCCAAGTAGCCAGGAGGACCACTCCCTGTCCCTTGGTCGCACATCGCCATTGACTTTGTTACAAGACCAGGCAGCTCCATTTGTAATATGCATTCTAACTAGCGAACACTTCTCCAAAGCTGCCCATTTCGTCCCATTTCCAAGACTTCTCCTCTGCCAAAAAAGACAGCAGAGTTACGTACTCATCCTGTTTTTCATCTCAATGGTCTCCTCACTGACATTGTCCCCTCACTAACAATCATGGTCCACAACTCACAGTACAATGATGACCTTTTGCAAATTAATCGGTGCCACTCCAAGCCTATGTTCAGGTTATCTTCCACAGACAAATAGCCTAACTGAGAGCATGAATCTGGAGTTAGAGACTGCCCTTTGATGCATGACCTCACAGAATTTGAACTCTTTGAGACAGTTTCTCAACTTCTATTCGACCTCTCCATGAGAATGTCCCTGTTTCGGTGCTGCCTCAGCCACCTTTGTTTCCCTCCTCAGAAGGAGGAATTCACATCTGCCCAACTCTTTTTTTCATTCTTGTACAAGAACCTGGCTACAAGTCAGAAGTAACTCATTCAGTCGGCCAACAGTTATGCAGATCAACTTTGCAGCCCCAAGATATCGCATTACCCATAGTTATATTATCCAAAAGGGACATTCATGTAAAAACTATTTCCCATAAACATCCACCAAGATTCATTGCACTCCGTTAAACATCAATTCAACATTTCATGTATCCTAAATTAAGCTTCTCGGTCCGTATTTATTAACTGTCTCAGAACCACTCCTTGGAAATGCACTCAAAGTTAATTTAAAACAGATTTGTAACTCAGAGGAGGACATAAAATTGATTTAAAGAACTTCCCACTCTTACTTAAAGCAAGGGGTAGGACTGCTCCTAGGAAAGTGTTATGTCACTGCTGAAGTCACTGTAATCTACAAAGTAGGCTGCAAATTATAGTGGATGTTGTAGTTTTTACATTTTTTTGTAGTTTTAAACAGTGGAAAAGAGAAGTGGTGAAATCAGCATCAGTTGTGTAAATGGTTTATGCACATAGACAAACTTACACCAAAATTTAGATAACTAACACCTAAATTCTTTAATATAAATATGTGAATTGTAAAAATTAAAATCTTTGTTTAATATATACAAATATATATATTTGTTTAATGTATAATATATACTATTTGTTTAATAGTATATATTTTTAAATAATAGTACAGTGGAATCTTGGATTGTGAGTACATTTTGCAAGACGAACAAAATAAAAAAGAAATACATTTTAACTTGTTAAACGAGCAAGATCTTGATATTTGAGGACTGTAACATTCATGCACTTTGAGTTATTCCCGGACGTGTGCGTGAGTGTGTGCGTGTAAAAGTCATCCTACTTGCTCCTACTACTGCTCTCATTTAACACCAGTCACGATTCTTTTCAAAGTTAAATTGCAGGTTAATTTTATTTTATTTTTTTACTTTATATTTTGTATTAATTATTTTATAAGGATACTTTTGGGTTTTGGAATGAATCATATGAGTTTTCATTATTTGTTATGCGGACATTTGGTTTGATATATAAGTGGTTTGATATACAAGCACGCTTCCCAAATGATTTATGAATGATTTGTAATTCATAGGCTCGTAATTGTAAGGACCCATATGCTTACAATTACAAGCCTGACCTGACCTTTTAGTTTTGGGCCTGTATTGACTAAGCGTCTCAGGTGGGGGCAATGGTCGTTCAGTGGTTATCATCCACAGACAAATGGCCTGACTGGAGTTAGAGACTGCCCTTTGGTGCATGACCTCACAGAATCCTCTTTGAGCAGGTTTCTCCCTTGGGTTGATTAAGCCCACAAATCCCTCTCGACCTCCTCCCTGACAATATCCCTGTTTCAATGCTGCCTTTTGTTCTCCCCCCAGGATAAGTTCACAGTTGATGGCTCAGGGGTTGGTTTCTCACCTACCATGAGGAAGGCCAGGTTTGATTCCCAGCCAATGCCCAAGTCCCAGCCACTGGATGAAGTGCCGGCCCCAAACCCAGATAAAATGGGAGGGTTATGTCAGAAAGGGCATAAAACCTGTGCCAATTTTTGTGCAGGATGGTCCACTGTGGCCACCTCTCAACGGGAGCAGCCAAAAAACTTTGAAAAAGTTTCTTATTCATCTCTGATTTTCCAAACAGGGTGTTTAGCAGGGTTCTATTAAACATTTCAGGCTAAGGATCACTTTGTGGATGACAAGGCAATGACTTGATTTCTTGATTTATCAATCATAAGCGTACTCAACAGCTCATGGACCAGGTGGTTTCCAAGTCTCTTCCCTGTTCACTATGTATCCTCTTGGGTAAACCATAATGGACAATATAGTACAGATCTGGCTATTAAGAATGAACGTTTCTTGAAAAGGGATCTTGCGCGCTTTCACGGCAGCTCACGGGAAGCTGTGAAAATGCCGTTCATTACCTGTAGGGGGCAGTCGTGTTTCAATCTGAAGTATTGTGTGTCTACTGAAGCCAAACATGCATTCTCTCTCTAACCCTAATCTATGCGCCCATTGATAACAAGCGACAGAGCTCATAAACGTGTCGAGCTCAATCTTTAAATACTGATATGTATTTATTCTTCACTTTCTTCTCAATGATGATTCTTCTTTGACTGCGCTTTCTCCATTCAGTATCATTAGTAGTAGTAGTGAAAATTACCGCTGATTAACTATCTCTGCAGTAGTTATAACAGCGAATTAATTTCACGTGGGCTATTTCTAACAGGCAATCTACTAAATAATAATAAATAAAATAACCCAGTACTTTAACATTTAACCCAGCAGTTTTAAGAGTGTAACATAAAAAATATTCCACTTGTAAAATAGCATAGGTGAAATCATAGATTATGTAAAAACAATACAACAAAGCTTATGGTAAATAAATTCTCAGACTACCTATTGTCATGGGTCTAGCTGGTTGTAGTGGCTAGACCGGCTGATGTTGTTGCCGTGGGCATATATGGCAGGCATGCATGCAGAGGGGTGTAACAGAAAGAGACTTTTATTTTAAACACAATAAACAAACACAAACAAAGGAACCAAAACAACACACTCAATCTAAAACTAGGGCTCAGGAAAAACACAGGAACTGAACACAGGGAACCGGGAGCTGACACAGGGAACCGGGAATGAGGAAACATGGAGCTGGAGCTAACTAAAGATAAATAGGGGAACTAGAGACAAGACTGGACAGGACGGGGCGAGGACTGGAGAGACAGGGCTAGACAGGAGACAGGACTAGACAGGCTGGGTTAGTGGGGTTAGTAGCTACATTGAATACTGGGGACACTGGATGCTGAACTAACAGGGTTAGTGGCTAATGGGGTTAGTACTGACCTAGGGGACCGGAAGACAAAAGGCAGGGCACACATGAGGCTATACCAAACTAGCAGCTAACCTACTAGTGACCAGAACCACTAGCTGTCAATCCCACTAGAGGCTAGCCTACTGGAGGCTAACCCTACTAGGGGCTAACACTACTAGCCGTCAAGGCCTACTAGCGGCTAACCCTGCTAATGGCTAAGCCCTCATGTGGCTACACATACAAGGGAAAAAACCAGAAGACAGGACAGTACTTACACAGGAGGAGACACGGCCTAACTAAACACTGAACAAGGCAGCTCCATGAATCCTTCAGAACAAGGAACATACAAAAAACAAAACTAGAGCCCTCTTTAAACAAAGGTAAAACAATATAACTAAAATATAAACTTAAAGAAAGAAACAAACAAAAAGGAATGCCCACATGACGGTATGTACAAAAACAACAAAACACACCAACAAATAAACATCCAACAAATACAAACAGACCAAACAATGCTCGACTCAGTATCCCAGAACAAACTGCTATTTATAGAGGTTTTAATGAGCCACCTCAGTTCAGGTGAGCACTCATCACCTGACTGAGGTGCCTTCTGGGAAACCGAGTCAACCAACAAGAACTACACAGACAGACAGACATGAACAGTGACCTCTAGTGGAGGTTCCTAAAAACTATTTACAGTACATGTAATTTTACGGGGTTGTCACTGAACGATTTACCCTGACAAAGAGCAATATAAGAATAGTGCCAACTGGCACACCTTAAAAAATAATTTGGCATCTATTTAGAGTCTAAATATTTCTTTCTAAACTTGTTTGCTACTGTTGTTTACTTACAATATTTGTTAATTCATTTTTTTTTTATTTAAATGAGGCTTGGGCTCCGAGATGTTGAGCCTACAGTATTTCCTACTGTACGTAGTCTAATCACCGCCCGTTCGAGTGTAATTCATAAATTATGTTTATAATAATTAAATTAGATGCCCTAGATTGTACTTTAAAATTAATCTACAATTCATTTCAAACCCGCGGCTCGCAGTTTCACTTTACAAAGGGCAGTGTTTTGATCAAAAAGTGATAAACGCATGCGATTTATCTATTAAAATGCAGACATACTGCATTGATGGATGGATGTTTTTGATAAATATTTAAAATGATAATTAACTAAATAGCTGTCCATCTTTTTTGTGTTTATCTTTTCATTTTAATATACACTTCTGCACCACTTCATATAATAAGTAGTATTTGAATAAGATAAATATAAGAAGTTAAAGTAAAGAATATCTAATAAAATAGTGGATATATATATATATATATATATATATATATATATATATATATATATATATATATATAGTATGAAATGTAATGGAAATGTGATGTAGTGCAGTCAAGAATGTAGTGAATGTTCCATGTATAAACCGGTTGTGCGTGCTGTTAAAAAGTACAAGTTAAAAAGTCTGCAGTCCTGAGGTGTGCAAAATGTGCCAGTGTGTGAGTGGAAGGTCCTATGTGGTGTTGTGATTGAGAGCTCGTATCGCCTGCGGGAAGAAGCTCCTCCTTAGTCTCTCTGTGTTGGCCTTCAGTGAGCGGAAGCGCTTTCCTGACCGCAACAGAGACAGCCTATTGCTGGGATGACTGAGGTCTTTCACTATCTTCCTGGCCTTGGTCCAGCACCGCTTGTTGTATATCGTCTGAAGGTCAGGGAGCTTGGTACAGATGATACGTTCAGCTGATCGAACCACCCTCTGTAGGGCTCTACTGTCCTGCATGGTGCTGTTCCCGAACCAGGTTGAGATATTTCCCATCAGGATGCTCTCTATGGTGCAGGAGTAGACGTTCCTGAGCACCTTAGAGGGCAGTCTAAAGTCTCTCAGGCGTCTGAGGTGGTAGAGACGCTGCCGGGCCTTTTTCACCACGGTGTTGATGTGACAGGACCATGACAGGTCCTGCGTGATGTGAACACCGAGGTATCGGAAGCTGTCCACTCTCTCCACTGGTCTCTCGTTGATGGCGGGGGTCTTGTCGTTCCTCTGAATGAAAAATGGCATCATCCGTAGAGCGGTTCGAGCGGTATGCAAATTGCAGTGGATCCAATGTGTCTGGTAGTGAAGAGATGATGAAGTCTCTGACCAGCCATTCAAAGCACTTCATCACCACTGATGTGAGGGCTACAGGTCTATAGTCATTGAGTGAAGCAGGATGGGGTTTCTTTGGAACAGGAACAATGATGGACTCCTTAAAGCATGTGGGGATCACTGACTGAGATAAAGAGAGGTTGAATATCTCTGTGAACACAGGTGCTAGCTGGTCTGCGCAGACTCTGAGGACTCGATATGAGATGCAGTCTGGTCCTGCTGCTTTCCTGGTGTTCACTTTCTTGAAGGCTCTCCTCACGTCATGCTCGGAGATGACGAACGCGTTTCCGGTGCTGGCAGTGACTTCCTGTCTGCAGCCGTTAGCGCCGCTAGCATTAGCATTGCTAGCGTCTTTAGCTGCAGCCTCGCAGTGAGCATAAAAGGTGTTCAGCTCGTTTGCCAAAGTCTTGTGCGCGTTCATCATACCGGATGTTGGAGCTTTATAGTCCGTTATCGTTCTTAGTCCCTGCCACAGGCTCCTAGAGTAACTCTGTTGGAGTTGTGACTCTAGTTTCCTTCCGTAGCGCTGCTTCGCCTCTTTCACCGCCTTCCGGACGTTATATGACGCAGCCTTGTACAGGTCCATGTCTCCTGACGCAAGTCCCGCGTTGTTGTTACAGATGCTTTTATCCACCCACGGCTTCTGATTGGGAAACGTTCTAATGGTCGTTTTCTGCATGGTATCATCCGCTATTTCCCGATGAAACTCACAACCGCTTCCGTAAACATGTTGACGTCATCAGAGCTGTTACGGAACATGTCCCAGTCTGCGTCATCGAGTGTGTCCTGTAGCACGGCCACCGATTGGTCTGTCCAGCATGCGACCTCCCTCTGAACCGGAACTTCCTGTTTAAGCCTTTGTTTTTATTTTGGCATGAGGAAGATGGCGGCGTGGTCGGATTTCCCAAACGGTGGGCGAGATTGTGCCTTGTCGCCGTTCTTGATTGTAGTGTAACAATGGTCCAGTGTCCTTTCACCCCTGGTGGGGCAGGTGATGTGCTGATAGAAGTTTGGCGCTGCGCGTTTGAGGTTGGCGTTGTTAAAATATATTTTAGGCAGCGTCCCGGTGTTGTGTCTGCTGCTGTGTGAGAGTCTCATGCAGCTCGCATAAGGCAGTGTCTGTGTCCGCTTGCGGTGGAATATAAACGGCGCTGTTTATAACCGATATAAACTCCCGAGGATGATAAAAAGGACGACATTTGATAGTCAATAGTTCCAGGTTGGGTGTGCAGGAGCGTGCGAGAGGAACAACGCTCGCACTGCTGCACCAGCTGCTGTTCACCATTAAACACATACCGACTCCCCTTGTCTTCCCCGAGTCCCGTGTCCTGTCCATGCGGTGAACCGAGAAGAACCAGTGACTGGACATTGGCGAGCAGGATGCTAGGCAGAGGTGTGCAGTGTGCACGGGCTCTCAGCCTGTTCCTGACGCCGACTCGTTTCCACCAGGGCCGCCGCTTCGCGTCGCGTCCTTTGTTTTCCCTCAGGATCTCACTCGGCCAGCTCGGATCCGGAGTTAAAAACTTCGAATTTTGAGTACATTTTAAACCAATAGAAATAAGAGTATCTCTATCGTACCTAATGCACTCAATGGTGTTGAATTTGCCGGATTAAAGTTGCTGAAAATTAACTTAAAAGACAAAAAAATAGTAGAAGAGGTCGGAGCAGTCGACCTCACCGGCGCCATCTTGTCACTGTATTAGACACACATATATGATATGGTAGTATATACAATGAAGAAGAGTGCTCAAATGTAAAGCAAACGCAATTATTAATTTATTCTCTATATTTAACTTCATTCAACCGTTTAAGTTACATGAAAAAAATAACGTGCCTACCAGCCCATTATTATTTTCTGTTCAAATTTAAAGATGCACACGCGTGTGCAAAAAGTCGAAGTACAACAAAGAATATGAAAGTGTATAATCTTTAATAAAGTTAGCCTAAAACAATATTGTCTCCCATGCTGAAGCAAACATGATTTTGTTTTTGTTTTAGTCTATTTGTTGAATACAACGTGACTTCGCGCTCAGAGGTGAACACATGCAGACCCCCAGTTACTGTAATCCCTCTTCTCACCTTTCATTCATGATAGGTGTGAACTTATCAAACCGGTTTCACTGATGGGGGAATTGGCAGAATTGAGGAGTTTAAAAAGAATGAACAAGACCGAGCAGACGTCTCTGCCTAAAATGTATTTCACCAGCAAACCATAAACATAAATAGAAACAAATAAAATGTTTAATGATATCAATTAAATCAGACTTCATAGGTGGATTTGATACTTTGAGTGTAATTCATACATTTACATTTTGTAAAATAACGAAACCCGTTTCCTTCTTGGACCTCACATCTACTTTCCTTGTTTTAGTCTGTAATATTTAAGTGAAATACATTTTGCGTATATGCTTAAATATTCCTTTTTATCTATGGTCTGGTGTAGTATGTTTGATCTGCATTATTGCAAGAGGTAATGACTTTCTGGGGGAGTATGTCTGCACTTTTGTAAAGTGAAAGTATGAGTCGCGGGTTCACGCACGCAGACGAACAGCTTTATTTCAGTCATAAATCCACAATCACATTCCAGCTATTATTTCCAGCCGTGGTCAAATAATGGATGAAATAATTATTCAATGCTGGACACAAACAGCAAAAAAGCCAGATGATTATTTTTTATAAAAAGCCTGAAGCACTTCATGTTTATATTTGTTCCTTCATGTCTTCTTATGGTGCTCGACACATTTTTACGTTTTGACAAAGACATGTTGACATATTCACAAATCAGGACATTTGCATAATTACTGTCTGTGTGCGCGCGTCTAGGTGTATGTGCACGGAGAGTTTGTGTATATGTGCACGCGTGTGTGCGCGCATTTTATATGTAGTTGTGTGAGCAGTTAGTAGTATATATAGATGTGTGACTGTTTCATATATGTGAATGCAAGTGTTTCACGTGTGTGTGCATGAGTGAAGTTTGATTTAAGCCCTATACGGCGCCTCATAATTTAGGGCATCTCTTTTCATCATTATGAACATAATATGAAGCAGATATAGCACATTCATCATAAAATATTATTATTGTAAAACAAAATAAAATTCATGTTTGCTTCAGCATTGGAAACAATATTGTTTTAGGCTAAATAATTATACACAATTCTTCGTTGTACTTGTCTGGCTTTTATATAAAGTCCTTCCATGCGCGATCTGGCAGATATTCAGTGTAGCACAGCACATTTATTTAAATACCCGAATGTTGCTTAAGGGATCTCGCGGCATGTCGCGCACCAAATTGCGGGATCTCGTGGGAAAAAGCGCGCATTCTTAATGGCCAGGTCTGTAAGACATTCGATAATGTAGAAGGTTTTTGAGGCCTTGTTGGAAAGGCTTGCGCATAGCACATATGACTATGACATTTCTCGTATTGCTTAAATCAGGCACAATGTACAAAATTCCATCCATACAAGGTCCAATGGACAATTATTTATCAAGTGTTACAGTGGAGCAAATTTCTTGGGCAGGGTCTCCCTATTTATGGACCACACAGAGAATTTACAATATTCTTCTATATCTGACTTCATACATAGACAATAGACTTGATCAGGCCATACAATTTCTCACAGCCCAAATGACAGGAATCACTATGCAGTTACTTCGCCACAGCAAGACCAACTGGGAATGACGCTGTTTGCCAGGTGGACTGGTGATTCGATACATGACCGCTTGGTGTAACGTCCCACCCTCTCACAAGTAGAGCAGTGGTTCAACACTTCACCTTGTCAACCTTTGTGACGTCTCCATGGCTGGGAGCTGACCATACTTCACCAATACCAGGATCCTGTTGCTAAGCATTAGACAGTTCTAATGGGCTCAGGGCATCTCCTTTGCACACAAAGTAGATGAATTACAATAAACTTTTGGGTTAGCATGCACAGAGATCGATCTGTTTGCCAGACCGTTTTGTCACCCCAGACATATGACAATGTTTTGTAACCTAGACACACGTGGACAAAATTGTTGGTACCCTTCGGTCAATGGAAGAAAAACTCACAATGGTCACAGAAATAACTTTAATCTGACAAGTAATAATAAATAAGAATTCTATGAATGTTAACCAATGAAAGTCAGACATTGCTTTTCAACCATGCTTCAATGGAATTATAAAAAAAAAATGAACTCATGGAACAGGCCTGGACAAAAATGATGGTACCCCTAACTTAATAGTTTGTTGCACAACCTTTTGAGGCAATCACTGCAATCAAGTGATTCTTGTAACTGTCAATGAGACTTCTGCACCTCTCTGCAGGTATTTTGGCCCACTCCTCATGAGCAAGCTGCTCCAGTTGTATCCGGTTTGAAGGGTGCCTTTTCCAGACAGCATGTTTCAGCTACTTCCAAAGATGCTCAACAGGATTGAAGTCAGGGCTCATAGAAGGCCATTTTAGAATAGTCCAATACATAGTATGATATGCAGTGAAATGAAATGCTTAAATAACCACCCGCGACCTTAAAATAAAAGATTATTAATAGGAAATAAATATGAATAAAATGGAAAGTAAATTTAGCTAAGAAAGAATAACATACACTCACCTAAAGGATTATTAGGAACACCATACTAATACGGTATTTGACCCCCCTTCGCCTTCAAAAGTGGCATTGATTCAACCAGGTGCTGAAAGCATTCTTTAGAAACGTTGGCCCATATTGATAGGATTGCATGTTGCAGTTGAGAGAGATTTCTGGGATGTACATCCAGGGCACGAAGCTCCCGCTCCACCACATCCCAAAGATGCTCTATTGAGTTGAGATCTGGTGACTGTGGGGTCCATTTTAGTACAGTGAACTCATTGTCATGTTCAAGAAATCAATTTGAAATGATTCGAGCTTTGTGACATGGTGCATTATCCTGCTGGAAGTAGCCATCAGAGGATGTGTACATGGTGGTCATGAAGGGATGGACATGGTCAGAAACAATGCTCAGGTAGGCCGTGGCATTTAAACAATGCCCAATTGGGACTAAGGGGCCTAAAGTGTGCCAAGAAAATATCCCCCACACCATTACACCACCACCACCAGCCTGCACAGTGGTAACAAGGCATGATGGATCCATGTTCTCATGCTGTTTACGCCAAATTCTGACTCTACCATTTCAATGTCTCAACAGAAATCGAGACTCATCAGACCAGACAACATGTTTCCAGTCTTCAACTGTCCAATTTTGGTGAGCTTGTCACGGGCGTGCGTGGGGGTGAAGAATCCAAGCGCAGAGTGAGCTTTTACTGTTTCTCTGCACGAGCTCTGCAGCACGAATGCAGAGTAGAGCCGGTGTATGTAGAGAGCGAGTGCAGCTCTTAGAGTCAATGAGCTCAGTGGCTGGAATGCGGAAGTGCCGAGAGCGCGCTCACTGCTTTTCTGAATGGGCTCCGTGGCAGGAATGCGGAAGTGCCGAGCCGGCGTGTGTAGAAAGAGCATACGCTGTTTGCCGGTGATGACAATCCCGCGAAGCGAGGCAGACGAATCGCGCAGGCTGCTAGATCCGAAACAATGGCTCATGGTCGATGAACAGGCAGAGGTCAGAAACGTGAAACCGAGAAAGTCCGTGATCAGAGCTCGTGGTCGATAAACAAATCCAAGGGTCAGCAACAGTAAATCCGTATATAGACGAACGATCCGTAGCGTGAGACAAAGACAAGGTCGTGAAAACAGAGCGTGGTCGAGATCCGGGAGTTCACACAATAATCTGGCAGAGAGCTGTTGTCTGAAGGTGTGTTAAATAGAGAGCTGTGATGATCAGAAATTGAGAACAGGTGTGTTTGGAGCGGTGAATGAGGTGGTGAAAAGCAAGGAACGGGATGGATCGTGGAGCAGGAGTGTGCAGGTGATCATGATCTTGACTGAGATATGGGCATGACCTAGCGTACTGTGACAGTACCCCCCCCTCTACGAACGACACCTGGCGTTCTTGAGGGTGCCTCGGGGTGGAGATTGTGAAACTCTGTGATCAGAGAGCGGTCCAAGATGAACCTGGCTGGTACCCAACTTCTTTCCTCGGGTCCATAGCCCTCCCAATCCACCAGGTACTGGAGGCCGCGCCCACGGCGGCGGGACTTAAGGAGTCTGCGGACGGTAAAGGCTTCACCCCCGTCTATAAGTCGAGGTGGAGGAGGAGGGCGTGGGGTTGGTGACAAAGGACACGGGACCAAACGGCGGACATGGGAGACGTGGAACGTGGGGTTAATTCGCCGCATGGATAATGGCAGGGCCAGTCTGATGGAGCATGGATTAATGACACGAGAGATTGTGAATGGGCCAATGAACTTAGGCGAGAGTTTCTGGGATGTAGTCTTGAGTGGTAGGTTACGTGTGGAGAGCGTAACTCTTTGTCCAACTCTGTAAACTGGAGCACCTGAGCGGTGGAGATTGGCCTTGCGCTGAAAAATGGCCACGGAATGTTGTAATTGAGCACGAGCTCGTTGCCATGTCCTTTTACAACGACGGATGAAGGCTTGAGCTGAAGGGACAGCAGTTTCTTCCTCCTGGGTTGGAAACAGTGGTGGTTGATAGCCGAGGCAACACTGAAAAGGTGACATGCCTGTGGAGGAGGTGGGGAGCGAGTTATGCGCATACTCAATCCAAGGGAGGAAACGACTCCAAGAAGCTGCATCCTGTGAGGTCATGCATCTCAGAGATTTCTCCAATTCTTGATTCATGCGCTCGGTTTGACCATTGGTCTGAGGGTGAAATCCTGATGAGAGGCTGGGGGTGGCGCCAATAAGGCCACAGAAGGCTTTCCAAAATTGTGCAGAGAACTGCGGGCCCCTATCCGAGACTATATCTGATGGGAGGCTGTGGATTCTGAAAACGTGGGAAATAAGGAGTTCAGCCGTTTCCTTGGCAGACGGAAGCTTTGGTAGAGGAATGAAGTGGGCTGACTTGGAAAACCGGTCAACAACTGTTAAAATGCAGATATTATTGTTGGAAGGTGGCAATCCGGTTATGAAGTCCAGTGAAATGTGAGACCAAGGGCGATGGGGAATGGGAAGGGGTCTTAGGAGTCCCTCAGGCGGACGATTTGTTGTCTTATTCCTGGTGCAGATATCACAAGACGCCACAAAGCTTTTGACATCCTCCTTGATAGTCGGCCACCAGAAGCGTTGATGGAGCATTGAGAAGGTGCGAGTCGCCCCTGGGTGACAGGCTAGCCTGGAGCTGTGACCCCATTCCAAGACTTGGGAGCGAACAGACAGCGGGACGAAAAGTAGACCAGGAGGGACATTACTGGGGCCTGGCTCCTGTTCAAGAGATTGCAGGACCAGGTTTTCCACATCTAACCGGGTTACAGCTATAAGGCACTGGGGGGGAAGAATGGTTTCCCTTGTGGATATGTCCTGGGGGGCGGGAAACTGTCGGGAGAGGGCATTGGGCTTAGTATTCTTGGTTCCTGGGCGATATGACAGCATGAAGTTAAACCGTGAAAAGAACAGTGACCAGCGTGCCTGACATGAATTGAGTCTCTTGGCTGACTTGAGGTATTCTAGGTTCTTGTGATCAGTCCAAACAAGAAATGGGTGTTCAGCTCCTTCCAACCAATGTCTCCATTCTTCGAGGGCAACCTTGACTGCTAGCAACTCATGATCCCTAATGTCATAGTTCCGTTCAGGGGGCGTGAGCCGACAAGAAAAGAAAGAGCATGGATGAAGTTTGTTGTCCTTTGGTGTTTTCTGAGAAAGCACGGCTCCCACTCCTGTCTCGGAAGCATCAACTTCGACAATGAACTGGAGAGATGGATCAGGAAAGGTGAGGATGGGTGCTGTGGTAAAGCGCTGCTTGAGCTCCTTGAAGGCCTTCTCTGCTAGGGGGTTCCATCGAAAGGGGATCTTGGTGGATGTGAGTGAGATGTGAGTGGGGCTGCCACCGTGCTGTAGTCACGGATAAAACGCCGATAGAAATTGGCGAAGCCCAAAAAGCATTGAAGCTCCCGCCTTGACGATGGTGTTGACCAATCCGTGACGGCCTTTACCTTGACTGGGTCCATCTGCATACCTGATGGTGAAATGGCATACCCCAGGAAGGAGGTGGACTCACAGTGAAACTCACACTTCTCAGCCTTGACATAGAGTTTATTTTCCAGCAGACGTTGAAGGACCTGACGCACGTGGAGCTTATGTTCCTCTAAGGAGTGAGAGAAGATTAGAATGTCGTCAAGGTAAGCGAACGCAAAAATGTTGAGAAAGTCTCTAAGGACATCATTAATGAGTGCCTGAAAAACTGCCGGTGCATTGGTCAGACCAAATGGAACAACCAGGTACTCATAATGACCCGTAGGGGTGTTGAATGCAGTCTTCCACTCATCACCCTCTCTTATCCTGACCAGGTGGTAAGCGTTTCTTAGGTCTAACTTGGAAAACAGGTGGGCATCCTGGAGTAATTCAAACGCGGTAGACATGAGGGGAAGCGGGTAGCGGTTCTTGACTGTAATCTCATTAAGGCCTCTATAATCAATGCAGGGTCTGAGGGACTTGTCCTTTTTTTCCACAAAGAAAAAGCCCGCCCCTGCAGGGGAGGAGGAAGGGCGTATGATTCCAGCTGAAAGTGACTCAGAGATGTATTTTTCCATGGCTTCTCTCTGAGAGAGAAAGACGTGAGAGAGAGTAGAGTCGCCCTTTAGGTGGAGTGGTGCCTGGAAGTAGGTCGATGGCACAGTCATATGGACGGTGAGGAGGTAATGAGATGGCATGTGACTTACTGAACACCTGGCAAAGGTCGTGGTACTCGGCAGGGAACTTGGAAATGTCAGGGATCTCGTCCAGAGAGGTGGGCAAGATGCTTCTGGTGGCAGCGGAACGGAGGCATGAGGAGTGGCAAGTAGGGCTCCAATCCAGGATGCTTCTCCTTGCCCAGTCGATGTGAGGGTTATGTAGTTTTAACCATGGAAGACCCAGAACTATAGGTGCATGAGCACTCTTAATGATGAGGAATGTGGTGGTCTCAACATGATTACCAGAAAACTGCAATGTGACTGGAGCAGTGCGGTGGGTGATTGAGGAGAGCTTGCTGCCATCAAGGGCCTGTACGCTAAATGGTTGGTTAAGTGGGGTGTGTGGAATCTTGAGTTGAGAAACCATAGCTGAGGAGATTAAATTCTGGTCTGCTCCAGAGTCTACTAGGACGTGTGTGACGTGAGGCCGGTTGTCATAAATCAGGGTCACTGGGAAGCGAGAGCGAAGGTTAGGAGATGGGTGTTGTGTAGAACTGCCCCGTACCCCCAGAACTACCGGGGTGTCCCGGCTTTTTAATGGACAGGTTCGTACGACGTGGCCAACCTGACCACAGTAGAAGCAAGCACCATCATCCTTCCGACGTTGACGTTCCTTGGACGAGATGTGCGCGCAGTCGACCTGCATAGGTTCCGGGGGGGGGGGGCTTAGGTGTGTCTGTGTTAGGAGCGGGTACGTTGAGGAACTGACGAGACTCCCTTTGTCGTGTTCGTTTGTGGGCGTCAATACTTGTAGCCAGGTCAATGAGCCCCTGAAGGTTGGAAGGGAGCTCTCGGGCTGCTAACTCATCCTTGACTGGGTCAGAGAGTCCGTGTCGAAGAGTGCCTGCCTTGGGCGTGCGTGGGGGTGAAGGATCCAAGCGCAGAGTGAGCTTTTACTGTTTCTCTGCACGAGCTCTGCAGCACGAATGTATGTAGAGAGCGAGTGCAGCTCTTAGAGTCAATGAGCTCAGTCGCTGGAATGCAGAAGTGCCGAGAGCGCGCTCACTGCTTTTCTGCAGGAATGCGGTAGTGGCGAGCCGGCGCGTGTAGAAAGAGCATACGCTGTTTGCCGGTGATGACAATCCCGCGAAGCGAGGCAAACGAATCGCGCAGGCTGCTAGATCCGAAACAATAGCTCGTGGTCGATGAACAGGCAGAGGTCAGAAACGTGAAACCGAGAAAGTCCGTGATCAGAGCTCGTGGTCGATAAACAAATCCAAGGGTCAGCAACAGTAAATCCGTATAGACGAAAGATCCGTAGCGTGAGACAAAGACGAGGTCGTGAAAACAGAGCGTAGTCGAGATCCGGGAGTTCAAAGCAATGAGAAACGCTGGAATACTGGGCATGGATAGCACACAATAATCTGGCAGAGAGCTGTTTTCTGAAGGTGTGTTAAATAGAGAGCTGTGATGATCAGAAATTGAGAACAGGTGTGTTTGGAGCGGTGAATGAGGTGGTGAAAAGCAAGGAATGGGATGGATCGTGGAGCAGGAGTGTGCAGGTGATCATGATCTTGACTGAGATATGGGCATGACCTAGCGTGCTGTGACAGAGCTTGTGAAAATTGTAGCCTCTTTTTCCTATTTGTAGTGGAGATGAGTGGTACCCGGTGGTGTCTTCTGCTGTTGTAGCCCATCCGCCTCAAGGTTGTGCGTTTTGTGGTTTCACAAATACTTTGCTGCATACATCGGTTGTAACGAGTGGTTATTTCAGTCAAAGTTGCTCTTCTATCAGCTTGAATCAGTCGTCCATTCTCCTCTGACCTCTAGCATCAACAAGGCATTTTCGCCCACAGGACTTCTGCATGCTGGATTTTTTTTCCCTTTTCACGCCATTCTTTGTAAACCCTAGAACTGGTTGTGCGTGAAAATCCCAGTAACTGAGCAGATTGTGAAATACTGAGACCGGTCTGTCTGGCACCAACAACCATGCCACGCTCAAAATTGCTTAAATCACCTTTCTTTCCCATTCTCACATTCAATTTGGAGTTCATGAGATTGTCTTGACCAGGAGCACACCCCTAAATGCATTGAAGCAACTGCCATGTGATTGGTTGATTAGATAATTGCATTAATGAGAAATTTAACAGGTGTTCCTAATAATCCTTTAGGTGAGTGTATCTATAGAATACAAAATATACAATTTAAGAAAAATACAAGAAAAATATAAACCTAACTGTATAAATATGAAGAAGAAATTATAGAAAATGTATAGAAATTTTAGTGTGGAATTGAAGTGGTCATTTAAATAGAAATGTGCAGAGACGTGTGCAAATATGCCTGAAAGTGTCTTATTTAAAGTGACCTATGTGCAACCGATCAAGGAAATGAAAAAGAAATATGTAAATTTTCATGAATGTGCTGGTGTGCAGTGTCCATAAGTGTCCATGAATGCCCAGAATTAGTGCAAAGAGACAAATGTCCCTAAGTGTGAATGTGCAAAATGGTTAAGTCCTGTGTGGCGTACTGACCATATTGCCTGCGGGAAGAAGCTCCTCCTCAGTCTCTATCCTCCTCAGTCTGTATTGGCCCTCAGGGAGCTGAATCACTTTCCTGACAGCTACAGTGAGAACAGTCCATTGCTGGTGTGGCTGAGGTCCTTCACGATCTTCCTGGCCTTGGTACAGCACCGCTTGCCGTAGATTGAGTGCAGGTCAGGGAACTTGGTGCGGATGATGCAATCAGCTGATCGCACCACCCTCTGTAGAGCATGTCTGTCCTGCATGGTGCTGTTTCCGAACCAGGTCGTGATGTTTCCTGTTAGAATGCTCTCTATGGTGCAGGAGTAGAAATTCCTGAGCACCCTGGAGGGCAGTCTAAAGTCTCTCAAGTGTCTCAGGTGGTAGAGACACTGAGGGCCTTTTACACCACGGTATTGATGTGACAGGACCATGATGGCCCTGCATGATATGAACACCGAGGTATCTGAAGCTGTTCACTCTCTCCACTGGGCTCTTGTTGATGACGGGGGGTCTGGTCCACTATCAGCTCCCTTTGTCATGCTGATGTTTAGAAGGAGATTGTTCCTCTGGCACCAGTTCCTCTGGCCCACCACACCGGTGTTGTCAGCAAACTTGATGATGGTTAGGGATTTGGTAGTGGCCACGCAGTCATACATGTACAATGAGTACAGCAGGGTGCTCAGAACACAACCCTGGGGGGCTCCAGTGCTGAGAGTGAGGGAGGCTGAAACATGGCTGCCTCTCCTTACTGCCTGTGGTCTGCCAGTTAGGAAATTGGAGATCCACTGGCACAGAGATGGGCTGAGTCCCAGGTGCTCCAGCTTGGTGGTGAGTGTGGAGGGAATTATGGTATTAAATGCTGAGCTGTAGTCGGTGAAAGGCATTTTAGCATAATTCCTCGTTCTAGTGTCCAGGTGAGTGAGAGATATATGGAGGAGATGAGAGATAGCATCATCTGTAGAGCGGTTTGGATGGTAAGCAAACTGTAATGGATCCAGGGTGTCAGGTAGTAAGGAGAAGATGATGTCTCTGACCAGCGGCTCAAAGCACTTCATCACTATGTAGGTGAGGGCAACAGGGCGATAATCGATAATATTTATGAGCTCTGTGTCACTCGGTGTTCCTGTCTCTCCTCCACGTGCATCTCTGCTTGAATGCAATTTCCTTGCTACTCCTAACCAGTTAGGACACCTCTAGAGCTCTGCTCCTCCAGAGCTATTTTGGTGAAGCTAAAAGTGATTTCCTATTTTAAGAATGTTGATAAATTGCTCTTATTCTTACTCCTAACAGTAGGACCAAAATTGCATCAGGGCCCATTTTGACTAATTGTCACATTTGACTGTACATGTCATATAATTGTTGTAAGCAGTATTCAATTTCATCACTTAAAAAATACGACATATCCTCTTTTTTCACTCCTCGTGGGCAAGTGCAGCAAACTGACAGGTGACATTGGTGTTTTCACAAATTACCATCCACTTACATTCTATCTTTAGAGGTAAGTATAGGGCAGAATTTTAATTACTTTACATTTTACTACGTCCTCCACAATGTCTCATCCCCTCTCCAGTTCCCCTTTCTTTTCTAAATCATTTTGTTTAGATTATTACAGTCCTGTACAGTTCTATTATTGGGGCTTTTAACATTTGTGAATGGAGCAGTCTGATTAGAATCATGTCATGTAGTCAAGTCACGCATCTATAAGTTTAGTTTACTTTGCAGCTCTCAGTGTAGTAAGAAGTGACATCACACGCTTTCCTTGGCGCAGTCCCACTCCTTGCTAAAAAAAAATGCAGTATGGAGCTTCATAAGAAATTTTATGTTCTATTCTGAGATAGGAATAACAACAAGCAACAGAAAAATAAAAACACACTGTCACACAAAAAAAGAACAGGACATAGCTAAAAAAACAAACAAACAGGGACTGTCAATCATTAGGAAAAAAAAGGTGTTAATTGTGGGGAAGGGGGGTGGGGGACTTTGTGGGCTTTTTGGGGGTTTCTTTTACAAAAATATGTAAATAAGACTGGCCACATGAAAAAAAGTTACAAATATGTAAATATATGACATTGTTTCATCAATTCTTTTTTGCTCATTCTTTCTCTTTCTCTCTCTGTATTTATGACAGTGTTGTTTGTTGTCTTGTTATACATCCTGTGTCCTGTCATTGGGAACAAGTGGGAGCATTGTCTTTACTCTGACACATCAGCCCAATTAAGCTTATTTACAGCCGCTTCCCCCTGTCCTCTAACAAGTTCCACTGGGCTTTGTGCCCCTCTAATGATGAGGTACATGATACTTCCTCCCACAGTGCTCTTCTCACCACTGCTCAGGTGCTCAGGCAACAAATCACTCATCAGTTTTGTAGTTTTCCCAATACAGCTGATGCTGACTGCTAACAAATTATATTTATATTTTAAAATAGGCAGAAAACAAGGATTATACTGTTGATAGCATTTTAACTTTGCCCTTTTTATTTTAAACAGTTGGTATCTTTATAAACATATGGGTAGATGGCCCCATAACCATTTTGCACAAGCTGATAATAACTGCCTTTGTATAGTAGTGTAGGCTTTTTATCAAAACAAAACTTTTAAATTGAGTCCTATTGTGTTGTCATGTGTGATATTGGAGTAAAAGGTGCTGGCTCCTTTAAGAGTTGTAACCTGCTGATGATGTCATCAGTGTAGGACCAGCTTCAGTCTACTGCATGTTAAAAAGTAGTTTGCTATTGTGGTTTCTTCCATCTCAATTCATCTGATACAGTTCTTGTCTTTCAGACGTATCGTTGGTATGTAAGTGTATGTTAAGACTAATTGAACTATATTTGATAGTATTTTGTGTTAAGTGCAAACTTTAATTATTTATATAGAAGTGTGTCGCCATATGTTAACTGGGTTATATTACCTACGTTACAGTAGGTTACATATTGTTATTTGGTTAATTGGGTGCTATTAATTAGTATGTTGCTATTTATTTAGTATACAGTTTAGAATTTGAAATATTTCAGATATTCTATTTACAGTAACAGTGTTTACCTCATATGCATCAGTGCAGACTTGTATGCAGTGTTATCACATACATGTTTATGGTACATTAGCATGTGTACAGTACGTGAAGTGTGCCTTTTCTTTCAATGTACTTAGATTTAATTTGTTCTTCTTAGTTTTACCCTACTTCCAGTCATCCATTAAACGGAGTGAACAGAATATCTGCTTCAGCGTGGTGATTGGTAGAGGAGTTATCTGTCTGTCAACGTATGCAGGGCGCATTGGGGTGGCAGAACAGTAAAAAACGTCTTCCTCATGGAAAGATCTACAGCAACGAAGGTCAGAGTTTTCCTTTCAATAAGACTGAGACAAAGGAATAATCAAACAACTGGAAGATAGGCTTCCTCTACATTATGGAAGAACCAAATCTAACAACTAACAGCAGTCTAGTGTCTTTGAATAATCAGTCAACACCCTCCAAAAGCTCAAAGGGCTCAGTTGTTATTCCTGCTATTGCTATAGCCCTGGCTGAAGCTGAAGAAGCCAAAGATAAAGCTAAATATGCAGATAAAGATGCAGAGAGTGTGTGTTTAGAAGCACAGTTAACAGTGCTAGATATTGAGAGAGAAGCTGCTGTGGCAGTTGCTAAAGCTGAACCATTGTCGACAGCATTAGACAGTGACAAAGCATCAAGCCGTAAATCCAGCAGAAAACACCTCAGTTTCTCATGGCACCATGTAAAGAACTAAAGATTATGTACAAGAACAAGCTGGTCTGTAATGTAACAAACAGCTTGATCCGCACGTAATTTCAGAAGATTGGTGGCCACCACCTCCACCAATGGAACCATTTCAAGAGAGTAGACCACAACTGCTCCCATATGAGTCAGAGGCAACCGATTCAGATGAAGACTTTAGACGTTGGGAAGTCTCAGAGAACGTCTTCAACAATGAAACACTTATTCAGGATGAACGATCTAAGGAAGCAGACAGATATGCTCCTTACCCTGATAAGTATTATTCTAAGTTGTCACAAAGTGCAAAGCCCTCTCCTTCTGTTAGAATCAAGCAAGATCGTTATTTTGCTCATGTGAGATCATATGATGTTCCCAGCCACTTGCCAGCGCACGCTCATTTGAATTCTAACAAACAGTCACGAAATACGGCAACAAATACACATAATTACTTTGAGATCAAGTCACGTGTCGCAACTCTACCTCATGTTCCATTTCACACAACCACTCCTCATACAAACATTGATGCAAATCAGAATATATCCGATCTTGTTAGATTCATGGCAAGAAGAGAAATTGTTTCCCCAGGTCTATTACAATTCGATGATCACCCTGAAAATTACAGAGCATGGAAAGCATCATTCTTCACTGCTACTGAAGACCTCAACCTCACAGCTAAAGAGGAGATGGATCTTTTGGTCAAGTGGTTAGGAACAGATTCTAGGGAGCAAGTGAAACGGATCAGAGCGGTGCACGTGAAAAACCCTGACAGAGGTCTCTTGATGATCTGGGAACGATTAGACAATTGTTTTGGTACACCTGAAGTTGTTGAAAGCTCACTACTCAGGAGACTGGTGACTTTCCCTGAAGATTTCGAATAAAGAATGGAAGAAACTCAGGGAGTTAGGAGACCTTCTGATGGAGCTTCTAGTAACAAAATCCGAGGGAGTGCTTCTCGGCCTTGCGTGCTTGGACACTGCTCGTGGCATAACCAGCATAGTGCAAAAGCTGCCCTACAGTCTACAAGATAAGTGGATGACACTGGGCTATACTTTCAAACAACAGCATAGAACAGAATATCTGCTTCAGTGTGGTGATTGGTAGAGGAGTTATCTGTCTATCAACGTATGCAGGGCGCATTGGGGTGTCAGAACACCTATATCTACATAGTCAGATAACAATCTAGTAACCTCTAATGGGTACAAGGGGATAAGAATATATGTGATTCTTTCCTGTTTTGTGTTTCTGCTAAAAAAAAAATAATAATAATAATTCTATTTCTTCTTTTTCTTTTTTTTTTAACAGTACCAGGTTGCTAATGTGCCTATTGATGAAAGCTTTGACACCAGACCAGTTTGAACAAAAAAATTACTCACTTAATCAATCTTTCTGTATACCATTTATTCTGTACAGCCCTGTCTTCCTGATATCGCTACTGCAACATCTGTGGAAAAAGAAACAGTTAGTGCTTGGGGGGCTGCAGAACGTGAGGCAGATGTTATTCCTGAGGCACATGTTTGTTTAGACCTGAAATGTGCTGTAAGGTGTAGGGTCTGCGGTCACTCCACCTCTGAATAAAAAAGTTGGACAGTTTGTGAGACAAAGAACAATGTTATGCAAACAACATTCTGCTGATCTTGTTAAAACTATTTAGACATATTGTAGAGAGCATTTCAGCTCATCAGTTGTTATCTTAACAACTGGAAAGTTCTGTTATAATACTACGATGTTGTTCTTTTTTTCGATTTTTGAGTTCCTTGTGCTCATTTTATTTTACTCCTCGGAGTATCCTAGCTTTTCATATTTAGCTCCTAAGCTGTAGAATAGTCTTTAGCTGAAGGCTATTCTAGAGCTTAGGAACTAAATACGAAAAGCTCTACCCCCCCCCCCTTTTATAGACTCTGATATTCTGGAAAGTACCAGAAATCCAGTGTTTTGTTATATTAAGTAGCGTAATTTAGTAATGGATGGAGAATTGGATGTTCCTCAAGTTCATATGCATGTGAAAGCAGGCAAGCAAATACTTTTGGCATGATATTTTGATATCATGATTATGATATCAGTCAAAATATTTATCTTTCAGAAAGATGTTCCAATAATATATATTATTATAGTCTTGATCATTAGTCTTGAACTTTATTCTCACTGTGTGTATTTTTAATAAACTATATTTAAGATAATACAATGTGTGTCGAGTAGAGAAATACTCTCAGTACTCAGTAAGCAGGAGAACTAAAGAAAGTTGAGACAATTTATGAAACTGCATACTGGATAAATCGCCAAAGTCAAATGACATACAGGGGCATAGCTGAATATGCTTTCTAAGCTGTATTCTTACAGGAAAAAAAAAAAAAAAACTTTTAACATCTTCTGACTAATCAGAATTGAGTATTCATCACTATTTTTTAACTAGGAAATTTTCTAAGTAAAATAAAAGTATGTATTAGTATTACAGTAAAACCATAGATTGCGACTAACTTGGTCTGTGATTGTTTTACAAGACGAGCAAAAATTTGTAATAAACGGTCATGCAGTATGAGTAGTATGGGTATGCTTTGTCTGCCATGAGTCATGTGATTACAGCTGAGCCAATAGTCCTTTTCTCTCTCATGCTATGGGACTGTGGGTAATCACCTCCCATGTTTGGTATCAGTCCATGTGCCTCAATCATATAGTCAACATGCGTATACTCACATTTATGCTCACACGCACATGGTATTGTGACATAAACACTCCCTTGGTCTCCTGGATCATGGTCTACCTAACCTGCCATCTTCAATATGTTTGATTACAAAACTCTGTGTCCAAGACAGTGATCTGCAGCACTGGTGCTCCTCAGGGGCCTGAAATCTTCCTTTCGTTTTACCCTTGATAAATCCAAGATATGTATGTTTAAATGTAATTCAGAGTCATGCCATCTGCAGAAGTTCTCTGATGATCGTTGGATAAATTAAGCAAGATGACCAGTATGTGGTGGATGATTTTGTCTTGTGGTATGAGCATAAACGCCTACAACTCAACATCAGGAAGACAAAGAAACTGGGGATACACTTCTGGAGCTGGAAATAAGATCCCTGTGACTCCTATGTCTGGGGACATTGTCTCCGAATACAAATATCTGGGAGTCCATCTTGACAACCTACTGGACTGGTCACTTAACACAATGGCACTTTACAAAAAAGGACAGAGCAGGTCGTAGTTTCTGCAAGGGCTCAGGTCCTTTAATATCAGAAACATCATTCTCTGCATGATCTATGAATCTGTTGTGGTGAGTGTAATTTTTCATGCTGTGGTTTGTTGGGGCTACAATAAAAATTGTACTGGAAAAGGTTATTAAAAGGGCCGGACCTAAGCTAGAGATGGAGCTTGACTCCATTAAGGGTTGTGTCAAAAAGGTGGATTCTGTCCAAAATATAATCCACCCTGAGCAATCCTTCTCACCCTCTATTTAGTGTACTCTCCAACAAGAGGGGCAAATTTAACCAGCAACTAATTACTAGTAAGTATTCTACAGAGCACTACAGGAGTACAGGATTTTCTACCAGTTATACTATTTTTACTATTCACTGTAATTTTTACACTATGTGGGTAATAACCAGAGGTGGGTAGTAACGAGATACATTTACTCCGTTACGTTTACTTGAGTAACATTTTGGGGAAAAAATGACTTCTATGAGTAGTTTTACTGCACCATACGTTTTACTTTTCCTTGAGCAGATTTGTGAAGAAAAAACACTACTCTTATCCACTACATTCGGCTACACTCGACTTGTTACTTTTCTAACCATTTATTGAAAACATGCATCTGGTAGATCTACCGCATGACTGTTTCAACAATCAGACGCAGCAACAATAATTATACGACTCCATTTCATAAATCAGGTCTGGCGTCTCCTACCTATGAATCTGTCCTACATACGCTCACTTGGGCATGTGCAAACAAAAAACATTTTTCACTAATTTTGTGGATTGCCCATAAATCCATGCTGCTACTAGCGGGATCTTGCGATTAGTGTACAATCTTGCGGTGAGTATAGAATGCTTTTTTTTTCATGTTTGTGTGATATGTTAACCTTAATTGTACATACAGTACTGTGCAAAAGTCTTAGGCACCATATTATCTGTAGTACAAATTTTGTTAAGTTTATGTCTGCATTTCCCAAAAAAGATTTTCCCCCATCTGAAATGTCGGTCATGAAATATGTTACTTTCTTTACAGGCATGCAAAGAAAAACATTCTTCTGTAATGGTATTTAATTATTAATTTTAGTGTATCTTTGTAGGAAATGGTCTTGTAAATAATAATGCAGACATAACCTTATATAATAAAATTTGTACTACAGATAATATGGCACCTAAGACTTTTGCACAGTACTGTATAATGTTACTTTGACAGTCTATGAATACATGAGTATATTTCAGTACAGAATTAACTCAGTTACTCAGTACTTGAGTAGTCTTTTCACTGAATACTTTTTTACGCTACACTACCTACCTCTGGTAATAACTGTCCATAATAATACCATATTACATTAAGACAATACTTATTCCCACAGTTGTTTACCAATGCTAAATGTCTGTAATGACACAATATTACATTAATACAGTACTTGAACTATTGGGTCTTACCACTCTTCAAGTGCAATACGAATATGTTATCTTCCTTTTCCCTTCCAAGTGCAATATATGTGAATTCAGTCATGACTCATGTGCTCTGGCTTAATATTAGTGCAATATGTAATTTTACTGTTTTTATTTTCCTCCCACCTTTAAAATTTTTTTTTTATTTAATTCAAGATTTTCCTTCCTTCTTGTCTAATTTATTCATCTTTATTACTCTTTTAAAACAATGGAAAGCAACTATAACCAAGACAAAGCAATTTCCCTCTGGGTTTAGTAATATTTATATTATCTTATCCACTCTTCAACAAGGGAAAGACAAGAGAACACTATATTCAAGTAAGGCAGATGTGTGGCAACCTTCATAAGTCAGGCAATGTATAAAAGAAAATAGCCACTTACCTAAACTTGCTCATCTCTCAGTCAGAGGAATATAAAGTAAAAAATCTCCAAAGCTCACTGTTGGAGAACTCCATCAAAGAGAGGCTTCTTGGGGTCACAAAGTCTTCATAACAACCATCAGATGCTATCTACATGCCAACAAGCTGTTTGGGAGGCATGCAAAGAAAAAGCCTCTCAATAATGGTCTTACCGGCGCATCTCCCAGCGACGACATATAACTACAGACTGAGGCCTCAGGCCTTAATTCATATTCTCAAGGGTTAATGAGTCGCAGCTCCATTAGAGCTGCATGTAGTAGCAGATAAAATCAGTACTACAATTAAAATAAATCTTATTAGGGTCAAATTTAAGCAAAGTAAATGTTAATACAGTGAGCCTTTAGATTTTATCATGTTATTTAAAAAGCTATGCATGCATTTGTGTCATCTTATACTTAGTGTTCTTTAAGTCTGTAGTAGATTTATTAACTGAAATAAATGACACAAATGCCCATAAAATTCAAACAGGATCAGGATGTCAGGATGTACTACTGGGTCTTTCACGAGAGTGCGTGGAGGTGAAGGATCCAAGTGCAGAGCGAGCATTTACTGTTCACTTTCAAAAGCTACACTCGATGCTGTGCTTGAAAGCGCTATGGGAAAAGGTCTCCGCTGACCGGTTGTTGAAGCATGTGTGTCAAACACACCAAAAACTTCAAAAACCTCAGTCAGGTGATGTCATCTGGCCAGGTACACCTGGAGGTTATAAAATAGGTCTGAACCGGAAACATCCTCAGGTCTTTTGTCTTCAAGGCTGTACTGTGTTTGCGTGTGTGTGTCTAACGATACTGTGCGGCAGTTTAAAGAAAGAAAAATGTATATAGATAGAAAAGAAAGCTAAACTAATGGCTGAGTTTAGGAAGAGATGCTTACCTCTGTGTGGGAGGCTTCTCTCTGATGACGATTGTCATGCTCTTTGTTTTGAGTGTTTGGGGGGAAGATCTTGCTTTCCGCTGACTCGAGGGACAATTTGAGCACTGTAATCTGCTTCCGATTAAAGCGCTTCACGCCCGGCTCGCATTCTTTGGAGCGAAATTGCGAGCTGCTTCACTCTTGTGGTTCGTGCATTGATCTGGCGGAAGCGCGTGAGACGGATTTGCCCCTTTCTCTCGTGCTCTCGCCAGAAAATTCCCGCGTCTGCTTCTGAAGCGCATCTCGATGTCTCTTCTGATCGGGTGCCGGAGACCTCCTCCCTTCTCTCAAGGGAGTTTACCACCCCGGGACGCTCCTCTCGTGGCGAGCGAGACTATGAGGAATTACTGGAGGTGGTAACCAGGGCAGTCGAATGCCTATATCTTGACTGGCCTCAGGAACAGGTGAGTCCCAAACAAATCAACATTAGATGACAGGTTTCTGTCGGGTGGCCGACAAATTTTTTGGTGAGCTCCATAACGAGGTAACTCGTTCATGGAACAACCCTTATTCGTCCCGCATATTTGTGCCAACGACATCAATTTATTCGACGATCGTTGATGCAAGCATGCGGGGCTCCCCACTAAGCCATGTAGACTAACATCTTCGCTAATGGGGAAGGCGTTCCAGTCAGCGGGTCAGACCGGTGCAGCGCTGCATACCATGGCGGTGTTGCAGGCTGATCTACTGAAGGACCTGACCAAGGTCCATCGACCAGCAAGCCTTTTCAGAGCTTTGCCGAGCCACGGATTTGTCTCTCCCTAGCAGCCATGAAACGGTAAATGGCACAGGCCGTCTGCTTTGTGGCACGAACCTCACGAGACATCTGTGGCTGAACCTCACTGTCATCAAGGACAAGGAGCATTCATTCCTCCTTGATGCCCCTATGAGGCGTGAAGCGCAGAAGGAGAGGGTGGTGAGGCAAGCACCCCCTCGTAAAGACTGGGGTATGACTCGCTGTGCTTCAGTTCACCTTTAAAAGACCGGAGCTGAGGAGCATGATCTCCATAAAGAAGAGGTTCTGAGGCTGGATAAATGGACCATGAGGGCGCGTGGTAAGGGAATAAGCACTCCTTCCTGGCACCCTCAGGAGGCCGCCCAAATCTCCACCTGAGGCCCCTTTCGAACCTCTAGAACTTGTGCCTATTATGCATCCTCACCCGAATTATCTTCCGAAAGTTCCATTTTTGATTATGCAACCAGTTGTTTTTGAAACCTTCAGTCCTCTGCCGTCTCAGGAGCATTAAGGATTTTACTTATTGTGTCCAGTACGTGCTCTACCGATTTATGTCCACTGCATTAGTAAGTGCAGAGGAGCAGCTCTTTATATGTTATGCCGCAACCGGGTTACAGGAAAGTAACCAGAGGCGTTTCTCTGAACGAGCCCTGCAGCGTGAATGCAGAAGAGTAGAGCCAGTGTATGTATATAGAGAGCTCAGTGGTGAAAATGCGGAAGGGCCGAGCACACGCTCACTGTTTTTCTGAATTGGCTCTGCGGCAGGAATGCGGAAGTTCCGAGCCAGCATGTATAGGAAGTGCACACGCTGTTTGCAGGCAATAACAATCCCGCGAAGCGAGGCAGAAGAATTGCGCAGGATGCTAGATCCGAAATGGTAGCTTGTGGTTGATGAACAGGCAGAGGTCAGAAACGGGAAACCGAGAAGGTCCGTGATCAGAACTCATGGTTGAAAGACAATTCCGAGGGGCAGCAACAGTAAATTCATGAAGACAAAGGGTACGTAGCGTGAGACAATGACGAGGTCGTGAAAACAGAGCGTGGTCGAGATCTGGAAGTTCAAAGCAGGGAGAAACGTTGGAATACTAGGCATGGATAGCACACAATAATCTGATGGAGAGCTGTTGTCTGAAGGCGTGTTAAATAGAGAGCTGTGATTATAAGGAATTGAGAACAGGTGTGTTTGGAGCGGTGAATGAGGTGGTGAAAAGCAAGGAGTGGGATGGATTGTGGAGCAGGAGTGTGCAGGTGATCATGACCTTGACTGAGATATGGGCGTGACCTGGAGTGCTATGACAGGGAGATATCTATGTCATTCAACAGTGCTTGTGTCATCACTAAAAGTGGGTGTGCCACAGTTATTGTCAGATTAATGTGCAAAAACTATATAATAAAATGATGCAAGCTACATAGCCATTATAAGACTCTACTTTTATTTACATTATTTCTGATTGTGTAAAATAATGAAAGCAAAATAGTGGTTTCATTGAACTTGAGCGTGTCAGAAAATGAACCAAAACTCTGCATATACTTGCATCAAAAGATGTGAAAAATATATACTTATAGAAAGCGAAATGTCTGCTTTTATATAAACTAATGGAAAACAGATTTCAGATTATGTAATTCATATGAAACATGAATATAGGTACATCTACTGCTGCAGCGATAACGAGATGACATGCTTTCTTTGGTTTTGACTGTAGTGACGAAGGTAATCACTAATTTATCAATGATTTATTAAAATGGTCAGTAGAGTCCGCATTAATAATCATTAGTCTACTTCTGTCTACTTATGCATGCAGCTGAGCGCTGATTATACTATAAGTGGGAAATTAAAGAGGAGGATCATGATGGCGGCTCAACATCCCGAGCCCAAATCTCATTTAAATTCTATTCTTAACAATAGCTCATGTTTAGAAAAGCATTTTTATTTTTACTCTAAAAAAAATAGTCCTGCATCTATTTTTAGGTGTGCCAGCTGCCACTGTTCTTATTCGGCTCTTTGTCAGGGTAAATCGTTCAGTGACAAGCCTGTAAATTTCCATGTAAAACAGGTACATTTGTATGAATAAATTTTTAAATGTATGTATCATAAGTTATTGATCATTGATCTGTGTCAAAGACATTATGTTCAGATGTTAAGTAAATGCTGCGCTGTTTGGGGGGAGGTGTGTGCGTGTGTGTGGTGTCACATGAGAGGTGTCAATAAGTCTTACATATTCATGAAAAGTTGTGGATTATTCACTAAGAAAGAGGCTCTGTTGAAAAAAGTTAGGCAAATCAATCATTTACACCAAATAAAAGGTGTTATAATTTAGTTGTAACATAACAGATATACAAACCGAACAAACAGTGCACACTGAATACTAAACCTAAACCAGAACGAGAATTAATAAACCGAGCTGCGTGTTTCTTAGCCCCATCCCCGGGAAAATGGCATATTCAGAGAAGGCGCGCCCATGAGAGGTTGTGCGCAGACCACTGAGCTTCCGTGGATTAAAAAATTGACATTGTTACAGTTTTTTAAACCCTACAATGGAAGAGACAGAGAATTTCCTTATCATAACATGCGTTGTATTGTTTTTTAATCACTCTATACGCAACCCATGACTTTTTATGCTATTTTACAAATTGAATAATTTTCTTTGCTATTTTTTATAGAATATTTAAATTTTATTAAAATAGACAGTGGTCCTTTTTCATAAATACTGAAGAAAATTATTGTGTGATTACCAGAACCCAGAATTTTTACCCAGCATAAACAACCCAACAACATGTTTACAGAAACAATCCAGCATTTTTAGTGTACTGCATAAATAATATTTAGTACAACAAACTTAAAAAAAAAAAAAAACATTTACACAAATATGACAATTTATTTTTTGAGTTATTGTAATGTTCTATTCTGAAAGTCCATTTTTCCAATTACTTCTATATTTAAAGTTTGATGTCTTTAAATGTAAAACTTTTTAAAATAATATCAATAAACAGATACAAACTGGTAGTGGTTAGCATTGTCGCCTTGCACCCCCAGGGTCCGGGTTCGATTCCCATCTCTGTGTGCATGGAGTTTGCATGTTCTTCCCATGCTTGGTGGGTCCCCCCCCCCCGAGTACTCCGGTTTACTCCCACAGTCCAAAGACATTTGGGTTAAGTTAATTGGCATTCCCAAAATTGCCATAGTGTGTCAATGAGTGTGTGTAGTGTGTGTGTGCCCTGCGATGGATTGGTACCCTCTCCAGGGTGTACCCCCTTGTGCCCGAAGTCTCCTGGGATAGGCTCCAGGCCCTCTGAGACCCTGAATACAGGATTAAGCGGTATAGATGATGAATGAGTGAGATACAACAGGCTATATAACATTTCAGTCTTTGTACAAATAAAATTGTCAGGTAGTGAACTTTTGTCTTTCTAAATGAAATTTAACCTTTTTTTTTACTTCAAAATTGAACAGTGTCAGTAGCCCTGGTTCAGATTTTTCATGTTTGTTGTATATGTCACGGTACACCATGTCACACCCACACCTCAAGCCAAGTGATGATCACCTGTGACTCCGCTCCACACTCCAGTCCACTGCTTTCATTTTGCCGCCTCATTCACCGGCTCAGCACACCTGTTCTTCATTTCATTCATTACTCTGCTCTATAAAACTCTTTCACAAACCACCACCTCTGGCCAGATTATTGTGTGCCCTCATGCCCAATTTTCCAGCGTTTTTCTCTGCCTTGACTTTTGGATCTCGACCCACGCTCTGTTTCACGGACCTTGCTCTCGTTTCACGTTTTGGATTACTGCATATTCGGATTTCTGGATATCGACCATCGCTCACGTTTCATGACCAGGAATCAGGATTACGGACTGTATTTGATTTCATGACCTCGAAGCAAGCACGTTCACAACCACGATTATTCCCCGCGGACCAGAGTTGCGTTCAGCGCGCACCGGCTCTTCACTTTCACATTCTCTACGCGAGGCTCACGCCGTGCCGCCGCATCTCCGCACAGCGGGAACTTTCATTCACAAAACAAACAGCGCGTTCATCACAGGATAATCGGCGCTATATTCCACACACGCTCTGCGCTTGGATTCACTACGCCTGTTCGGATCGTGACAGTATAATCTGGCCAATTATGGATCTAGCAGATATCGCGCAGCTGGAGGCGGCGCTACAGGACCAAGGTGCGCTTTTAGGCTCTCATCAGCAGGATATTCAACACATCATGACTACACTTAGCACTGTCACGCAAACGCTGACATCTCTCGCTGATCAGATTAAACGGCTGCACTGTATTTCATCTCCTGCTCCTCAGGCACCACCAACACCCACCACACGCCATGAGCCACGGCTCCCTGCACCGCCCACATATGATGGCGATCCACTTACCTGCCATCCTTTCTGTCTCAATGCTCTCTTGTACTGGAGTTACAAGCGTCATCCTTCCCCACGGAACGGTCTAAAATAGCGTACATTATAACCCTCCTTACTGGAAAAGCAAGAGAGTGGGGAACATCATTATGGGATGCCCAGGTCCCCTGCTGTGCCCCCTATGGGACATTCACCTCCGAAATGAGGAGGGTATTTGACCGCTCATTTTCAGGACGCCAGGCAGCAGGCCAATTACTCAAGTTAAGCCAAGGAACCTGTTCTGTACATGATTACACCATTGACTTCAGGACCCTATCCCCCTCTTGTGGCTGGGATGATCAAGCGCTCTTCGACGTTTTCCTCTATGGACTTTCTGATCCGATTAAGGATGAACTAGCAGCTCGAGAGCTTCCCTCCACGATCCAAGAGCTCATGGACCTTGCAACACGTATCGACGTTCGCAAGCGTGTCCACTATCAGACGGACTATCAGGGACGCCTCTATGCCCTATCGTGCCCCGAAAGAGAGGCAATGGAACTCTACATCTCTGAATCCCTAGCCGCAGGCATCATTCGCCCCTCCTCTTCCCCGGCCGGCGCTGGATTCTTTTTCGTAGAGAAAAAAGACAAGGCCCTTCGTCCCTGCATAGATTACAGAGGACTCAATGAAATCACAGTTAAGAATCGATATCCGCTCCCCTTGATGTCTACAGCCTTCGAGCTACTGCAAGATGCCTGCCTCTTCACTAAACTGGACCTGAGGAATGCTTACCATTTAGTCCGGATCAGGGAAGGTGACGAATGGAAGACAGCCTTCAACACCCCCACTGGCCATTACGAGTATCTGGTAGTTCCTTTTGACCTAACCAATGCCCCAGCAGTTTTTCAAAATCTGATCAACGTTGTCCTTCGAGACTTTTTAAACATCTTTGTTTTCGCATACCTTGACGACATCCTGATTTTCTCCCGTTCACTAAAGGAACACAGAGCACATGTACGTCAAGTCCTGCAACGCCTGATGGAGAACAAACTATATGTCAAAGCTGAAAAATGTGAATTTCACCAAGAATCCACGTCATTTTTAGGGTACCTCATCTCTCCACCAGGCATTCAGATGGATCCAACTAAAGTAAAAGCGGTCACTGACGGGCCGCCACCATCATCTAGAAGAGAGCTCCAACGCTTTCTGGGCTTCGCTAACTTCTACAGGCGATTTATTAGAAGTTATAGCATGGTGGCAACTCCTCTCACATCACTCACGTCCACAAAGACCCCCTTCCGGTAGAGCACTGAAGCTGAGAAAGCATTCAACGATCTCAAGCATCGTTTCACCACGGCACCCATTCTTGTCTTTCCAGACTCCTCTCTTCAATTCATTGTGGAGGTAGACGCTTCCGAAACAGGAGTCGGAGCTGTTCTCTCTCAGCTGTCCCTCAAAGATAATAAGCTTCACCCATGTGCATTCTTTTCCCGTCGACTCTCATCCCCTGAGCGCAACTACAACATCGGGGACCGTGAACTTCTTGCAGTCAAACTCACCCTCGAGGAGTGGAGACACTGGCTGGAGGGAGCTGACCTCCCATTCCTCGTATGGACAGACCACAGAAACCTAGGATATCTCAAGTCAGCCAAGAGGCTCAATTCACGCCAGGCACGCTGGTCCCTATTCTTCTCTAGATTCAACTTCACATTGTTCTATCGCCCAGGTTCCAAGAACGCTAAACCCGACGCCCTCTCTCGACAGTTCTCCACCACTCGGGACACACCAATCCTGGACACCATCCTACCACCACAATGTCTCGTGGCCATGACACGTCTGAAAGTGGAGAACCAGGTCTTGCAGTCCCTCGAACAGAAGCCAGGCCCTAGTAACGTTCCTCCAGGACGACTCTGCCGTCCGACCCCAAGTACTAGACTGGGGCCACAGCTCAAGATTAGCCTGCCACCCAGGAGCAACCCGCACCCTATCCCTACTACAGCAACGTTTCTCGTGGCCATCCATCATGGAAGATGTCAGGAACTTCGTGGCCTCATGCGACACATGTACCAGAAACAAGACTCTCAACCGTCCTCCTGAGGGTTTCCTAAAACCCCTCCCCATCCCCCACCGCCCAATTCTCAGCAGAATTCTGGAAGGCCTTTTGCAGCCTCATCGGCGCCACGCCCAGCCTCTCTTCAGGTTTCCACCCCCAGAGTAACGGTCAGACAGAACGCATCAACCAAGAGCTTGAGAAATCCTTGAGATGCATGGCCTCACGTGATGCAGCCTCATGGAGCTGTTATCTTCCTTGGGTGGAATATGCCCATAATACACTCCTCACTTCCTCCACCGGAATGTCCCCTTTCCAATGGGTTTCCTTGGTTACCAACCACCACTGTTCCCCACCCAGGAGGAGGAAACTGCTGTCCCGTCAGCCCAAGCCTTCGTCCGTGAATTTTTATTTTAGAAGGAAAAAAATTATTTCACAATAATTATTGGGAGCTTTGGGGTCCCTGATAATATATCAATCATAAAATTGTGATTTTATAAGACCACCATCTGATATTGTCTAGCTACAATATCCCCAGCAACCATGCTATCCCCAGCATACAGTCTTTATTCTTCTTCACATTGCATCTTCTACCACTCTTATACACTCACCTAAAGGATTATTAGGAACACCATAGTAATACGGTGTTTGACCCCTTTTCGCCTTCAGAGCTGCCTTAATTTTACGTGGCATTGATTCAACAAGGTGCTGAAAGCATTCTTTAGAAAGGTTGGCCCATATTGATAGGATAGCATCTTGCAGTTGATGGAGATTTGTGGGATGCACATCCAGGGCACAAAGCTCCCGTTCCACCACATCCCAAAGATGCTCTATTGGGTTGAGATCTGGTGACTGTGGGGGCCATTTTAGTACAGTGAACTCATTGTCATGTTCAAGAAACCAATTTGAAATGATTCGAGCTTTGTGACATGTTGCATTATCCTGCTGGAAGTAGCCATCAGAGGATGGGTACATGGTGGTCATAAAGGGATGAACAGAAACAATGAGGTAGGCCGTGGCATTTAAACGATGCCCAATTGGCACTAAGATGCTTAAAGTGTGCCAAGAAAAGATCCCCCACAGCATGCACAGTGGTAACAAGGCATGATGGATCCATGTTCTCATTCTGTTTACGCCAAATTCTGACTCTACCATTTGAATGTCTCAACAGAAATCGAAACTCATCAGACCAGGCAACATTTTTCCAGTCTTCAACTGTCCAATTTTGGTGAGCTCGTGCAAATTGTAGCCTCTTTTTCCTATTTGTAGTGGAGATGAGTGGTACCCGATGGGGTCTTCTGCTGTTGTAGCCCATCCGCCTCAAGGTTGTGCGTGTTGTGGCTTCACAAATGCTTTGCTGCATAACTCGGTTGTAACAAGTGGTTATTTCAGTCAAAGTTGCTCTTCTATCAACTTGAATCAGTCGTCCATTCTCCTCTGACCTCTAGCATCAACAAGGCATTTTCGCCCACAGGACTGCCGCATACTGGATGTTTTTCTCTCTTCACACCATTCTTTGTAAACCCTAGAAATGGTTGTGTGTGAAAAACCCAGTAACTGAGCAGATCCCATTCTGCCATTCAGTTTGGAGTTCAGGAGATTGTCTTGACCAGGACCACACCGTTAAATGCATTGATGCAACTGCCATGTGATTGGTTGATTAGATAATTGCATTAATGAGAAATTGAACAGGTGTTCCTAATAATCCTTTAGGTGCGTGTATGTCACTCTGTGTTGCCATTTATAATTACCTATTCAACTTCCAGTTTCACACTCATCACTCTATCTGACACATCACTTCCAATACACTTTTGGCATACTCTTCCTTCAGTATTTCTCTTATTGTCTGCAGAACAGTAAAGCAGTTTGAACCCGCCCCAAATGTTTTTATCCTTGCTACCCTTTCACTAGTGGAGAGTCCCCTATATTATAGTGGATCTCAGGAACTGTTCAGTACAACTAAGTCCAGGGGGCTCCTGCACATCAAATCTATGACGTTATGTCATAGAGTTGCTAGGTGGATCCACATCCCCTAGCAACATAGTGTACTCCAATTCCATTAGAGTTCTAATCCATCAAGGATTGATAAATATATTGTGGAATTTTCTAAATGGGTATTTATTCTCATTTATGTCCACAGTCTTCACTGGATTCTTCTTCGTGAACATGAAAGGTGAGGTATTAGGCCATGTATAGTTTACAGGGGCCCAAACCAAGTCAAAGTGAGGGACCACTATCTCCTGTCACCAGCCCTGGCGGCTTTTAGAGTAACCAAAATAGTCCCCTACCTTGCAAAATACATATACCCCGTAACCTGTCCTCTTAAAGCGCTGGATGGTCTTGGTCACTGTGCTGCAGCACAGTTGCAGAGTGTTGGCTATATTCTTATAGCCTAGGCCATCTTTATGTAAAGTAACATTTTTTTTTTTTCAGGTCTTCTGAGAGTTGTTTGCCATGAGGTGCCATGTTGAACTTTCAGACAGTCTTGATGGGGTTAACAAATGGCAAGTGACAATCAATTATAGTAGCCCTAATCTTACCAGTGACAGCAGATCTTGGTCTCGGTCATCTTCAATCACCATTACACCAACCTCTTTTTCTATATTCTTTTTTTTTACTATACATTTCAATAAGATATTAACATAGAAATGCCTGAAAGTCTTAATTAATTTATTATAATTTTTTAAATTTATGTTTACATTTAACAGTTTTGAAAATAGTAAATGTGCAAAATGTGCTGTCATATATTTCAGATATTTTTGCTTAAATATCTCAATGAATTCATTTCTCATTATGGTAGTTTCCTACTTTTGTGTTGATAGCAATTCTGATATTTGAAGTTTGCTGGAAACAATGTGTATTATATTAAAATTAAATAATTGTAGGTTGTCTTAAAAAACATATGACATAATTCTTTCATGTCAGTGACATCTAATGCAGTGCACTAAGTGTATTTAATATTAGTTAGTCTTTCATAAGACTACCACGCACTCGTTTTTAAAAGTAAATTAATCATATTTTTCCTACATCTTGTATCACAAAATTGTCACCGCTGTGCATCACTAAATCGGACCTTAAAAAACGATCAACGTACTCTCATTTTGTTGGCCTTCCTTTGGCAGCTAATTATTGCTATGCCTACTATCAAATCTAATTGACCCACTATTGCTTAAGTTCAAAGCCATAGTCCCAGTTGTTGGTCAGGAATGGGGAGGAAAGATCATCATTGTAAACCAATAGAAATAAGAGTATCTATATCATACTTAATGCACTCAATGGTGGTGAATTGCCCGGTTTAAAGTTACAGAAAATAAAAAATTTTATTACCTTTCCTTTCCATTCTCATGCATAGTTCAAACTTCAGATCATTTTGACCATGTCTAAATGCATTTAATTGCTGCCATTTAATCAGCTGATTAGATATTAGTGTTAAACAGTTTGACTTTTTTTACCTAACGAAATGGCCAGTGAGTATATGTTTATTTAATACATATATGGCTGCATTTTCTTTCTGCTGAGGGATTTATTTCTAATTTTCCTTAATATTTGATATGAATATGTCACAATCATTAAGAATGGATTTATGTCAGCGTGATCTTTACAAGTGTCTTTGTTTACTTAGTAAGTGCTCCTGTTTACTTAGTTCTCGCATGATGTTTTTAACTTTGTGTTTTTCTACCATTGTTTTTCCAATTCTTGGCCTTGGGTCGAGGTTTACATCTTGGTATAAAATGGGTGTTTTCCCATTTATGTTTTGATTTCAATGCCCTGGCTGACTGATTGACGTATGCACGCAAAATAAAACAATCTGCTCCAGCTGAAACCTGGCTCAAGAAGGTAGATTCTGGATGATATCCATATTAAGAGAAAAAAAATAATGTTAGACTAAGCTCAAAATGATCATTGGATTGACATATTTTGAATTACAACACCTTTTGCATCACTCCACTTGAAAAAAATAAATGTGCACCACAAATTCTGATTATGTGCACATGAAAAGACAGTCCTAAAACTTTTGTTCTTCAATGTTTGCAATTGATGAAGACAGACTGATGACAACACATTCTCTCCTTCACTTCCACTGAATGATCCTCAGCATATTGCGATATTTATGTCCCTCTTGTCACACATCCTCCTTAGCATGTCCTCAAGCCCTGCCTACCACTCTCCCTGATGAATGGAGTTAATTAAATTGATGACGTTCAAAGGTCACACCCTATCCTTGTTTCAATAATTAGATTTATTGAGAGTAGTTGGTAGTAGCTAATCAGAGACAATTAAGGATATGAGTGCAGGATAAAACCCAAAGTGGAGGAATTGCATCACCATTCAAGAAATTGTTGTAATAACATAGGCAATAAATACAGCTAATGTTTATTATACTGCTTTGCGGTTAGTGATTGTAGTTTAACATGAAGAAAATAAGCCATTTCTTGTTACAGGAGGTGTGGTTGGGTTATTAAAGAAGATGAACGTTGCTCTTCTACAGTGCAATGCCATGTGAAATATGATTGATGCTTTAGAGTCGTTTTGCTTCTAAATGTCTTTTATCACAGCTGATAATGCCAGAAATAAATCAAACTTTGTTCTTTTAGCACTTCACATCATGCATAGATTCATAAATGCCACAAAGAATGAAATCATGCACACATATTATTATGCACAATAATTGTATTTATATATAATTTTTTTGTCTGTATAAACTGTTTTGTCTGGTGAAACAACCACTTGAACTCAACAGTTTCATTCCCTGTGGTTTGGAATTACACTTAACATGGCTGAATACCTTGTGCAGCATACTTCGCTGGGAACTTCAGGCCGATCAGAACACACCTTGGGTACAATTAAGATGTCTCTGTCACATGTACTTGGACCAGAGAACTGTACAGTAACTGCTAGCAGTCTGCATCAAAAACAAAAACAACCACCTCCAGAAAATGTAACAAGCGTTTAAAAATGTACAATGTAAAGTTTGATCCAATTCTTTATTTTATATTCTATTTAATGACAGGCAAAGTACTACAATTTCATATTCTATTCATTTTACTGCCATTATTTAAATTGCATTGTTGTATTAGTGAAAAATGTAAAAGATTATATACCAAAAATAAAACTCGTTTTATTTTTTATAGCATTCTGCTTGAACATATACACGCAATGTGCCCATCTCTCTGTAATTGTAATGTCGGCTTACATTAGCTGGCTTCCATTAGCCTTTCAGTGCTCCCTCAATTATGACAGTACACTCAGGACACCTGCTGTGGAGAGAGAGAGCTGGAGAACAAGTGTCTGGAGGGAGTAGATCCTGGGACACTAAATGACAGCTGGCAGTCCACCCTCAGACTGCATACTGGTTCACTAATGACCTCTCCAGAGCAGGATGGCCCATCAACAACAAGCTGCATGTATAATGAACATGAATATAATAACTATCTCCAAAATAAAAACAGTAAGACTAGAACAAGGGCAGTGGGTAAATCAAAAGTAAATGACTTAATTTATGGGCAAATGTGTTCTAGTATCAGTAAGGGATTATTTGATATATGTTTTTCAGTCACTGTGATGCATTTGGCCTAAAGATGTATTCATTAATTATATATATATATATATATTATTTTTGTTACCTTTTTTTACTTGGTGCATGTCTGAAACTAAAGATAATCTTATAATGCATAATAATTAATTTTATTTTGTAGCATAGTAAAAGCATTTAATGATTCTTGAACAAAATTTTATTTTAATTATATACCATTGCATAATATTTATAATCATCATAGTTTGTATTCTTTGAGCATTTCTTGCTCTATAAATCATGCTTAACATAATTGTTCCATATAACATAGTATTATTGAATCCAATATTATAAGATATTGAAGCCTCAAGACTCATTCAGAATAATCCCAGAGCAGGTTCCAGATTTATTGATTAAGAATAATTTTTTCTTCTCATTATAACACAGATCAGCCATAACAATCACACTATTGCCGGAACTGATTAATTATATACTAGTAAACTAGCGAAAGGATCATGGGCACCACTGGCCCATCTGTGCACATGGGGACCACAGGTACGCCTGTCCTGGCCAATCTCACAGAAAAGCCAATATAGGCCAAACAGTGTATAGTAGGTAGTGACACAAGGGGAACATACAGCCAAGGCAGTTTTAATGTTAAAAATGTTTTAAGTTTAAATGTTATGGCTTATTGACAAATACAAAACTAGCATGCACTGTGTTTATACAGGTAAAATAAAAATTGTGATAACAGTGTCCTATATTTGTCTTTCCACCTGCCAAAGAACACTGAAGGAACACTTCACAATCACCACCTTTGCATTAGGCTTCAGATTGTCAAGATCTAGGGGTACAACCGGTAGATCTGGTGGATGTTGTTGCCGTGGGCATAAGAAGGGCAGGCATAGATGCAGAGGGGTTTGCTCTTAAACATAAAGAGCCTTTATTTCCACAAAACAAACAGACATGGGCTCTTTAAGCAAACACAGGTTAAGAGCTGGAACCAAAGGAGACAAGGAGCTGGCTCTAACCAAAGATATGGAAGGGCTAGAGACAGGGCTAAGGACGAGACAGGACTCGAGACGAGACAGGACCGGGGGAGACTAGAGACTGGGAGTGTCTAGGAGAGCGGGTTAGTTGTTAATAGTGTTAGTATCCAATCTGGATATTGTAGGAGGAGATGCTGACCTGACCTGGTTAGTATCTAAGAGTGATAGCGTCTAACCTGGTTAGTAACTGAACTGAGAGGGGAACGATCACACAAAAGGCTAAGCACACCAAAGGCTAAACCAACTAGAGGCCAAAACCACTAGCAGTCAATCCCACTAGAGGCTAACCTACTGGAGGCTAAACCGACTAGGCCTACTAGCGGCAAAAGGCCTACTAGCAGCTAAGCACTCATGTGGCTATACATACACACGTGGAAAAACTCACAATGGTCACATAAATAACTTTAATCTGACAAAAGTAATAATTTTAAAAAAATCTATGAATGTTAACCAATGAAAGTCAGACATTGCTTTTCAACCATGCTTCAACATAATTATTTTAAAAAATAAACTCATGGAACAGGCCTGGACAAAAATGATGGTACCCCTAGAAAATACTGAAAATAATGTGACCAAAGGGACATGTTAATTCAAGGTGTGTCCACTAATTAGCATCACAGGTGTCTACAATCTTGTAATCAGTCAGTGGGCCTATATATAGGGCTCCAGGTAGTCACTGTGTTGTTTGGTGACATGGAATGTACCACACTCAACATGGACCAGAGGAAGCGAAGGAAAGAGTTGTCTCAGGAGATTCGAAAGAAAATTATAGACAAGCATGTTAAAGGTAAAGGCTATAAGACCATTTCCAAGCAGCTAGATGTTCCTGTGACTACAGTTGCACATATTATTCAGAAATTTAAGATCCATGGGACTGTAGCCAACCTCCCTGGACGTGGCCGCATGAGGAAAATTCATGACAAATCAAAGAGACGGATAATCCCAATGGTAACAAAAGAGCCCAGAAAGACTCCTAAAGAGATCCAAGGTCAACTTCATGCTCAAGGAACATCAGTGTCAGATCGCACCATCCGTCGTTGTTTCAGCCAAAGTGGACTACATGGGAGACGACCAAGGAGGACACCATTGGTGAAAACAAATCATAAAAAAGACAGACTGCAATATGCCAAACTACATGTTGACAAGCCACAAAGCTTCTGGGAGAATGTCCTATAGACAGATGAGACAGTAATGGAACTTTTTGCCAAGGCACATCAGCTCTATGTTCACAGATGGAAAAATGAAGCATATCAAGAAAAGAACACTATCCCTACTGTGAAACATGGAGGAGGCTCTGTTATGTTCCCTGGCTGCTTTCCTGCATCTGGCACAGGGTGTCTTGAATCTGTGCCGGGTACAATGAAGTCTCAAGACTATCAAGGGATTCTAGAGAGAAATGTGCTGGCTAGTGTCAGAAAGCTGGGTCTCAGTCGCAGGTCATAGGTTTTGCAACAGGACAATGACCCAAAAAACACAGCTAAAAACACCCAAGAATGGCTAAGAGGAAAACATTGGACTATTCTAAAGTGGCCTTCTATGAGCCCTGACCTCAATCCTATTGAGCATCTTTGGAAGGAGCTGAAACATGCTGTCTGGAAAAGGCACCCTTCAAACCAGAAACAACTGGAGCAGCTTGCTCATGAGGAGTGGGCCAAAATACCTGCAGAGAGGTGCAGAAGTCTCAGTGACAGTTACAGGAATCGTTTGATTGCAGTGATTGCCTCAAAAGTTTGTGCAACAAACTATTAAGTTAAGGGTGCCATCATTTTTGTCCAGGCCTGTTCCATGAGTTAATTTTTTTTATATAATTCTGTTGAAGCGTGGTTGAAAAGCAATGTCTGACTTTCATTGGTTAACATTCATAGAATTCTTATTTATTATTACTTTTGTCAGATTAAAGTTATTTCTGTGACCATTGTGAATTTTTCTTTCATTGGCCCAAGGGTACCAACAATTTTGTCCACATGTGTAACTACACAAATAATCTAAACATACAAGGAACTAGACATGAGACAAACGCCTCACTGGAGACACAACAGAACAGTACTTACACAGACAAGAAACAAGCTAACACAAACAGCTCCATGAATCCCAAGCACAATGAAAATAAATATAACCAAAAGTAGAGCCTTCCTTAAACAGAGGTAACTTAGCATACTTTGAACTGAAACAAACTAAAACACATGCCCACATGACATTAACAATGCTCGGCCCAGTTTCCCAAAACAAACTGCTATTTATAGAAAGTCTAATGAGCTACCTCGGTTCAGTTGCGCACTCTCAACACCTGACCGTGGTGCCTTCTGGGAAACTGAGTTGACGAACAAAAACTACAAAACAAACTAATGCAAACAGTGCCCTCTAGTGGTGGTCCCTTACACAGATCACGCACTTCTTAGGGCCCAATCACTATAAGTGCTTGGGTCCTCTTGTTTTCCTAAGGATTTTTTTCCCCACCTTTTTGAAAATTTCGGGGGTCTTAACATGCTCAAAAACTCATGAAATTTGGCAGACAGGTTGGAATCTGGTTCCATTCGGATGCCTGAGCGTCGTGTGGCCCGGTTCTCACCACCGCACGTGAGAATTCGCTGGATAGCTTATAGGCAAGGCAAGGCAAGTTTATTTGTATAGCACATTTCATACACAATGGTAATTCAAAGTGCTTTACATAAAAGAGAAGAAAATAATGATAAAAAACAACAACAAAAAAAACAATAAAACAGTTAAAAAATATTACATAAACATAAAATAATGCAGTCAGTTCGGACGTATAGTAGCACAGCACTCATTCATATAAATGCACAGTTAAACAGATGAGTTTTAAGTTTAGATTTAAATGTGACTAGTGTTTTTGCACTTCTGATATCATCTGGAAGCTGGTTCCAACTGCAGGCAGCATAATAGCTAAAAGCGGACTCCCCTTGTTTTGTGTGAACCCTTGGTATTTCTAAGTGGCTCGATCCTAATGATCTGAGTGATCTGTTAGGTTTCCATTCAGTGAGCATATCTGCAATGTATTTAGGTCCTAGGCCAATGAGTGATTTATAAACAAGTAAAAGTACTAAAATCTATCCTGAATGTTACAGGCAGCCAGTGTAAGGACCTGAGGACGGGTGTGATGTGCTCAGATTTTCTGGTTCTAGTCAGAATTCTGGCGGCAGCGTTCTGGATGAGTTGCAGGTGTCTAATGGTCTTCTTGGGAAGGCCGGTGAGGAGACCGTTACAATAATCCACCCTATAGTTTGTGGGTGAGTTTTTCATTGCAAATATTTACACTCATGCATGCACGCACACACACCTCTCTCACGATGCACACACACACACACACTCATACATCACACACATGCACAAATACATAGACCCACATTACAAATGTTTACACGCGCACATAAACACATGCATGCACACACAAACAAACACACTTATATCACACACACATTACAAATGTTAACACTCACATGCACACACACCTCTCTCACGATGCACACACAAGTGCTGGATAGCTCATACACATGTTCACATAGACACACGAGACTCAGTACACATTTAGAGCTCACTGAGCAGTACAAATTTCACTTGCATGTCCTGGGCTCAACTCAAAAGGAGGCTGGTTATTTTGGGTTGTTCGCAACCACACACACACACAAATGCACTCAAAAAATATTTAGGGCCAAAACTGACATCAGTCCTGTGTAGTGTGTGAAGTGTACAAGTTATGTGGTGCAACCGGGTGGCGATGGATTTTTCGAAGTCTTGATACACTCAAATAACACACAGGTTGTGCAGTGCGCCTGGGGTAGCAATGGTGCATGGTGCTTGGGCCCGTCATCATTGCTTGCAACTATATTGTTAACATATTGTTGGCTTTTTAGACTACAACAAGGAGAATGAGAATTTAAACAGCTTAATCCACATAAGCTTTTTATTTACCTTAATTGAAATACCTGAACATGGTGTGCGATCCCTAAATCTTAGTTATTGGATCATAGTGCCAGGGTTTTGTTTGTTTGTTTAGTGTGTTGTATTTTACTTTTCATTGATACCTTAACACTATATGACAAAGGAATTGCATCATTTAATCAGATAACATTCTGCATAACAATGTTCAGCTTAGACAGTTAATACATTACAAGGGCTCTAAAATTATTTATACAGGCAGACAGAATCTATATTTTCCTATATGGTTTCTTAATGAACAAGAATTCTTGATTTGACCAAGGCTTTCTCATGAAGGATAGATCTTTTGTTCAAAATCCATTACTTCAAAAGTTAGCATTTTTTTATTGACATTTGGAATAAGATGCCAGAAAACTCTCAAGGGCAAAGTGAAGATGGAGTGAAGCTGTATGGCTATTCATCTGGATCTACAGATTGTGGTGTATTTTAGAAAACACCATGGAACACTTTAATGTCCCTTTATATTTTAGTCTATTTTTATATATTTATTATTTTAATGTATTTGGTCTTATTTAGCTAATCATATATGTTAACTATACAAGCAAACAAATACAATTTACAAGAAAACAAATAAAAATATTTCTATAGCAGTATGAAGCAGTAATAATATTTTATAGCAGTATAAGCATTTTAACATAAAAAAACTACTTTTCAGCAGCACAAGGCTCATTGTCTGTGTTCAAACGGAGCCTATTGCAATTTAAATTGTGTTAAATGAATTCAAAGTAAATTTCAACAATTAGATGAATGCAGCTGTACAAACTATTTATTTATCTACTTACCATGTTTCCATTATGTGTCTATATAACTTGTGACATTGTTTCACAATCAACTTCTCCTACTGTGGTCGTAAAGTATCTAATCCTTAAGTGTACTGCACCCATCTGTTTCTATCCTCCCTTGTTTGTGTAGTGTCCTGCAAAGAGTGGATGATGAAGGAATGAGATGAATGTCTTGTTGAGATGTGTGTGATGAATGCTAAGAGAAACTCACAACTTTACTTCTTGTATCACTTTGACAATATTAGTGTTTAAATACATAATACTTATTTAAGGCTTCACAGAATAAAAGGAATAAGTATTTCCATTTTGTACTAAATATAATACTAAATATATAATATTATATAAAATACCCCAGTATGCAAAATGCTTAAATATTAATGTTGTCACAGCTGGTCTGTGTGAGACAGGCTTGGAGGACCCAAAAGCAGACACAACAGATTGGATTCAATATAACTGATTTTAATGCAAAATGTGAAAGTTAGACAAAATGAAAAAAATACAATACTTGGGATGTACAATACTACTGTCTGAAATGAGCAGTGTCATGGCTTGGCAGTGGCTGTAGACAGGGGATGAGGGGCGAGTGACACAAAACGTGTGTGGTGGCCAGCAGAGCAAGCATGGCAGAGAACGTGCAGGTTGAGCCAGAGCAGCAGCAGTGTGAGTGCGGCTGTTGCAGGTGATCATGACTTGGCTCAAGCAGAGGGCATGACTTATGGGCACCACCGGGCGTCCTAGCTGGTGCTTCTGGGTGTTGCCGGTGGAAGTCAAAGATTAGAGTTGAGTCGACAATGAACCTGGCGGGGACCCATCTTCTCTCTTCTGGCCCATAACCCTCCCAATCGACGAGGTACTGTAGGCCATCGAGCTCTTAGCAGCTTGCGCATGGTAAAAACCTCTCCCCCGTCAATGAGTTGAGGAGGAGGAGGAGGGCGTTTGGATAGAGGGCTGGGGACCAGTCGCCTGAGTTGCAACACATGAAACATCGGGTTGATGTGGCGTATAGAGAGGTGTATGGAAAGCCTAATGGAAACAGGGTTAATTACTTTGGTGAACGTGAATGGTCCGATGAACTGGGAGACAATTTGTGGGAGGTTGTCTTGATGGCAATGTCTCGGGTGGACAGCATCACCCTCTGACCCACTCTGTACCTGGGGGCTGCCGAGCAACATCGGTCAACTTGCCGTTTGAAGGTGCTCTGAAGGGTTTGAAGGGTTCTGGCCTGGGACCAAACTCTCTTGCAACGGCGTACAACAGACAGGGCTGACGAAGGGTACGGTTACTTCCTCTTCTTGGGAAGGGAACAGTGGTGGCTGATAGCCCAAGCAGCATTGGAAGGGAGAGAGGCCTGTTGTGGAGGTCGGTAGAGAGTTGTGTGCATACTCGATCCAGTGGAGTGTCCTGCTCCATGCAGTTGCATCATGTGAGGCCATTAACCTTAGGGCCTTTTCCAGTTCCTGGTTCAATCTCTCTGTCTGCCCGTTTGACTGAGGGTGATAACCCTCAGGGAGGATTGGATGGGTGTTGCTCCGATTAGTCTACGAAATGCCTTCCAGAATTCTGTGGAGAACTGGGGCCGCAGTCGGAGATGATGTCGAAGGGGAGACCATGCAGACGGAAAGTGTGAAGGATCATCAACTCAGCTGTTTCCTTGGCTGACGGGAGCTTCGGCAAAGTAACGAAATGGGAAGACTTGGAGAAATGATCAACTATGGAGGAGTCTCATGTACTGCCATCAGAATTGGGGAGACCGGTAACGAAATCCAGAGCAATATGAGACCAAAGCCGGCGAGGAGCTGGGAGAAGATTCATGAAACCAGCAAGAGGTTTGTTGGTCGACTTGTTCCTAATGCAAGTGTCACATGCTGTCACAAATCCCTGAACATTAGCCTTTATAGATGGCCACCAGAACATTGCTGAAGGAGGGAAAGGGTGCGGGCTCTCCCCGGGCGACAGGAAATTTGAGAGCTGTGTCCCCATTACAGCACCTGAGATCGGACGGACGCTGAGACGAAGAGAAGGCCAGGGGGAATGTTGCTTGCACCTGGTTCCCAACTGAGCGACTTCTTCACCTGCGTTTCGATATCCAGAAGTGCGGCCCGCCACAAGGCAATGAGGGGGCAGGATCGTCTCGGCCGGCACTGGTTCATGAGGAGTGGAGATCTGCCGAGATAGGGCGTCAGGTTTTCCATTTCTGGAGCCAGGGCGCTACGAGAGCATGAAGTTAAAACAGGAGAAAAAAAGGCTCCACCTGATCTGATGGGTGATGAGCCGCTTGGCTGATCTGAGGTACTCCAGGTTTTTATGGTCAGTCCAGACTAAGATCGGAGGAGCAGTTCCCACCAACCAGTGTCTCCACTCCTCCAGTGCTAGTTTTACTGCTAACAGCTCTCGATCTCCTATGTCGTAGTTCCTCTCTGCCGGGGAGAGGTGACGGGAGAAGAATTAGCAGGGGTGTAACTTACTGTCCTTGGGGGATGTTTGGGACAAGATGGCTCCGACCCCTGACTCGGAGGGGTCCACCTCCACCACAAACTGAAGAGTAGGGTCTAGGATGATTAGTATGGGTGCGGAAGTGAACCTGTGCTTCAGGTCAGTGAATGCATCCTCAGCCTGCTTGCTCCAGGAGAAAGGGACTTTTGTGGAGGTTAGAGCAGTGAGGGGAGCTGCTATGGAAGTATAATTCCTGGCAAAGTGCCTGTAAAAGTTAGCGAACCCCAAGAATCATTGGAGGTCCTGTCTTGATGTAGGAGTGGGCCAGTCTGTGACGGCAGTTAATTTAGATGGCTCCATCTGTAGGCTGGAAGGGGAGATAATAAAGCCCAGGAATGACACAGAGTCTCTGTGAAATTCACATTTCTCTGCCTTGACAGAAAGCTTGTTTTCAAGGAGTCTCTGCAAGACCTGTCGGACGTGCGCCCTGTGCTCCTCAATGGAACGGGAAAAGATTAAAATGTCATCCAGATAGACAAAGACAGAGATGTTCAGGAAGTCTCTCAGGAAGTTGTTGACCAGGGTTTGAAACTTAACAGTAGCATTGGTCAGCCCCAAGGGGACCGCCAGATACACGTAGTGGTCTGTTGGTGTATTAAAGGTGGTCTTCCACTCATCCCCCTCTTGTATTCTCACTAGATGGTATGCGTTCCGCAAGTCCAGCTTGGTGTAAACACATGCTCCTTGCAAAAGCTCAAAAGTTGTAGACATGAGAGACAGGGGGTACCGGTTCTTGATTGTAGCATTTAGCCCCCAGTAATTGATGCAGGAATGAAGGGACTTATCCTTCTTGGCCACAAAAAAGAAACCAGCCCGCGCCGGGGAGGAAGAAGGGCGGATGATCCCTACAGCCAGTGACTCAGTAAATAAATGTCCCCTTGGTGGAAAGTGGTTCTGAGCTGTCCCAAGTCTTCTGGGTCCATGGTGGGCGAATTATTTTGTCACGGCTGGTCCGTGTAACAGGCTTGGAGGACAAAAAAGCAGACACAACAGATTGGATTCAATATAACTGATTTTAACGCAAAATGTGAAAGTTAAATAAAGTGAGAGGTTTAATCAAAAATACAATACTTCGGTGTCATGGCTTGGCAGTGGCTGTAGACAGGGGTTAAGGGGCAAGTGACAGAGCATGTGTGCGGTGGCCAGCAGAGCGAGCGCGGCTGAGAATGCGCAGGTTGAGCCAGAGCAGCAGCAGAGAGAGTGCGGCTGTGTGGAAAGATGAAGGCTGTTGCACACGTGCGAAATCCGACGCGCAGGTTGAGAGAGAGCAGCAGCAGTGTGAGCGCGGCTGTGTGAAGAGACGAAGGCTGCAGCGCGCGTGCTGAATCTGCTGTGCAGTTTGGGAGAGAGAGAGCAGCAGCAGAGTGAGGAGATCGGAGTTGCAGTGATCCTGCGGATATTGGCAGAGTCGGAGTCGAAAACGAAAGCAGAGGGTCAAAGCCGGTTTATCAATTAGCGAATCGAACAATTTCGAGTTGTGAAGCTACAGAGGTGCGAAGAGGGGAATGTCTATTACGGCCGTGCTGACCGCCGCGACAGCGACCAAAATAAATCAGTTGCATTTCAAAGTAATTCGTGAAATGACCGCCAGGTGGCGCAAAGTGCCTTGGTTTAAAAAATAATTAAGTCATAAAAAAGTAAAAACAACAGACTGTATTGAAAAAAAAATACAGTAATACACATCTGTGTATTTTATACAAGCATGAAAAATCGTAATCAGAGCTATTGATATTTGCTGTACAAAAATGAGTTAAAAAACATTGTGGGACAATGTTGAACATTAAAACAAGTACACTGCACTGTAAACCCTAATGCTCAAAGTAATTAAACACGTTGAGTACTGTTAACCTAAATAATTGAATGAGTAATAAATTTGAGTACGTAAGTAACAATAACTTAAGTAAAACTTTAAAAAATCTATAGATCACTTGTGGCGCAGTGGTAAGTGTTTTGCCTATCATGCGGAAAGCCCCAGGTTCGATTCCCGTGTTGGATGGTCTGCAACAATTTTTTTTTATTTGTTCAACAAACTCAGAAATTTATAGTTCTGTTTACTTAAAATTGGAATCATCATTAATAAAATTTTTTTACTGATTACCTCAAATATTTGGAGTTTTGCCAACTCGATCGGGTTTAATACTTTAAGCATTAGGGTTTACAGTATACACGTGTAGGCTTTCTAATTACACATGATAAAATTTAAAGGCTCACCGTGTTAACATTTACTTTGCTTAAATTCGATACTAATAAAATGTAATTCTACATTTGTACTGTAATTTTAGTACTGTGATTAGGAATTTGTTTAAGTACAATGTTATACTTGATTTTATCCGCTACTACGTGCAGCTCTAAAGGAGCTGTGGCTCATTAATCCTTGAGAAAATGAACTAAGGTCTGACGCGTCGGTCTATAGTTATATAGCGCCACTCAGTGGTAAAAGCCAGCAACTGCATACCGTCGCCATGAGGTGCGGCGACAAAACTAGAAAACCGCTTGTCGCACATCTGTAAGGACGTAACCAGAGGAGAAAAAGGGTCAACAACGTGGAAGGCAAAAGGTATAATTGGCAAAAATCACTAGACACAAAAACACTGGGCTTGGAGCACGTAATAATTCAGCACCAGAAGGTTGTTCCTGGGCGAGTGAAATGAAATACCGAGCAGGTGTGCTCATGCCGGTGAATGAAGAGGCAAAACAGAAACCATGGAATGGAATTTTGAGAGGAGTTGCAGGTGATTATGACTTGGTTCGAGCCGAGGGCGTGACTTGGCATACCATTACAAATGTGTGCTGTACTGAACATTCCAACCACTATCAAAGTTGTTTTGTGTTAGCCTTGTTTAATGTAAAAAAATATTTTGAGTTCATTGTGACCTCTTTTTCAGTGGTTCTGTTTTGATTCTCTATACAAGTCTTTAATCACAATTCACTCACTCTAATTCCCTCATTGTCTATTCTTTATCCATGCATATGTATATCTATGTATACAGGGTTGGGGGTGGGGTGGGCTGGATCCTATCCCAGGAGACTTACGGCATGAGGCGGGGTACACCCTGGATGGAGTACCAATCCATCACAGGGCACACATGCATATACATACTCACACGGTGGTGTAGTGGTTAGAACTGTCGCCTTAAATGTCCAGGGTCTGGGTTTGATTCCCCGGCTATGTTCAATTCAGCCAGATGTTTTCCCCATGCTTGGTGGGTTTCCTCCCACAGTCCAAAGACATGTAGGTTAGACTAATTGGCATTCCCAAATTGGCCGTAGTGTGCCCTAAGTCTCTTGGGATAGGCTCCAGGCCCCCTGTGATGCTGAATACAGGATTAAGTGGTATAGATGGTGAGTGAGTGAGTGAATCCTTCTAACACCTAAATAAGGGCACTACTTGATGTGTAGAACATTTACCCTACATAATTCACTAGTTTTCCATTTTACGATACATGGGATTCAAACCTAGAACAGATCTCTCTCTCTCGTCTCGGGACAGTGAGTTAGCTGAGGCTATTCTATATGTGTGTCAAAAGTTTGGACACATGGAATATGTTATTTTAAAACACATAGGTCAGCAGTTCTGGAATAGTTCTTGCAAGCCCAAGTGAAAAATAAGTATGCTAAATATATAAAATCCTTGCATACCAAAGCATACTTGCAGCCAGACTAATGACTGGTATACTAGTTTTAGAGAGTAGTACACTAAATATACGCATGAATCAGTACATTCAAATTTAACTGAAAATATACTAAGACTATAGTATATAAAAATGTATGCTTTTTGTAGATTGTTACAATGATTATTCCGAGCATTTTTTTTATATGCCAAAAATAGGTTTTTCAAGTTTTAAAAAGTTTTTAAATTACAGTGACCTTTAACTTAAAGTGTATTTTCCTAGAATATATTTTTTGAAAATATATTATAATACAATGATTTTGAAGAAATGTTTAAAGTTTATTTCCAAAAATTGGTAAGAGCATGATGTTGGTATACTTTTATATATTAATTGATGGTACATATAACTTTTTGTTAGTATATTTGCAATGTATTATAGAAGAACGGGTTCGACCCTAAAGTTGCACAGGCAGAACCATGAAACATGAACAGGAGGTGGGGTCTTAGAGAAAAAGGATAATTTATTTAAGGAAAATGGGGAGGGAAAAGGTTAAAGGAGGGAGGATGGAAAGAAAGGGAAGGAATGAAGTGAAGTGTGCACGTGCATGTCCGAGGAAGTGCCCAGTTGGCGGAAGGTGGCGGTGGGCGGAGTGGCAGAAAGGAGCATGCAGAGGCAGCGTTCCTGATGGCCGGCCTGGCCCCTCCCAGCTCTCTCTTGGCGCAGCCTCAGGTGGAAGCCTGGCTGGGCGGCTTTCCCGGCTGGGATCGGGGACCTTAATCCTCCTGGTGGCCTTTTCCTCTACAGCGGCAGGGACGCGAAGGCGGGCTCAGCGCGGGAGTGAAGGATGCCGCGGGAGCTCGCAAGATCAAAGGGTGGAATTCCATTATCCTTTTTTAAAGTCTCTCTGGGCGCGTCATATTGTCCCACTCACATTCCACTCTCATGCTCCACCGCGTTATGCACTTCTCGGACCCCGGACTAAACTCCGCACCTTGCTTTTATAATGTGGAGCAAGCCAGAGATCCTATTAACGGTAATCAATGCCAGCTGGCTTGCATAGGCGGCCCGTCCCTTCACACACCTGCAGAAGGTGTGCCGCCTACGAATTGAGCGAGGGGCAATAATAGATTTGGGCACATGCCCATCACAGGCGCATGCCATGATTTGTATTACACTAATTTTATTTATTTTTCACTACGGAGATCGAGTGTATCTGCAAAACCCATCAAAATAAAAATGTCACCTTATTATAAATTTGCCAGTGCACTGTTTTGGTACACTAAGCATTGTAACTAACATCAGGAGCCAAAAATCAGTCAGCAGACAAAAATCAAACATCATACAAACATGCACCATCATTTTTCATTAGATTATCAAACAAGTTATACATTTGGATGTTTTTTCTTTTTGTCACTTTTATACCAGATACTGGTAAACACCACTCATTAGCAGCACACTGACTACTGCTCCTCCATATTGTAGATCTGTAATTAGTGTGCCAGCAGAACTGCTCAGATCTATGGAGTCACATCAAAAGAAACCCTCTCTCAATTAGTTATTTGCTCATTTTTTCCACTTTGTTTGCCTTTGGTCTTTTCAATCTGCTTTTTAAAGGTTAAATCAGGATTTTGTTTAATTATAATGTTAAGGTCAGGTTTGTTAGGATGTCTTGCATGTTGTCAATTAGTTGTTTTGCATTTAGACTAAAACCCTCTTACTTTCATCAGTCAGCAGAGCTAAATTAATTCACAAAAGTCTTTATGTGTTAAAAAAACAAAAAAAAAATAAAACAGTTAATTCTGTTAGTCTAAACAGAAACACAAAATTTAAACAATTTAAACAAAACCACCTCCCATGAGATGGTTTGCCAGGAGCTGGGTTAATGTCACCATCGCTGTGATTGTTGGTCCAGAGTCCTTGGACAGAGACTCCAGCAGAGGCTGGCAAGGCACAGATTTTTTTTTACACTGTTGTGGACAGAAGCGGAAGGGTGGGGGTGGGGTTGATGAAGCACACATTCCAGCTCTTCCACCAGGTGGGATCTCTCATGCCATAATATTAATTATAATATTTATATTGAGAGTTTTGAATGATGAATGGGCCAGACTAAAAGACAGGTATTGTTAAATGTTACATCAATTATTTTTTTTGTTTGGTTCATTCATAATATAAATTAGCAAGGGTTTTGGTAATGGCCATGTTACGACATGTTTTTGTGTGGCCTTATACTCACAGTTGGCATGTTTATTTACTCTTGCTGCATATCACACAGTTATGATTTGGCCTTGACAAAAAAAGAATTGCCTAGTCAGCCATTAGTTTCCATTAACTTTGTATTAAACAGCAACCTTCTAATAATAAAATGCTTTGTATATTAGTAGAAATGCTGTATTTGAATGAAATGGTGTTAATCATTTTTTGCTGTCAAAATGTTTGTAGCACTAAAAAGATAAACAAAAAGTTTCTTAAGCTTTCTTTTCTTACAGGTGCATGTATTGGTGAGAAAAAAAAAAAAAAAAATAATATATATATATATATATATATATATATATATATATATTTATTTTTTACTGCTGACAATATTTCTCCAACATGACAACAGCACAGCACATCAAAATAACTTTTGAAATTTATGTCGGATGATGTCTTTTGGCACACTGACTTATGAAGTTTGGGGCTTTCTGTGCAAGCAACCTTGAACAAGCCATCTGTGTTACAAAATATATATATATATACATGCACACACACACATACACACACACACACACACACACACACACACACACACACACACACACACACATTTAGATTTAGATTTATACACACATGCCCTGCCACAAGTATTGCCAATTGCATTTTGTTAATGATGAGTAAGTAAATATACAAGTGTTATAAATAGTACAAACTGGGGCTTTAGTTTATGCACAGTTATTGAATAGGAGAGACCAGTATAAGAAAGCTACCTTTTCCATGACACAATAATCCAGCCAAAACAGATGTACCCTTTGTTTTGATTTTTTAATAATTTACAGCTTTTATTCACAGTGGTTCCTTAGGGTCTTTGCTGAAAGAAATTCATTATCATTGTTCCTTTCTCCAGTGAGAGGTCTAGCAAACATAAAGGAGTGAGAGACTGGTAGGCTTCAATCTATTAACAAGCAATCAGCAGCCTGTCAGTTGGTGCTGAACAACATAAGGCAGGAGATTTGCAACAATGCCATAATGCAGCCTCTTTGGCAGTCAGTGATGAGCTTAATAGTCTCATTTTAGATAGAACCTAAAATGAACTCACTTGTAATGAGTTTTTGATATTGATATTGATAAGTGGCTCTTTGGTGGTTCTGTGAGAGTGCCATGCCCCACAGGACTTTCATCAAAGTGGTACACAAATGCTTTGCCTGAAACCAGACAAAAGATGTATGCAGCACTCTGCATATCCTCTCCAGTGTTGCTTTCAGGGGTTTTGGGGGAATTTGTGAATAATTCTGTAATAGAAAAAAATAGCCATTGCCAGTAGATTTATGCCTTCAGTTTCTGTTCTGGTAGAACAGATTTCTCCTTTGAATGAATTTTTGAGAAAGGGAAGTACAGTAATATCCAGATGTGGTCATTAAGAATTCGTGTCCTGAGGAAAGGGATATCACGAGCTGCTGCGGTAGTGCGCGGGCATGTGTAACATTTTCAGGCACATGACGAACATTATCTGTAGGAGGCAGTCGTGTTTCAAACTCAGGTATTGCATGTCTACTGAAGCCGATAATGTCGGCTTCAACAAGACCAAGCTAATCTCTCTTAGACACCTATTGACAGCAAGCAATAGAACTCCTAAACATGTCCAGCTCAAACTGGAAATACTGATATGTATTTATTCTTCATTTTCCTCTCTCTTTCTTTTGTATCAATAATGATTCTTCTTTGACTGTGCTTTCTCCATTCATTATTACTATTATTAGTAATATTAGTAGTAGTGCTGTGAATTTATTATTATTACCTTTGCTTTTGCTATGAATACTAACAGTGCTACATAATTAAAATATGTTATATTACTGTCATTGTAAATACTGACATGACATGAACAAAGTAGAGCAAGTGTTTTTGTAAATGAAAAGATATGGCAACCCAGAAAAAAAAAACCTAAAAGATTTTCACCCCATTCACACGCAAGACGTTTTTTTTGCATGCATGTGCGCCCAACAGAACAAAAACTGCTTGAATGGAGAAACAAAGTTCCATAACAGCCATTATTGTATTGTTATTATGTCGATAACAATAAGTCCTTAATAGTATTTTTACAAATAACAAATAGTGTGTTTGTTTAGCGGATTACACAGGCCATTTTTTATCTTTTTTTTTGCTTTTCTCACCCTTCATTCACGATAAGTTATCAAATCAGTTTCGCTGGTGGCGAATTGGGGTTTTTAAGATGAATATTAACAATGATTATCAATTATCCCCCTGTAAACTAGGGTAACAAATGTAAATTAAGGATGTTATTAAACATACTGCAATAACAATTTATGTATTTTTTTAAATTGCAAAAAAAAAATCATGGGTTGTGTTTAGAGTGATTAAAAAACTATACAACGCATGTCATGATAAGGAAAATCTCCGCCAATTGATGTCTTAGCTGTTCATGCCTATACACTCTGGTTCCTCAAACAAAATGTTGCCTTTTGTAAAGTGAAAGCACTAAAAGGCATATTCACAATCACTCCTCAGCCATTCACAGACAACGAGCATTGTATTAGGTTTTTTTTTTTTTTTTTTACGAACTGAATATATGAGTGGAATAAAGCTGTTCACACAGCACTCAGTTTGTGAACACACTTTTAAGTATATGTTTGAATTGAATTGAATTGAATTTGTGTTTTGTTGCATTTCTGGGGGATCAGTGATAACATACTCAGATCACAAATAATTATTTAATGCTGGACACAAACAGCAAAAAAGCATGATGATTACTATGATGATTTACATTTTCATGCGGAAAGATTCTTATTCTTATTCCCTATATTCTTGTCGAATATATTACTACAGAGCATGTCACACCATCTCAATGGGATTCATGTCAGGGGATTCTGTGGGAATCCCTTCTCACTTTTCATTCATTATTGGCCTGAAGTTATCAAACTGGTTTCGCTGGTGGCCAATTGGTGGTTTTAAGATGAATTAACAAGACAGAGCTGGCATCTCTGCCTAAAATTGATTTCTCCAGCAAAACATAAAATAGATAAAAAATAAATAAAAATAATAATAATGTTATGGTATGGAAGCTGTCAGCCTGTGGCACCTCTGAGGTGTTATGGAAGACCAGGATGCTTCAATAGTGGCCTTCAGTTCTTCTGCATTGTTCGGTCTCATGTCTCTTATCTTTTTCTTGGCAATGCCCCATAGATTGTCTATGGGGTTCAGGTTAGGTGAGTTTGATGGCCAATCAAGCACAGTAATCCCACAGTCATTAAATTTCACACTGGACCACTGAGCAACAAACCAGTTCTTTTTTTCTTTAACCCAGGTAAGACACTGCTGATGTTGTTTGTTGTTCAGGCGCGGTTGGTAAGAGGAATACAACATTTGAAGCCCATGTCCAGGATCTGTCTGTGTGTGGTGGCTCTTGATGCACTGACTCCAGCCTCAGTCCACTCCTTGTGAAAGTCCCCATCACTTTTGAATGGCCTTTTCCTGACAATCCTCTCCAGGCTGCGGTCATGCCTGCTACTTGTGAACCATTTTCTTTCACACTTTTCCCTTCCACATAACTTTCTATTAATGTGCTTTGATACAGCACTTTGGGAACATCCAACTTCTTTTGCAATTACCTTTTGAGGCTTTCCCTCCTTACGGAGGATGTCAATGATGATTTCCTGCACAACTGTCAGGTCAGTAGTCTTTCCTATGATTGTGCTTCCTACTGAACCAGACTGAAAGACCATTTAAAGGCTCAGGAACCCTTTGCAGGTGTTATGGCTTAATTAGCTGATTAGAGTCGGATACTTTGAGTCTAGAATACTGAACCTTTTCACAATATTCAAATTTTCTGAGATTGTGGATTTGGGGTTTATTAGTTTGTAAGCCATAATCATCTTAATTATGACAAATCACAGCTTGAACTCTCTTGTTTTGCATGTAATGAGTCTCTCATATATTAGTTTCACCTTTTAAGTTGGATTACTGAAATAAATGAACTTTATCACAATATTAACATTTTTTGAGTTTCACCTGTATGCTCAGATTCCTCACACAAACACGCTTCTTTTGAGAGGAACAAAAATATAAAGCATGGTTTTTTACATTAATTGAAATGCAATTCTCAGGCACACAAAAAAATTAACTACATAGCAAAAATATGATATATTATATTATGGCTTTTATTTAGCTAGTAGCTTATATATGTAAGTTTGTTGCATATCTGGGGGAGTATGTCAGTAATTTTATCGATAAATCTGGTCATATCTGTCCATGCATGTGTCAGCCTCTTGATTAAAACACTAACTTTTGTAAAGTGAAAGTGAGCGGGTTCACACACATTGATTTATTTCAGTCATAAATTCTCAACCACATTCCAGCCATTTTTTCAGGCTGTGGTCAAATAATAGATAAAATAATTATTCAATGCAGGACACAAACAGCAAAAAAGCATGATGATTACTATTATACTGTAAAACACCTGAATCGCTTCATGTAGATTTATACAAGTTATTTTCTCAGGGAAAGATTGTTTTGTGCATATAAGAATATTTATTTGAAAAAAAAAAAAAAAATATATATATATATATATATATATATATATATATATATATATTATATTTCAGATATATTGTTTTTGACATATTCATGGATCACGACATTCACTATCAGATCGCCTACTATCATGAAATTAATTACATTTTTAAGACAATTTAAAAAGACATTGCCATGTCTTTGTTTTGTCCCTGTTAAGACCTAACAAAACTATATAACAAACATTTATATTATGAATTATAAAGCACCATTTACGACATCTCATTTCATTATTTTTTAACATAATTTAAAGCGCATATACACACATTCATCATAATAGTACAACAATAAAATTCATGTTTGCTTCAGCATTGGAAACAATATTGTTTTAGGCTAACTTATTATACACAATTCTTTGTTGTACTTGGTCTGGCTTTTAGATAAAGTCCTTCTATGCACCAACTGGTGGATATTCTATTAAGCATGTAAGGGGAAAAACGTACATTGTTAATAGTTACATACATCCGTATCCACCTGTATGTTTAATGTTAAATGTACATTATTTTAGCTATACATTTTTACACTGTAGATTTATTATTGCAAATGTATAAATTAATGTATGAAGAAGTGTGTTTGGTTGAACTTTTCTGGGTTCTTTGCATGAGGCCATTTACCTAATTTGTAAACCATTGACATTCATGAACATGGATAACTGTAAACTTTAAGTGAAATTTAAGATTCAAATAAAAGAAAGATTTTGTGTAGTTTGTAATGACAATGTGTAATATTTAAAAAACAGTATAAGTTTTTTTGTATATAGTGCATTTTATGATTTACATATTTTTACCTATTGTTTATTCAACAATGAACTGAATGACAGAGATTTTAGCACTTCACTAAGCCAATGAGTAGAGAAAGTCACAGCATTTTTGTAAAGGCCAAAATACCTCCACAAATAATGTTTTCTAATGGATGCCTTAAAGGCCCTCATTAGCAATTTGCCATTACATCGCAGTACTATAAGCATCAACAGTCAAACAAACAAACAAAAAAAACTTCCAAATATGTAGAGCAAAAAGGCCATGTGAATAAAGATAATGCAGATCTTAAATTAGACTCTCATAAATTGAAAGTTGCTGGCATAGTCCCCTGAAGATCCTTAAAGAACTACATTTTGGTATAGTTTTGGTATGTCAAGCCAAATGCGATGAGGATGCAGTCATCCTAGTCTGATTTCAGTTATCATGACTTTTGTCAATACTTCTTAATTCAACGATGATGTGACCCTGGTTAGTTCACTCACTCACTCACTCATCATCTATACTGCTTTATCCTGTATTTTGGGTTGCAGTGGGACCTGGAGCCTATCCCAGGAGGCTTACAGAAGCGAGACAGGGTACACCCTGAACAGTTTGCCAATCCATTGCAGGACACAGATGCAGGCAATTTGAGAAGGACAGTTAGCCTTATCTGCAGGTCTTCGGACTGTGGGAGGAAACTGGAGTACCCGAAGGAAACCCACCAAATACGGGAAGATCATGCAAACTCCATGCACACAGAGATGGTAATCAAGCCAGGCCGGAAAATGAACCCAGACTCTGGAGGTGGAAGGCGACCCAACTGCTGCCCACAAAACCATTCTGCCGCCTCCCTGGTTAATTCAAACCAGAAAAAACATTTCCGCACAGTATAAATATATCAGGGTCTAAAATAACGGTTAATATTTACCCCATCTTCCCTGAATACACACTATTCAGGTACAGGGTCAAGGAAAGAGGATTGGAGCATATAGAGAGGAAAATACTTCATTTCACAAAGAATGTCCATTTCATCAGGAAAGAGAACCAGGAGAGTGGTAGATAACAGCAGAGTTTGTGGAGACAGGGTCATGGGTGGCCAAGGCTTACTGATGCAAATGGGAAGTGAAGACCTGTGTAGTCCGATCCAATAGAAGCACTAGTATCGATTAAATTGATGAAAAGGTTAATCTGACTGTGATAGAAAGGTGTCAGAACACACAATGCATAACTGTAGTGGTGAAAGGGGGGGGGGGGGTCTACTCATTATTAGACAGGTGGTCATAATGTTGGACGATAGAGCAGCTGTGGAAATATCCAGGGTCCATACTTACTAAGCGGCTGAGATTATAAAATCGCTCCTAAGTGACCAAAAACTTTCAGAATTATGCATTTTTGGTCCTACTTTCAGGAGTAGAAGTAAAAGCTATTTATCAAGATTCTTAAAATAGGAACTCAGTCCTATCTCCAGCAAAATTTTGGTGTCATAATTGGTTAGGAGTAGCAAGGAAATTGCGTTCAGGATGAGATACATGGAGAGGAGAGACACTTTAGTAACATAGAGTGACAAAGAGCTCATAAAAGACAGGTTTGGACAATTTTGTCCAAAAAAATGGGAGGAAACTGGTCCATTAACAAACATTTCTTATGCTGTCTCCACAGGTGACTGATTTTTTTGTAGCAGCAAAGATGCAGCAAACTGAAATGTGGCATTAATGCTTTCACAAATTGTCTACATTCATTTTATATCTTTAGAGGTAAGAGTAGGGCAAACTATTTCTTTAATTATTTCTTTACATTTTACTACCTCCTCCACAAGCAAAATGGTCTCATCCTCTCAATTCAATTCATTTTTATTTTTTAACACCTTTAAAAATTGTCATTGTCGCAAAGCAGCTTTACACAATCAAAAGAAAAATATAGAAATTTGTAGGAAATGTGAAAAATGTGTATGAATCAAAATGTTCTATAGATAATTCCTTATGAGCAAGCCGAGGGCAATGGAGGCAAGGACTAACTTTCTGAGAGGGCAATAGGAACCCTTGAGGAACCAGTCAACAGGTCTCATTGATAAATGGATAACATGGATTGTTTTGCATTCATATGGCTGGACGTTCAATATAACAAATTATGTCTTTAAGTTAATATGGAGTCCAGTTCGTTATTGGTGGCTCAGGTAAACTGTAGGAAATTCTAGTCCTGAACCTTTGAGCGACTGCAGTCACAAGTCCTCAGAGAACTGCTGAATTAGTGTAAGCAGGGACTCTGGCAGGACTAACTATGACAGCATAACTAACAGAGACAAAAGGAAACACAGACATTAGGGCTCCCTGGGATGTAAAGCAACCAGTCACTCCACCGTCAACAAACCTGAGTCTGTTTGTTGAATCAGTGAGAGTGGGGAAGACAGCATCTAAACATACCAGTTCACCATAATACTCTATGTCAATGAGTCCCCCAAATCTGCTCCTTTTCTGAAGGCAAATCTATTTACAATAATAGCTAAATACATTAACTGGAAGGCGATTCTATAACTTTGGGGCTTTGTAAGAAAAAACTCTGCCCCCTGCTGCAGTTTCATAATACGCGGTACCGACAAGCAGCCTGCATACTTTGATTGAAGAAGGCGTGGCGAATCATAAGACAGTAGCAGTTCACTCAGATACTGCGGCGTGAGACCATTTAATGTTTTATACATCAAAAAAAGTCATTTTGATCAGATTATGGTAGTCATAGACAGTTTTATTATACATGCTTTAAACATTAGTGAATGAAGCAGCCTGATTAGGATAAATTCATGCAGGCAAGTTACTAGCCATGCAGAAAAGGCATCTATAAGTTTTGTCTATGTGCATAAAGCTTTTTCATACAATTGCAAATGATCATCATCATCATTTCGCTTTTCCACTGTTTAAAACTACCTGTCAAAACTACAACGTTACCCACTATAATGTTTAACCTACTGAACGTTCACATGCTCTTCTTGGCGCAGTCCTACTCCATGTTAAAATTAAAAATAAGATGCTTCATAAAGAACATTTATGTTCGACTCTGGGCTAGGAATATGTTCAGTCTAAAATGAACTATTCCTACGAGTGATTCTATGACACTTAGTAAATACGTGCCCTGGTCTCAGTTAGTGCCAGTGGGCTGAGATAAAATACAGATGCATCTCAATAAATTAGAATATCATCGAAAGGTTTATTTATTTCTGTAATTTAATTCAAAAGGTAAAACTCATATATTATGATAATTGAGATGATTATGGCGTATAGCTCATGAAAACCCCAAATCCACAATCTGGCAATTTGGCAGTGTGGGCAGGTGTCAAGTCCTGCTGGAAAATGAAGTCAGCATCCCCATAAAGCTCGTCTGTGGAAGGAAGCATGAAGTGCTCTAAAATCTTCTGGTAGACAGCTGCGTTGACCCTGTACTTAATGAAGCACAGCGGACCAACACCAGCAGATGACATGGCTCCCCAAATCAACACAGACTGTGGAAACTTAACACTGGACTTCAAGCATCTTGCAGTGTGTGCCTCTCCATTCTTCCTCCAGACTCTGAGTTCTTGGTTTCCAAATGAGATGCAAAAGTTGCTCTCATCAGAAAAGACAGGGGGGTAGCTCAGTGGTTAAGGCATTGGACTATGTTTCAGAAGATCCCAGGTTCAAACCTCACAACCACCAAGTTGCCACTGTTGGGCCCTTGAGCAAGGCTCTTAACCCTCATATGCTCATATGCACCGATTGCAGAGGTGGTCTCGGGAACGATTCATGCGTTCGCGAGCACGGAAGGCGGGACATAAGTATGCGCTTGTGCTCAAAAGAGGACATAATTCCATTTCGACTCTGTACACAAACAAACGTGGCTGCTGAAGAATCTCTGTGAAGTAATGCCGAAGTAAAGTATTTGCTTTACGTGCGCGCATATAGCAGCACTGAGCAATGCCGTGCAGAGTTAAACAAACTGCGGCTCGAGCAGCACACAGTGTGCGGTGCGATACTGAAGTGAAGAAAGGATAAACGATAGGATAAAAACCATGCAGTGTGATCGAGTTGGAACCCCTCTGGCCCACGACAACATTTACCTTCATCATCCGAACCGGAGAACCTGGAGTCTGCTCCAGCAGAGAGTAACTTGATATTAAATACTATTAACTCCTGTTATTAACACTGTTAGGGAGAGTCACATATTATCACCACTTCTACTGGTATTCTGTGGATCTTGTGGTGACATTTTAATGCATATAATAAGATGTACAGTATGATCTTTTCACATTAGCTCACAACAAAGTTAACTTCGAATGCTCCTAATGTCTGCTCACTTTAAGGCCCAGATCATTTCATTATTCAGAAGAGCAGAATGTGATGAACTCAAGTGTTGTGCTTATGTAGCTATTAGAATTACAGATACTTTACTCTTTACTCATATTTCATGTGTAACCTTCATGTATATTCTCCAACACATCTTAGAGACACTTATAAAAACTGAGATGCTGATGAGCCACATAAGCTCCACACACAATTTCAGGTTATCTGTGATTGCTGTGACAAAATGTAAATGTTCTAAAAACTTTATTTGTACAAGCTGTTATTCAGCTAATTTTGTGCTTTTATACTTTCTTGCAGATAGACACTGGAGGAAACACAGACTGAGACCTCTGATAGTAGTACAAGACCAGCTAACAACAGAAGAAAGAGACAAAACCTGACATGCAAGAGCAGAAAACTCATAATGCCTGCATGAAATCTTAAATTTAGATGGAGAAGTGCTGACTACAGATACAGAGGAAGAAACATCAAGAGATCGAATAGGATGTTGATGAAGACGATGGACCAACTGTTGTCTTAATTTCATTAACACACACCCTCTTGCTATGCAAGTACAAGTAAATATAAAAATATGCTACATTTTAATGGTCATATCTTTTCTCCCTTTTGACAGCTAATTTTGTTACAAAATTTACTTTGATTATATTTCAATTTAACAATGTTTAATAAAGCATTTTGCACTCTATCCACTTTGTCTCTATTTCAAATCGCCCACACTCATCTTGGATTTTACAGTATACATTAATTGTTACATTTACAAAAATATCATATAAACACACGGGACACAACACATGTTAAACACTGATGCATGGTGAGGTTTTAAATGCAATAGTTTCAGCACCTCAGCTAAGTTTGAAAACCGGCACATAGCAATAAGGAAAAAATGAGCACAAGCATCTTTCTTGTAGGAATGGTGTCTTCTTAATAGGAGTATTTCCTGGTCTCTCCTGGTCACAAGGACATGCTGCAATTACACACCACCCCTCTCTTGAATCCAGATGATCCTGAGGAGAACAGAAAAATGCACGATTAGATATTTATTATTTGTTATATGTATCTACGATATTTGTTGAACTTTATTCTAGCCAGCATTATATTTATTTGTAGCATTTCTTGCATTTATTTATTCATTGTTTATATCTGTGATTAATTCAGTGTACATAAACAATTTATTTTTATGATAAAGTAAGATAAAAAAAAATAAAAAAATTTAAATAACGCTCATGTGCTATGACTAAAGAAAGTAATGTAAGTAAAGTAAGTTTAATAAAGTAAGTTTAATGAGCACTTTATTTTAATTTGAGCGGAAATCAGGTGAGAATGTAGACAGCACCTGACCGTACAGAGTACAGTTGTAAAGTCATTCCTCAGTGCGTCGTGTAGTGTCCGTGCAGACACTCTGCATCATCCTCTGAGTCGCGAGATAGATGTGTCAGTAGGTATGTTGTTTATGACACAAAAAATAAAAACATCCACACGGAGAATTAAACAGGTGTCACATAGTTCATGATCTGAGCGGGTGTTTCTTCATCTCTCTTAGTTTTTTTTCCAATGAAAAACAAACCAACTACCTCTCTACCACCACATACTGTTTCCGTTTGTGTAAGTACGCAAGTGTGCCCGGAATCGGAACTGATGTTACAGTGTGAACGCAGACCTGCGGGGGGATTGGGAAGGGGGAGAAATCGTGCTCGGGTACAGAACGAAACAGATCGTTCCAAGTGTGAAAATGCCCTTAAAGGCTCACGAACCCTTTGCAGGTGTTATGACTTAATTAGCTGATTAGAGTGGGACACTTTGAGCCTAGAATATTGAACCTTTTCACAATATTCAAATTTTCTGAGATTGTGAATTTGGGGTTTTCTTTTTAAGTTGCATTACTCAAATAAATGAAATTTTGCACAATATTCAAATTTTTCGAGTTTCACCTGTAAGACTGTGACCACGTGTGTGCACGTAAAATATCTTTTATTTTGTGTGTGTGTGTGTGTGTATGTGTATGTATAAAAATACATTATAAAAATTTTCTCAGGAAACTAAGTCCCAACAGAAACAACAGATTTAAGAGAATCGGTCTCACAGAGACAATTGTAAGGAGAGGCTCATCCTTTTGTTGATAAGTAAGTGCCTTTTCACAAAGAAACCTTAGCAAATTCAAGGATGCTTGGCACTCTGCCTTAACTTTGCTGAGAGCAGCATGATCAGCGTGAAGGCATGGAAGTGAGATTAGATAAAAGATATGAGCAAGTTACAAATGCTGAAGAAATAAAAGTTTAACAGAAAGGGAGATACTCACCCATGGTCTGTCTCCGAGGGACTGATGACATAGGCCCACATTAAGCATCTCTTAAAAACAATTTAAAAAAAAAATAATATCAATGATGACGGTTAAAAGATAATTGATAGGAAATTGATAGAAACTACATATGCCATCTAGTGACAGGAACAATATTGTGATACAAAATGGCAGAAGATTTAGATTATAATCGGGAAAATAAGAGATAATGGGCGATCTTGACCGATGGAAGTATGAAAAAATAGAAACGAAGTAAACCAAAGTTGGTCCCCTGAAGTAAGAAAAAAGGGAAAAACTAGGGATGAGACAGTTCCTCCCTCAACCAACAGTATAAAAAGTGTACGCAATGTATTGCTTTTCAGTCTGCTCTTTGCCTGTTCTTGAAACACTTGACTTCTTAGCCTGTTCTTGAGCTGACATTGCGTTGACTCAATTGGGCTTTGTTGCAGCAATAAACACCAGCTTACTTCATCCATATCAACTGACTGCTGAGTCTTGTTTTTTGATACTATTATAATTTGAATTACAGCTTATGTTGAGCGCTAAAGTGTGACAGATACAACAGTGGAAGATAAAAAAATCTCCCACAACAGTTAAACCTTGGATTGCAAAAAAAATCTGTTCCGTGATTCTGCTTGTAACAGAATCACTCCTCTAAACAGATTAATCTCCCACACTGCTACAGCCTTTCTAACTTTTTTTTTTCTTAACAGAGGCCTTGGTGCAATACATTTACTAAAGAACAGCCACTACACTTGGATGAAAATTTTTTAAAAATGCTTTACGCATTATAACAATTTAGACACATGGGTGGCATCACAAACATGGACATGGGGTGAGGTCTTAGGGGAAAAGGATTTATTTACAAACATGGAGAAGGGAAAGGGTTTAAGGAGTGAGGATGGAAAGAAAGGGAAGGAAAGCATGTGAAGCTGAGCATGTGCAGCCCTAATGGGAAAGTGGGTCTATGCTATTTAAAAGTTCAATATTTTCCATAAAGAAGAAAAGGTCTTTAAAGTATACTGACACTACCCAGTTCAATTCCCACCATAGTCTTTAAATTCTCTGGTTATGTACACTATGCCCAACCATGAAACTACCCCTATTTCAACCACAATTCTCAATCATAATTCGTGCAATATTGATGTTCTCACTACCAGCATCACCCCTGACATGGGTCCAAATTGAAGCTCTGTTGTCTGTACAACATCTCAGGTAGGTAATGCAGCAACTGTATCCATCCACTCCACGATGAAGAACAAATCCCCATGGATTTAACTTTGAGTCAGTCCACTGACATAATGGAATGAGAAGAATTCTTTTTCTGTGACTTTGGGTCAACTTTTACACCAGCTTAGATCAGAATTTAACTCATTTGGCAATGCTGCTCTACTTGCTTCTTCACTATATAGTACATGGACACAGATGACAAACTTTATTTATGTATTTAATTAATTGTTTTTTTAGAGGGGTTATTGTAAAACAAGTGTTTTCATAAGGACCTCTTAAAATGCAATGAATGTTATAAAACTCCAGAGATCTGTTTCTTTGGAGAGCAGAATTAATTTAATATATAGGAGATTTAAAAAATAATATTAATGTAATTAAATAAAACATATTCAGTTATAAAATAATGCAATACTTGCTATTATTATGAATAAATAAATTGACGAGCCAACAACAACAACAAAAAAAACTCACCACCTGAATTTAAATGATCAAATTGGTAAGAGCCTTCCATTAGGTAAATAATTCAGTAATTAATATGGTTAAGGTAGCAAAACGTCTCGGGTTACTTGACTGTAACCCTGTTCCCTGATAAAGCGGGAACGAGATGCTGCGTGAAAAAGCTATGGGAACATCTCTTTGTTGCCCGGTTGTGAAGCCTGTGCATGTCAAACCCGCCGAATACCTTCGGCTTATAACCTGTGCCAGGCATGACGTCACCGAATAAGGTGCACCTGCAGGTTATAAATAGGAGTGAACCGGAAACATCCTCAGGTTAATTTTGTCTGAAGGACGTCCAGGCACGCCAGCAGTGCGGCATCGGAATGCAGCATCTCGTTCTCGCTTTATCAGGGAACAGGGTTACAGTGAAGTAACCCGAGACGTTCCCTTTCAAAAGCTACACTCAATGCTGCGTGAAAACGCTATGGGAACGAGAATACCAACGCCGCCACACTGCAAGTGTCTGGACCCCCAGGTTGTGTAGCGTGTGCGCACAAGCCGAGGAGGTCTCAGACCTAGCTCTGGGATGCTGACTCAAGGACCCGTGAACCCGGAGTAGCATTGACATCCAGACTATAAAATCTAACAAACGTGTGTGGAGAGGACCAGCCCGCCGCATCACACACCTGCTGCAGGGGAACGCCTCTTGCCAAGGCAATCGATGAGGCAATCCCCCTGGTTGAGTGAGCCCTGATTCCCAGAGGCGAAATGTGACCACGCGCCTCATAGGCTAGGGCAATGGCATCTCTCACCCAGTGTGACAGAGTCTGTCTAGTGGCAGCCGCCACCCGGTTGCGACCCCCATGGCAAATAAAGAGCTGCTCTGACTTACGCCACTGGCTAGTGCGGTGGACATAGATCCTAAGAGCACATACTGGACACAGTAAGTGAAGTCTTTCCTGCTCCGGAGCTGTGAAAGGCGGAGGACAGAAGGCTTCGAGAACAGCTGGGTGCATGGTTGAGAATGGAACCTTGGGAAGATAGTTCGGGTGAGGATGTAGGATAGCTTTGACTAGCCGAGGGACAAAGTCTAGGCAGGATGGGGAGACTGACAGAGCCTGCAGATCCCCAATCCTCTTCAAAGAAGTAATAGCCATAAGAAAAAACATCTTAAGAGACAGAAGCCTGACAGGCGCTGACTCTAGTGGTTCGAAAGGGGTGTCGGCCAGGCTTTCGAGTACGATAGTTAAGCCCCATGAAGGGACCGTCGCTATAGTGGGCGGCCTCAACCGTTTAGCTCCACGAATAAAACGGCCAACTAAATGGTGCTTGCCCACAGAAACCCCGTCATTCAGAGCGTGACAAGCCGAAATAGCGGCTACGTACGTTCTGAGGGCATAAGCCCGAGGACAACTTTTCTTGCAGAAACTCCAGCACTGAAACAATCTGGCAGTGAACTGGGTCTATGTGTCTTGCCATGCACCAATTTTCAAATACACTCCATTTGAGGGCATAAGTTCTTCTAGTGGAGGGAGCCCTGGCACTTAAAATGGTTTCAATTACACTGGCTGAAAGCCCAGCATGTCTCAGTTGGTCCCGTTCAGGGGCCAAACGTGAAGGTTCCAGAGCTCGGGCCGGGGATGAAGTATTGTCCCCTGTGCCTGAGTCAGAAAATCCCTCCTCACTGGAATCACCCAGAGTGAGCCGTCGAGGAGAGATATTAGATCCGAGAACCACACCCTGGTCGGCCAATGGGGCGCTATCAATAAGAGGCGCAGCCCTTGTTGAAGGTCCCTCGCCAGGACTCCCGGGAGCAGAACTATAGGTGGAAACGCATAAAGGCGTAACCTGGGCCACGTGTTGGCCATTGCGTCCAGACCCAAGGGAGCTGGAGGAGTCAGAGAGTAGTAAAGGGGGCATTGTGCTGCTTCTTGTGAGGCAAAGAGGTCCACCTCTGCTACATAAAATCTTTCCCAGATTTGACTGACTACTTCGGGGTGGAGCTTCCATTCCCCCTGTTCTACAGCTTGTCTGGATAGCAGGTCTGCTCCTACATTCATGTGCCCTGGAATGTAAATCGCCCTGAGGGAGAGGAACTTGTCCTGTGCCCAAAGCAGAACCTGGTGCGCTAGCTTGTTCAAGCGGCGCGAACGCAGTCCACCCTGGTGATTTATGTACGAGACTACTGCAGTGCTGTCCACTCGCACTAGGACATGGTAGCCTCTCAACTGCTGGAGGAAGTGTTTCAGGGCCAGAAACAGAGCCATCATTTCGAGGCAATTGATGTGCCACGCGAGAAGATGACCTCTCCAGCTCCCTTGTACTGGACGGCCATCCAAGACCGCACCCCAGCCTGTGAGGGAAGCGTCTGTCGTTAGCATCTTGCGACGACAAGACGGACCTAGAGTGGGACCCAAAGTCAGGAACCGGGGTCTGAACCACATAGAAAGGGCACGAAGCCCCCGACGCGTAACCCTTATTAGCCTCTGGGGGTTGGCCCCTGAATGAAACCCCCTGGTTCTTAGCCACAGCTGAAACGCTCTCATGTGCAGAAGGCCCAAAGGTATCACCGTGGACGCCATGAGGCCTAAAGATTTCTGAAAATGATGCACAGTGACCTTCTGGCCTAGCTTGATTTCCTTCAGGGTGTTGTGAATGGATTCGACACTAGCAGGAGACAACTGTGCCCGCATTGTGGCCGAATCCCATGTGACACCCAAATATGTTGTCCTCTGAACAGGAAGGAGAACGCTTTTTGTGGCCTTGAGTCTCAATCCTAAAGAATGAAGATGGGGTAGGACGACATCCCGATGTCGAAGCGCTAGCTCCTGAGACTGGGCCAGAATCAACCAGTCGTCTATGTAATTCAAAATACGGATGCCCTGGAGTCGTAAAGGAGCCAGAGCTGCATCCATGCATTTTGTATATGTGCGGGGTGACAGAGCTAGGCCAAATGGAAGGACCCGATACTGGTAAGCTTCGCCCCCAAAGGCGAACCTCAGGAACTTCCTGTGCTGTCGCAATATTTCTATATGGAAATATGCATCCTTGAGATCGATTGTCACAAACCAATCCTCTAGAATTTGAGAAACAATCATTTTGACAGTCAACATTTTGAATCTGGATTTCCTGAGATAGCGGTTCAAGCCGCGAAGATCCAAGATCGGACGCAACCCCCCCCCCTCTCTTGGGCACCAAAAAGTACCGACTCTCTGTCTGGAAGGGGAACATGTTCTATGGCCCCTTTGCCTAGCAGAGTCTTTAACTCCTGGGCCAGCAGATGTGCACGGTCCGGTTTCACGGAAGTGGAGACCACGCCGTTGAAACGCGGAGGACGATGTGCAAACTGAATCCTGTAGCCTCTGCCTACAGTCTTTTGTACCCAAGGAGATATGCCTGGCAGTAGTTTCCACGCTGCCAGCTTCTCCAAAAGGGGCACGAGCTTTGACACTTCGGCTGCATAGGGGGGTGTTAGGTGTCGGGTATCCTGAAGTATGGCAGGAGATACCCGAACACCCAACTCTTCGTTGGAGACTGGCGCTCCCCGAAACACCAGAGACGGGGCATCAAGGAGGACAGCACGATCCTTATCCTTGATGCCCGAGAGGTTCAGCCACAGATGCCTCTCCGTGGATACCATGGCAGCCATGGAACGGCCCACAGCACGGGCTGTCTGCTTGGTTGCACGGAGAGACAGGTCTGTGGCTCGGCGCAGCTCTGCAAACGCCTTGTCATCAATCACCCCGCCGGTGCTCAGGTCCTTCAGCAGGTCAGCCTGGTAAGCCTGCAAAACCGCCATGGTGTGCAGTGAAGCGCCAGCCTGTCCTGCTGCCTGAAAAGCTTTACCCACCAAAGCAGATGTCAGTCTGCACGGCTTGGAGGGGAGAGTAGGCTTTTTCAGGGAAGATGATGTCTCAGGAGAGAGATAGCCCGCAAGCGTCTCTTCTATCTGAGGCATCATCATATAACCGCGTGCTTTTGCATCAACGATATTCGAATAAATCGAAGTCGATGGTACAAAAACACGTGATGAATATGGTCTGCTCCATGAAAGGGTTAACTCATCATGGAGGTCACCAAAGAAGGGGAGAGAGAGGCATTGAGGCTCCTCCCCCCAGCCACCTGACAGAAACCTGTCGTCTAGTCTTGAACGCTTAGGGGAATCTCGCTTCTGCGGCCAGTCGATATGCAATCGCTCGACCGCACGCGTCACAACCTCTAATAATTCCTCATAAGCTCTGTGAGCACTGGAGGAGCGTTGTGAGGAGGCTACCTCCATGGAAGCGAGAGAGGAAGATTCTTCCCCTCCATCACAAGATGCGCCGGAGCGCGCTTGCGAAGCGGAAGCTAAAACTTCCTGATCTGGAGAGAGCGAGAGAGAAATCGGAAATTCCGTCTCGTGCGCGTCTGCCAGATCAGCACGTGAGCCCCAGGAATGCGCCGCGGCTCACGGTTTCTCTTTAAAGAAAGCGAGCCGTGCGCGAAGCACCTTAATAGGGAGAAGATCACAGTACTCACATTCTCCCTGAAGCCCGAGGCGAGCGTGTTCTTCCCCCAAGCACTCAAGACAAAATTCGTGAAGATCACCCTCCGAAAGAGATCTATCGCACGGATGCACGCATTTCTTAAGCAACTCCGCCATATCGGTGAGTTAAAGCTGTTATTTTTATTTTGCTTTCGCTACGGCTTGTACATGCACACGCAAACACAAAGCGGTCCTGAAGACAAAAAGATCTGAGGATGTTTCCGGTTCACTCCTATTTATAACCTGCAGGTGCACCTTATTCGGTAACGTCATGCCTGGCACAGGTTGTAAGCCGAAGGTATTTGGCGGGTTTGACATGCACAGGCTTCACAACCGGGCAACAAAGAGATGTTCCCATAGCGTTTTCACGCAGCATTGAATGTAGCTTTTGAAAGGGAACATATAACATGCGTGCACATGCTGTTTATGTGTGTGTGCTCACTGTGTATGTGTGAAACTAAACTAAGAGGAGAGGAGGAGAAACACCCTCTCCCTTCTCTCGTCTTACACAGTAACCCTTCCTCTTCTCTTATTTGAGAGGGTGGAGGACTACTGTGTGGGACAACGGAAACACTGGGTCATTGGGAAAATAATTAATAAGAAACATCTCTGACACTCAAGTGCACGCACATGATAATTGACTCACTGCTATAAAGTAAAAATCAAACAAATTAACCTGCACTTTACCATTGAAAAGAATTGCGACAGAGCCTTGTTTCTGTTAGAGTGTGTGTATGCACATGTGTGTGAAGGCGAGAAGAGGAGCGGTGCGTGTGAAGGTGAGAGGTGGAGGGAAGGGAGACGGTGTCCAATGACTCGCACGCACACACATAACGGAATCAGTGCAGGCTGACACAGAGAGAGAGAGAGAGAGACAAAAATAGATCTTTAACCTCTCTAATGACACTTGCTTTTGCTTTAAATGCGTGCAGACGTGTTATAATAAACATGCACGCTGCACACACACACACACACACACACACATACAAACACAACATAAAAGATGCTTAACACGCACACACATGGCCACAGTGTTATAGTAAATAGTACATGCGCGCACGGATGTTGATTATACCCATGAGGGATGCACACTAAGACCGAGCATGGGAGATGATTACCCACAATTGAAGTGCAAGAGAGAGAAAAACCAGTTGTGATCACGAGATGCTCGGTGTCAAAACAAGAAACACCTGCATGCTACATCATACTCTGTACTCGTAAATCAAGATTTTTTCTTGACGTTTTTCAAGTCAAAATTTATAATTTAAAAAATTTGCTCGTCTTGCGGAACATTCGCAAACCGGGTTAAAGTTCCACTGTATGTTGTTTTTGACATATTGACGAATCATGACATTTGCAAAGATAACACTATCAGATAACACTATCAGCCTAATATCAGGAAATTAAATACATTTTAAGACGATTTAAAATGAGGCCTTGCCAGAAGTGGCCCACGTCTACAGCCAGATCTGGTCCAGAATATTTTTTGTATTAAACAGGTTTAGTGATTTGGTTTAACTATGTATTGTGCCATAAGAAGATTTAAGAATTTTCCCAGCCTTTTTTTCTTTTTCTTTCTTTTTTAACCACTCCAGGGAATTATTCAGCATGCATAGAACCACAGTTACATATTTGTATGTAACTAGCAATTTACTCAGAAATTAATTTGAATAATATGTATTGTATATGCTGATGCTCTTTAAAAAATTACTCTATTCTTCAATGTTATCATTTGATGGCATGAGTGGGCCCAGTGTATCAAGTACATGAAATACCTTTGCCGTCCTGGTCAGAATGACATTGGCACTGTAATTTCTGTAGGTCTATTAAACTCTTTAGCAGCCTCCTTTCCTATTAAAATTCAGCTCCACAGCTGCCCATAATGTGAAACTTGCACACACTGAATGTTAAACAGGAATTGATTGTAAATAATTTGGCACAGGTATGAGGTTTGGCAGTGTGAGTGGAGCTAACTGCCTCTTCGCATTATGGCCTTCTGTTATTCCAGATGCTAAGCAAGGCAGAACAAAAGAATGAGCAACAAGACAAGTGTCAACCAGTGCTATTTACAGTGGAAACATAGAGCCAGTGAGGTTACTCCAGACACTGTAACCCAAGCCCTTTCCCTAGTATTGCCCTGCTGTCTCCATCCACTTCCAGGAAGGCTGAGTTTTGAACTGGAATTAGAATGATTGGGTGATAACACTGATATGATGCCTTGACCTTAACAGATGGCTTACTCTGTGAAAGTTGAGCCTGCAGCTGGAACACAATGGCCATAAATCAATGCATTAAACAAATGTCTACATTGTTCAGTGCTCTGTTCTGTATATTGCAAGATAATAGTACGGTGAACACATTAATACACACATTAATTTTAAGCACTGTTCAGTGTTAATGCGTGCTATGTGCTTTGCTGTATTATTCAAATTGTATGTTTCTGTCCAGTTATCTATCAATTTGAACTGTGGTTTAAAATCATTGGTGCATAACTGAATTATATTTACAGAATATCTTATTATGAATGCTCCACTTAGAAGATGTTAGACTTAGAAAACATCACAACATAAGTAAACAAGAAATAGTATTAATTTAAAATAGCATCTCCTGGTGTTGAGTGCAAAATATTTACAGGAAATAGATGGGTGTCTGCAGCCTGTTCTCTGTAACCTAGTGTAACCTAGAAAAAAAATAATATGTAATTATTGAAGGGAATAGGCCTGCATGTTATGATTAATTGTCTCATCAAGAGTACGCTCCTCAATACTGATGGCTCTCTGCTTATGTGTCATTGTAAAATCTTAAAACATTCATCAAGTGCAGGTCACACATGAGGTGACAACTGATGGTAACAACATGCTTAATTATGTCTCCTGTGATAGTGTTCAGAGTCATGCTTTTACACACACAAGCAAATGTACACATCACACACATAGTCCTAACTTGACATTTATGTGAATTAAGGTTCTCTATGGTAAATACAGTGTTTGAATACATGTTTTATTGGGTTAATGTAAACAACAGGTTTTATACAGTAGTTATTTGCTGCCCGTCTCTCTGTGAATATGGTCCAATCAGCATTAAGGTTTTCCCATGAAACACTGCAGCTGCCTGTGTCATGGCAATTTCAGGCTGGTTGAAAATCATCCAGTTAGTTCTCATAGACATAGTTCTAATTTTTCAAAAAATATTTTTTCAAACTTTAGGCACCACAGTGCATTCTATATGGTTTCCAGTAGGGCTCGCAGTAATAAAACATGATAAAATGTCAACAGTAGTAGTCAAAGCTATCTTATAAGATAAGCTATACCTTCATTTGTCCCACTGTGGGGAATGTTAGAGCACAAAAAATTAAAAAAGAAAAATGTGCAAATATAAAGTAGGGACAGTACAGTGTATAAACAAACAATATAATTGTTCACGAATTGCACTAGACAATATTGCACAGTTCAAAATGGTGATATTGCACAAGCTCTATTGCTCAAAAATGTAAGCTATTGTTTAAAACAATAATGACAGTGTGGCTTATGGTGTTAGGAACCTCCACTAGAGGTCACTGTTCATGTCTGTCTGTCTTTGTGTGTAGTTCCTGTTGGTTGACTCAGTTTCCCAGAAGGCACCTCAGTCAGGTGATGAGGCTCACCTGAACTGAGGTGGCTCATTAAAACCTTCTATAAATAGCAGTTTGTTCTGGGAAACTGGGTCAAGCATTGTTTGTGTTTGTGATTGTCTGATTGTGTTTGTTTGTCTGTTTGGATTACGATCATGTGGGCATTCCTTTTTGTTACTTTGAGTTTATATTTGGTTTATGTTTTGTAACCTTAGTTTTCAGAGGGCTCTAGTTTTGTTTTCTTGATGTTCCTTGTGTCTGTGGATTCATGGAGCTGCTTTGTTCACTGTGTAGTTAGGCTGTGTCTCCTCCTGTGTCCTGTGTAAGTACTGTTTTGCCTTCTGGTCTTTTCCCTTGTATGTGTAGCCACATGAGTGCTTAGCCATTAGCAGGGTTAGCCGCTAGTAGGCCTTGACGGCTAGTAGGGTTAGCCCCTAGTAGGGTTAGCCTCCAGTAGGCTAATCTCTAGTGGGAGTGACTGCTAGTGGTTCTGGTCACTAGTACGTTGGCCGCTAGTTTGGTATAGCCCCATGTGTGCCCTGCCTTTTGTCTTCCGGTCCCCTAGGTCAATACTAACACCATTAGCCACTAACCCGGTTAGGTCAGCCTCCAGTGTCCCCAGTACAACATGTAGCTACTAACCTCACTAACCCAGCTAGTCTAGTTCCTGTCAGTCTCTGTGCCCCTAGCCCTGTCTCCTGCCTAGCCCTGTCTCCTGCCTAGCCCTGTCTCCTGCCTAGCCCTGTCTCCTGCCTAGCCCTGTCTCCTGCCTAGCCCTGTCTCCTGCCTAGCCCTGTCTTTAGTTCCCCTCTGTGTCTTAGTTGGCTCCAGCTCCATGTTTCCTCATCCCTAGTCCCTGTTTCAGCTCCTGGTCTCCTGTGTTCAGATCCCTTCCTGTTCCTGTGTTTTTTTTTTTTCCTGAGCCCTAGTCTTAGTTTGAGTTTGTTGTTTTAGTTCCTTTGTTCTGTTTTTGAGTTGTTTGTTTAAAATAAAGACTTTCTGTTACACCCCTCTGCGTACATGCCTACCTTCATGCCCACGGCAACACCATCAGCCGGTCTAGCACTACAACCAGCTAGACCCATGACATATGGTTACTGGTTTCCTGGGAGCAGCTATAATTGTCTAATAGCAGCAGGGAAAAAAGTGAACTGCTCACTCATCAACCATTAGGAGTGGCTTACACTTGGAGGACACAGCTATCTGCTTATATGAGCTATGTTTAATTATGAAAGAGAGAGCATTTTCACATGGACATTGTGACAAGAACTCACAAAACTGAATAGTGGGGTTGCCACAAGAAAACCACTTTCATTTTATGTTCTTAATTAAGAAGCTGGACTTGGATTAATGCTTCAAATATAAACACATGAAAGCTAATGAGAACAATTTAATCAACATTCTGTGATATCTGTTTGGTGATCTACTGTATATATTTTTAAATTGCTGATGCTGACATAATATTGGCAGGCTGAGTCAGGCAGTGTCATCTTTCCTGACATATTATGGTTATGTCTTTGCACTCAAAATCGTTCACTATCTACACCTGGATAAGAATAGCACAGCTTAAAGAACACGGCATTATTAAAGGAGAGCATGAAATATGCAGACTGCTTTATAGTTGAACATGACCCTCCTTAATGTATGTGTGTTTGTGTTAGAGTGGGCTAGGTTTTTTTTTATTATTTTTCAGCTAAAACCATTCTAATTGAGGATGATGATGAATTTGGTTATTGGTCATTCATTTAGTTATTTTTCATAAGTGAGTGTGTTTGTTTTTGTGTTCTGTGGTTTGATGGGTTTTTTAATTGCATACTTGTGTAGATTGCTAATTGTGTAGATTATTTTGCTAGAAATTACTGTGCATGCATAATTGCATTTATATTTCACCATTTGGCAGAAGTTCTTATCCAGAGCAACTTACAAAAGTGCTTTAAAGTTTCCGTAATTGGATAGATCCTTACACTGGGTTACTAGATAGCATACTGCTGAAGGGCCAATGCTGGGCCAATGGCAGTGCATTACGTTGGGCCAATGTTGGCATCAGTTGTTGGCCTAATGTCATTTTGTCTGTTGGCCCAACATTGGCACAATGTTGGTTCAGTACATAATGGCAAATTTGGAAATTAAATTAGACTCTTCTCTGCTGAAAAAACAGCATAGACCAGCATAGCTGGTTACCATTATACGAGCATATGTTGTGTTTTGGTGCTGGTATGCTGGTGACCAGCATACATTTTGCTGGTGCTGGTATGCCGGTCACTTTACTGATGCTGGTCCACAGCATACCAGAATACATTTTGCTGGTATGCTGGTGACCAGCATTATAATGCCATGATACTATGCTGTTCACCACCCCATCTAATGTACAGTAGGTATGGTAAAAGCCAGAATACCACACCTACTGTACATTAGTCATCCAATGTGTAAAATATAAAACAGAAGCAGTATAAAATCAGCTTTATTGGCCAACACAATATTAACATTGTGTAATATGTAACAATATATATAATATGCATATTTGTAACAATATGATAATTTAACAATGAACAGCAAATAGGTTTTGATAAAAAAAAAAAAAAAAGTTCCTGAACTCTACCACTCTCTCAAATGTCTGATGAGGTTCGTGGTGTTGAAATGCTTTGGGTGCTTCCCGCCTCGTGGAATTGGCTTGTTACACAGGTTGCTGATTGCTAATGTATTGTTTTTTTCACACAACACATAGAACTGCCAGACCTGTGAACCCATTTTAGCATCATTTTGCATGATTTTGCGTCATCTGATCGGCTTTTCTATATCGGCCATCATAGAGACTACCGATCAAACTTCCCAAAGCTATTATCGACCCATCAATCGGAGCACCCCTAGTATTTTTCTTACTTATAAACATATAAATGTCACCTCTTTCACCTAGTGCAAAGTAAATGTCCAGGATTGAGAGAAGAGTGACACAGATGATCTTATACACAGAAGGCAGATTTCTGGCATACTGTAAATATGGCCGTGCAAACAGATATTCAGGGTAAAACAGTGGGAGCAGGAACAGTGCACTATGAAGAAAGGGTGTTAGGTTTGTAAAAGCTTTTAAGTGTTAAGTTTGATAAACCTTTTATACCCTATACACAGTCATACATCTTTGTGCCTTTCTCGAAAAGCAGTTTAATTCAAGACACGAGTGAACATCGCATACCTGGCATTTCCATGGTGTTTATGGCTGCTTACCATGAACTGATTTGCAGACCCTGTGACCAGCATGGGTAACATTCCTGGCATCTGAGGTCAGTCCATGTGCTGGTTGTATGCAGTCACTGGTGAAGCCTTATCGTGTGGTCAACTGCTTAAAAAAAATACAAGAGATCCATCCCGAATCTAGACCCCAGTCATGGTCGAGGTTACCATGACATAGTGATGGTCCGTCTGTATCTTGCCTGCTTGTTTGCATTTGGTCTCTATAAAACAGGTGGCTGATCATTTTTCATGGTCACAATGGTTTATAAAAAAGGAAAAAGAAACATAAGCATGATGGTATTAAAATTACTGTCAATAATCATCATAAGGCAGTATTTTAGGCAACAGGAGCTAAAGTGTTTGTGCTAAATAACATTATAGATAGCAGTGTCATAAGCTAACCAAAAACTGAACCAAATAGCTACCATAACATGAAGGTATACAAAACGGGGTGAATATATTATAAACATTTACACCACAGCTGACACTGACAACCATCTGTAATCTACATACTGTAAGGCATTAGCTTAGCCACCTGTGAGCTAACCTGTTTGTGCTAAGCTACATAAGGCAGTATGTTAGCATGATTTAGCAGTGTTATCTACGTGCTAACCAAACCATGTAAGTGACATTAAATTATTTTATGTTTAACATAAACTGGCAAAAGCTTGTGAGAAAATTAGGAAAAATAAATTAATATTAGTTTTATATTATCAGAATAAGGTATATATATATATGCGATTTAAAAACTTACCCATGGTAACAGCTTGCTGTATTCTCCTCCTCTCTCTGTTGGAGTCTCAGTGTTGTTCTGAAGTAAATCTAAACTCCTCCCATGCCCAGAACATTCTGTAGAGCTTCAGAAACCTGTACTGTGCCTAACATCTTCCACATGCACAGGAAAAATATTGGATCTACTGTGTGTGTGTGTGTGTGTGTGTGTGTTTGGGGATATCAGATGATCAGATAATCAAGTGTGGCAGAAAGACTGTATCTCTCCTTAGATTCATATGGATTACATGAACTGAGAACATTTTATTTTTTAAAGCTTTCTATAGATATATTTGTATAGATATATGGATATGTGTGTTCATTTTAGTGATGCGTTTCTAAAAGATTTTTTGGGAGACTGAGACGGCAGAAAGCACACCCTGTTTATTTTCTTTATTTTACAAAAGCACAATGTTTTATTGATATGTGAGTGTACATTAACAAATAAAGACATAAATCAATACATTACAAGTATGTGTATGGTTAAAAATGATGGAACATTTTAAGTTATTTTGACAGTTACCATAAAAAATGCAAGTGGTCCCACCACCAAAACAGCTGACTCCATGATACTGGTGCTGGCATACTGATAACCCTCGTGGTATAATTGCTGGTGAAGCTGGTGACCAGCTATGATGGTCTATGCTGTTTTTCTTTTCAGTTTTAAGTGATTTCCATTGATTACTTTTTTTTTTAAGTGCATTTATGTAAAAGATTTGTGTTGTGTTTTTAGACAACCCACAGATATTTAATAAATGTAAAATAATGTATCTACATGTTTTTGGTATATGGATTACTTTTGTCTCTTGTTTGTAAATGCATTTAAAGATAACACTACATGGTCCATGTATTTACATCACACATTATTTTGAGTACTAGCTATTAAAGAACAAGATAATGAGCTAAAATGGTAACCAATTTTAACTACCAAAACCTTGGTAGTGGCCCAGCATATAAATTATGCTGGATTTTTCAGCAGGCATGCTGGTCTTCCATCAGTTATGCTGGTTCACCAGCTAAACCAGCACTAACTAGCAAGATCAATGCTGGTCTTCAGTGTAGATCTGCTGGTCTTCCATCAGCTAAACCAGCATCAGACCAGCACTAATCAGTATTAACGAGCATAGACCAGCATATAAATCATGCTGGTCTATGCTGGATTTTTCAGCAGGGTTTTCATCATTGCCAATAATAAGTAAACACATCTGCAGATTATTAAATTTTATTTGTGAAAAAAATATTACAACCTAAGAAAAAATATTTAACCATTATGATGATAAACTACAAAATAAAGATCTAGTACAATCAGTGTTTTTCTCAGTAAGGTTGATGAAAATAAATGTATACAAAGTACCCACTGTCTCAAACTGTCTTGTATATCAGGATGGCCCTGTATCTTCCTTATCATCATTCACCTCGGTACTTTCACCATCAGCTTGGTCAGTGTACAGCAGCTCAGCTGATTTTTTTTTCATCAACATTACAGCATCTTTGGAGAACTAGTCTTTGTAAACATGTTAATAATTTGAGCATTATACATTAAAACATACTTTGAAATTTTCCTTTTCAACCAGCAAAATGGTGAGAAATGGCTCAACTCAGTTGAACAACAGTTCCTGTATTACAGCACACTCCACACTCCACTAATTTTTTTCACCAGATGAAAAAAAGTAAACACAGCAATTTAAACAGTAAATAACCTAGCAAAAATGGCCTGAAAGCCCTGCCACATCTGCTGGGGATTGGAGTTGAAGAAGTGTTCTTCAATTTTCAGCAGTATTTGGCCCTTTTAATGCCCCGTCTCAGATTGGCCCTAGCTGTACTGTACGACTGTGCATCACTTCAGTAAGAGGCGAACCTCCTGGTTCATCCATCTATAATACCATAGTCTGCTACAACATTACCACTGCAGCAACCCGTGCACATCCAAGCCATTGACAGAGGGCCCCATTGGTACTGGAATAGTAAATAAATGTACACCTCTCTTGACACTACAAGTTGCAGCCATGGATGAATAAATCAAGGAAGCTCTGCAGCAGGGCTACATTAGTCCTTCTACATCACTTGCTTCAGCTGGATTCTTCTTTGTTAAAAAAAAGGGGGCAGGAGGAACATCACTTCCTCCATGGTAACCTGTCGCTGCTGATGGGAAGATTTTACACTACGAACATTAAATACTGAATATTTATTATTTTCAAAAACTGATACCATTATAAAACATACTACTGAAGCGTGTACACCTTCTAAATAAATTATTGATTAATAATAAAAATTCATTAAAGATGTACAGATATATATATTTTACAGATTACTAGCCTACATAACCATATGTAGTTTGTAATAAATTGTTGTGTCCTTTAATAAGATGTTGTCCTCGATAATAATGATAATGAATATATAAATCATTTTTTGAGCGCATTTTTTTTGAACGGTCCAGCAAGACGCAATGACTTATGAGACATTTTTTCATTCCCTTTTCCAGTGAAGTGAAGACCTGTTGTTCACTCGTTCCCTACACCATTCGCAGTTCCCTTTGAACTGAACATTTTTGCTCCCTGTGATTTGGAATCACACTTAACATGGCTACTTCACCCTGTGAAGTATATTTCGCAGGGCACTTCAGGCCGATTAGAATGCACCTTATGTTCACTTAACTAGATCTTTGCAGTGTCTACAAAGGTGATGAATGGAAGACAGTGTTTAGCACCACCTTTGGCCATTTAAAATTTTGTGTGATGCCATATGAGCTCTCTTGTGCCCCGTAGTTCCATTGTTCAGTTAATGATGTACTGAGGCACATGATGGGAGACTTTGTCATTGCTTACATTGATGACATACTGATCTACTCCCCCTCATTTGAAGCCCATGTCAAAGCAGTACAAATTCTGAAGTATAAACTCTATGTTCAACTGGAAAAATGTGAATTTTGCGTCACATCTGTTTCATTCCTGGGCCATGAATCAGAGTAAGGTCACTGCAGTCACAAAATGACCCACTCCAAAGACAATCAAGGAATTACAAAGTTTAAGCTTTGCAAATTTTTATTGAAGATTAATTCAGAGTTTCAGTTCTATAACATGCCTACTGACAGCCCTTCTTAAGAAAGGACCAAAATGCTTAACTTCATGCTGCTGAAAAGGCCTTCCAAATGCTCAAAACTGCTTTCACTACAGCTCCAATCTTTTAACACCCTGATCTTACCAAATCTTACTCCCCTGTTCCCAAAGAATGCTTGTCTTACAGCTTCGCCTATGGTGGATGAATGGTCCCAGCATAGCGGGGAAATGTGGGAGAGAACTGACAGATGGCTGGAACAAGTGGCATGATGAAACAATCATTTCACTGACTGTTACAGAAGGAAGACACCCTAGTATCAACCTAGAGATCAAGTCTGCCTCTCCACACAGGACCTATAGAATGTACCAGGCTGTAAAAGCGTACAGCCAGGTATATTGGACCATACAAAATCATCAGTAAAATCAATGATGTAAAATATAGCTAGAGCTTCCTCATCACTGAAAAATTGTACTACCATTCCACGTGAATTTGTAATTGCATGTTTTGACCTCGATTCAGTCTCATGAGTCTATTTGTCACATACACAGTCATACACAGTACGATATGCAGTGAAATGCATATACAACCGCTTGTGACTTAAAGTAAAAGTACAAAACAAATCATGAAATAAAATAAGAAATGGAATATAGAGAAACTAAGCTATTGGAAAATATTTTAAAACTATATAAAAATATAAAAACTTAGCTATACAATATAGTAAATATTGAAATATAGAAAACTTTAGAAAAACCTTAGCTGGAAACTTTTGTTGTAAATATAAATATACACATAATGTACATTGGGGAAAAAATGCAAATGTTCATGAATGTGTCAATAATGTGCAAAGTGCAAAACTGAAATGAAATAAAAATATCCAGGGTGTGTGAGAAGGTGCCTGAATGCACCAATGTCCAGAAATGTCCAGGGTAGCATAGCTTGCTGTAGATTGAGTGTAGGTCAGGGAGCTGCTTGCACTATCCTTTTGTGAAGCCTGTCTGTCCTGCATGGTGCTTTTCCCAAACCAGGTCATGATGTTTCCTGTCAGGATGCTCTCTGTGGTGCAGGAGTAAAATTTCCTAAGCACCTTGAATGGTAGTTTGAAATCTCTCAAGCGTCTGAGGCGGTAGAGATGCTACCAGGCCTTTTCACCACGGTGTTGATGTGACAGGACCATGACAGGTCAGGTCTCTCTACTAGGCTCTCTGTGATTATTGGGGTCCTGTAGTTCCTCTTCTGCTTTGTATTGATTGCTACTAGCAACTGCTTTCTCTTGCTGATGTTTAGAAGGAGGTTGTTCCTCTGCCACTAATTCCCCTTCCTAGTGTCCAGGTAAGTGAGTAATGTGTAAAGAAGGTGGGAGATGGGCTCAACACTTGACCGGTTTGGACGGTAAGCAAACTGTAAAGGGTCAAGTGTGTCAGGAAGTGAAGAGATGATGAAGTCTCTGACCAGCTATTCAGGGCTGCAGGGCGATAGTCATTGGGGGAAGCAGGATAGGGTTTCTTTGGGACAGGAACAATGATGGACTCTTTAGCATGTGGGATTACTGACTGAGATAATGAGAGGTTGAATATTACAGTGAACATAGATGCCACTTGGTCCTGCTGCTTTCCTCGTGATGAATGCGTTTTCGGTACTGGCATTCTCTACCTGTCTGAAGCCGATGGTGCAGGCTAGCATTAGCATTGCTAGCTGCAGCCTCAAAGCGAGCATAGAAGCTGTTCAGCTTGTCTGCCAGAGTCACGTCTGTGTTCGTCATACCGGATGTTGATGCTTTGTAGTGCGTTCTTGTCCTTAGTCCCTAGTGGAGAAGAACTTGGCTGGCTGGATGGCGTGGTCCAGCACCGCTGGGTTCAGCCATGTCTCAGTGAAGCAGAGGAGATTGCAGTCCCGAATGTCTCTCTGGAACTTTTCCCTGGCGCTGAGGTCATTGAGCTTGTTCTCCAGTGACTGACGTTGGGAACCCAGCCTGTTCCTTATGCCGGCTCGTTTCCCTCGGGGTCGCTGCTTCAGATTGCGACCTTTGTTCTCCCTCAGGAACTCACTCAGCCAGCTCTGGGATTAAACATGTCTAATTGTGACTACATTGTATACCAATAGAATTAAGAGTATCTCTATCATACTTAATGTAAAGAGTTTGTTGGTTTAATGTTACTAAAAAAAAATACAAAAACAGAGAAAAAGAGGTTGGAGCAGTCGTGATGGCAGCCAACCTTACCGGCGCCATCTTGGAACCATCTGCCATTATGGATTATAGCTAATGAAAACCCAAAATTCAATATCTTGGAAAATTAGTATATTACTTAAGACCAAGTAAAAATGTCCTGCAGTAATGTGGTGTGGCATGGAGGCCATCAGTCTGTGGCACTGCTGTGGTGTTATAGAAGCCAAAGTGTCTGATGGCGGCTTTAGACTCTCTTGCATTGCTAGGTCTGGTGTCTTGCATATTCCTCTTCACAATACCCCCATAGATTCTGTATGGAGTTTAATTTGGGTGAGTTTGCTGGCCAATCAAGCACAGACATACCATGGTCCTTAAACCAGGCATCAGTATTTTTGTCAGTGTGAGTTGGGGCCAAGTCTTGCTGGAAACTAATAACAGCATCTCCATCTCCATAAGCAGTATGCAAGATGAATGAATGAAGGTTAACTTGCCCAGTAATATTGTAAATGTTGAGCCGAAAGGAGGTCACAGCATCTAGCAGGTTTATTTGACTCATTCAGTGCTTTTCCCCTCGAGGTGGCCATGTTAATATTGTGTAATACAAGAAGAAAACAACACAGAAACAACTGTAATGCAGAAACAACTGTAAAGAATGAAATTTTCAATTTGAATCTTTTCAAGGTGCAGCGGACACAACAAGCTAAAACTCTTCTTCTCTTAGCTTAAAACACAAAACTTCTTCATTTAAAACCTAACAGCAAGTTTGTGGTTAAAGCTCAGGAAGTGTGTTCTGCCATATCACTTGAACAAAGTGTATATTATGAGACTGTTAAATCAGCTGTATTACGCGCATATGAACTTGTTCCATAAGCGTATCGACAGAAGTTTCGAAAACATGCCAAATCCGCCAGCCAAATCTTTGTAGAATTCGCTCTTGAAAAAATCGCTTTGTTCGATAAGTGGGGGTCAGCCAAAAGTCATCACCTTTCATCAGTTAAAAGAACTGATATTGTTAGAAGAGTTTAAAGACTATTTCTGACAAAATTGTTGTTTATGTGAAAGAACAAAAAGACTCGTCGCTTGCTGATGCTGCCGTTTTGGCTGATGAGTTCGTGCTCACTCACAAAACTGTGTTTTCGCCTCCGCGTTGCGATATTACTAATTGTATACCTAAAGTTTCGTGAGCCCGTCTAAGAATGGTAGTGAGTCCCATGAATGTTTCTATTGTCATGAATCTGGACATTTCATCGCTACCTGTCCTGCATTAAGTCGTAATAACCATCATAAAGCACAGAACACTAAGAGTGTGGCTTTAGTTCACCGCAGCAAGCTGAAAGTGCAGTTTCGCTTTCGTCAGTGGACGCTGCTTTTGACCCTTTTATCTTGAAAGGAATGGTTTAGCTTTCTGACACAGATTCTGAGCCTAAGCCACTACGTATTCTGAGACACTGGCGCCGCTCAGTCATTTATTTTGAAAGGTGTCTTGCCTTTATCTTACCAGTCTAGTTGTGGTGCAGATGTTTTAGTTCAAGGAACTGAACTTGGTGTGGTGAACGTCCTATTGCATACGATTTATCTTTGTTGTGATACAGTGTCTGGCTTTGTTAAGATCACAGTTCATCCTTAGTTGTGAGTTAAAGGAGTTTCTCTTATTTTGGATAATGATTTAGCTTGTGGTAATTTTTTCACTTGCCTGTTGTAATGGGCGCTCCTGAGATTAATGAAAGTGACGCACTGTCACATGAGTTTCCCTCTGTTTTTAGTACCTGTGTGGTGACACGCGTTCAAGTTTGTAAAATGAAGGATGCTGCCGATCTTTCAGATTCCTTTATATGTAGTGACAAATATTCAAAGTCAAGAACACCTCAGGTCATATTTCTTTGATGATGATGTTTTAATGTGAAAGTGGTCACCCTCTGATGTTAAGCATAAGTCGAGGGCTGTTTGTGGTTCCAAAACCATATAGAACACAAGTTTTGCGTATTGCCCATGACCATAATCTCACTGGTCACCTTTGTGTAATGAAGACCAACCTCTGCGTTTTAAATAATTTCTTTTGGCCTGCCATGAAGTCTGATGTTGCTAAGCACTGTCGATCCTGTCATGTTTGTCAAAACCCAACCAGGTTATTCCCTCCTGCTCCACTTCAACCTATCCCTGTTATGGGAGAGCCTTTCGAGAGAATTTTGCTAGATTGTGTTGGCCCTCTTCCTCGAACTAAGTCTAGTAATGTTTATCTGCTAATCCTGATATGTGCTGCTACTAGATATACTGAAGCCATACCCCTGTGTAGCATCATATCTTGTGCCATCATTCAAGCAATTAGTAAACTTTGCACTCCTTTTGGTTTGCCCAAATATGTTATGAACCGGCTGACCATCTATCACCAAGTTTCTTGTGCCTATCACCCAGAGTCCCAAGATGCATTAGAGCATTTCCACCAAACCTTAAAGTCTATGCTCCGAACGTACTGTTTGAACCATGAAAGAGATCGGGATGAAGGGATACCATTAGTTCTGTTTTCTAGTCGTGCTTTAGTTTTCTATATTGGTGTTGATTGGTGTCATGGTGTGCACCTGTGATGGACGTGCACCCAAATCAATATCAGTCCTTACTCACTAGTTATGCAGCCTCCCCTTCTGCAGATGTGTGAAGGAGCAGGGCCTCGGAATAAGGCACGGCTGGTGAAGCAATGCCGCTAATCGTCCCGGGCTTCTCTCCGCACTATAAAACACAGCGGGGAGTGTAGCTTAGGGTCTGTTGGAAGATTGGACCATAAGAAGTGGTGTGAGTGCGATGCGCGAGCTAGGTAACGCTCCCGTGGACTTCAAAGAGGGAGCAGAATTCCTCCCTTTGATCCCTGTGAAGAGGACAGCCCTGCGCACACTGCCGGAGCTCACGCGGCTCTTTAACTCTCACATGGAGCCAGGTTATGCTGATCCTGCTGCCAAGGGGTCCATGTTACGTCCATGCGGGCCCACGCTGCCACTCTGCCCACCAGCCTGTGCCCGCATGCCAGCGGGGCACTGCCCACCAGATGAGCACGCGCACAGCATTCCTTCCCCTTCATTCTGTCCTCCCTCCTTTAACTCTTTCCTTCCTTATTTTTAGCTTAATAAATTATTATTTTTTCCCCGTAAGACCTCGCCTCGTGTCCGTGCTTTATAGTGTGATTTGTTCTCAGGTAATTAATCAAGAGTAGTTTCAGGCTTTGTTAAGGTGTGAATTGTGGGCAGGGCTTAGCTTCATATATTTAAGGTGGATCTAGCTCAAACTTTAGTGTGCTTTAGTTTTCTATATTGGATTCTTCTCCACTGGTAAGGTTGGTTTCAACTTTTGTATTGTTTTTGAAATACGATTGGTTCTTACTGTATACCTAGTTTTTGCTGTTTGGTAGTGTTGATTGCAGTGTGATTTGTTCTCAGATAATTATTCAAGAGTAGTGTCAGGCTTCCTTAAGGTCTGAACTGTGGACAGGTCTTAGCTACATATATTGAAGGTGTCTCAAAGTGTCTGTAGGGGTAAGTAAGCATACCCTGCAACAAAGTTGGTCATGAATCTAGATAGCAAGTGCACATAGAATTGAATAGAAAAGAAAAGAACATAGAAAAGAAACAAACTCTTATTTAGTAAGGAATTGCTAGTTTTTTAGACAAATACCTTATTTTGTCTAGAAGTGAAGGATGTGTGTTCAACCTATCTGTCAGTTCTCAACAGCGTGGTAATGGTTTGCTTCTTACCTAGACGATAGGTCATATGAAGTGACATGGAGGGGATCCACATCTGCCGCACACAGACTCTCTACTGGTGACCTGCAGGGCTCAGTACTTGGTCCTCTTCTGGTCTCCCTCTATACCCTTGGTCTCTTGGTAAGGTTATCATCGCATGGCTTTTCATACCATTGTGATGCAGATGAAACCCAACTTATTCTCTCCTTTCCAACCTCTGTTTCCACCCAGATCTTAGCATGTCTGGCACACATCTCATCCTGGATGGCAGCTCATCAGCTGAAGCTCAATCTGAGTAAAACCGAACTGCTGTTCATCCCTGGTGACTCATCCCCAGGTCAATAGCTTGTGATGTCCCTGGACAACAATCAAATCACTCCTTCAGCCACCACCCGCAATCTTGGGTAACCGTGGACAATCTGTCATTTTTCCCACACATCGCTAAACTTACTCGCTCTTGTAGATATCTTCTTTACAATTTCAGAAGAATCCGCCCATTTCTTTCATCACAGGCTGCTTGTTCATTTCCTTGTTATTTCAAGACTGGACTACTGCAACTCACTCCTGGCAGGTCTGCCTCTGTCTATGATTCGTCCTCTGCAACTTATCCAGAATGCAGCAGCACGTCTTGTTTTCAACCTTCCCAAGTTCTCCCACAGCACCCACTCCTCCACTCCCTGCACTGGCTTTCTATAGCACCCCGCATCAAATTCAAAAACCTGATGCTTGCCTACAAAGCATAAAATGGCCCAGCACCCACTTACCTCTCTGCTCTAATCACACCACGCACTGCACCATTCTCCCTCCAATCCTCCAGCACTGCTTGCCTCGTCCCACCATCACTCAGGGAACGAAGGCATTCATTCAGACTCTTTTCTGTTCTGGCACCTAGGTGGTGGAACGAACTTCCTCTAGATGACCGTACAGCAGAGACTTTGACGATCTTTAAAAGACGACTCAAGAGGTATCTGTTTCTCCAATACTTGGACTAATCCCCAACCCCCACCCTTCTTCCCAGTTGTGTTTGACTAATGGCATTTAGTTATTAACCTAGTAACCCAGTGTAAGTATTTATACAGTGAACTTACAAAAAGTGCTTTAAAGGTTTTTTAAAGTCGCTCTGGATAAGAGCGTCTGCCAAATGCTTAAATATAAATGTATTCGTGCTATGCAGGAGTCGCTTGTATTCAGTCCTGCAGAATTAGTTTTCGGTAATTCTGTTCATGGTCCACTAAAAGTGCTGCAGGAAGAGCTATTGTACCCGAGTTCTGTGAAAATTCCAACTATGAATGTTTTAGATTATGTGAGTTCCTTTCACAAATGTCTACATGCAGCATGTGGGGTAGCAAAACATTCTCTTGCTTTCTCACAAACACATATGAAGAATAGTTTTGATAAAAAGGCCATTGTCCATCATTTCCAAGCAGGTGACAAGCAGTGTTGGTCCTGCTATCAGTGCAGAGTTCTGGCCCACATGTTATTGAGTCAAAACTGAGTGATACAGATTACAGTGTAAAAACTCCTGACTGAAAGAGGAAGTCTAAGCCTTATATCACTCGCTCCACCAAAAATGTCTCTGTGCCTGTTGCCAATTCAGTAACTGCTGCCACTGTGGAAGCATCACCTTATGAGTATTCTCCTGAGCTTAATGGTGTCAGCTTAGCTTGAGCTTGTTTTCAAGCTAGCTTGCCAAACTCAGAATGGCTGTCAGATATTCAATCTAAACTTGGCCACTTGTCTGTGTCCGCTCAAAATGACACAGCCAGTCTCATTAAGAGTTATCCTAAGCTTTTGTCTGATACTCCTTCTCATACTACTGTCCTTCAACATGACATTGATGTTGGGGAGCACTCTCATGTGAAGCAGAATACCTATAGAATTAATCCCACAAAACGTACCCTTCTGAAACAAGAAACTGATTATTTACTTACAAATGGTCTTGCTGTTTCTAGCTGCAGTCAAAAGCTACCATTTTTATACAGATTATCGAAAAGTTAATGCTTTAACTAAATCAGATTTGTTTCCGCTTCCTAGAATGGAAGATTGTATTGATCATATAGGAAGTGCAAAATTTGTTACAAAGTTAGACCTGTTAAAAGGTTACTGGCAAGTTCCTCTAACACCATGTGCACCTGAAAGCTCTACTTTCATCACCTCAGACTGTTTCCTTCAGTATACTGTGAAGGTATTCGGTCTTAGAAATGCACCTAATAAATTTTGACTTGTTAGAACAAGTCTTAGTTACGAGTACCGAGTATCATGTATCACGTATGCGCTTCTTGTTTTCACGTGATCACAACTGAGCCTACGGTTTATCTCTCTCTTGCGCTGCAGACTTGTGGGTAATCGTCTCCCCTGCTCGGTCTTGCATGTTACACTGGTATAATCAACATTCGTGCATGCCTGTACTGTTTACTATAACACTGTGAACACGTGTGTGTGTGTGTGTGTGTGTGTGTGTGTGTGTGTGTGTGTGTGTGTGTGTGCGTAAAACATATTTTATTTTGTTTGTATGCTTGTTTGTATGCTTCACACACACTCCTTCCTCCTCTTGCCTTCACACACACACAAACACACTCTCTGCTCTATACAGAAACACTGCTCTGTCGCGATTCTTTTCAAAGGTAAAGGGCAGGTTAATTTGTTTTATTTTTACTTTTATATTTTGTATTAATTATTTTTATGTATAATTTTTTTAATTTTTTGACTGTGGAACGAATAATTTGAGTTTTCATTATTTCTTATTGGAAAATCTAATTTGGTTTACGAGTGTCTTAAAATACGAGCCCGTTCCCGAACGAATTAGGTTCGAAATCCAAGGTTTCACAATATATAAAATACCGAATGATAATGATAACATGATGGTGGCTGGAGACACAATAAGTATCTGTTTGATGTACCCTCCATTTTGGTTCAAAAGGGAAGCTGTGCTGAGGAGGATGAAATCACAAGGTACATGGGGAAGAAACAAGCACATGGACTACTGACCTCAGGTGCCATTACTGTTGCCACTGCTGGGTCTATGTGCACTGCAATGCAGTGTATTGCATGGAGATTAGATTTAGCCTGTTGCAGAGTGTTCGTTACATCACAGTAAGAGAGGTGGATTAAGTGATGCACCCATCATTCTAGTGGGTACCATACAACCCTTTAGTGGGCAATATTATAATCTGGGGTTCTTTCATAGGTTCAGCAACAGTATGTGCCAGATCAGCTGATTCAGAATTGATACTGAATTGTGTTCAAATTCTGAAAGATTGTAATTGACAGGGAAAGAAAAAAATGGCCTGCTCCTTTTCTATTGTTTGTTTCCCTTACATATCTCACTAATGCAAAAACATTTACTGTGCACTTTCAAAGACAATGTCCAGCTCTGATTATTGATGACATTTCCATAGATCAAAATGCAGAAGTCTCTTGACTTACTGTTGAAACAAGAAAGCATTATCATCTTTGAGCAGGCTTTATGAATAAAGTACTTGCTGTCAATTCACCAATAATTAACTTGATTTCAAAGACACTTAGATCAGTTCTACTCAGCATTATGATAAAAAATGTAGGTGAGCTGCACTTGCTCAGCATTATTTTTTAAAAACATGGACATAGTCCAAAGAGCATAGGGTGATTTGTAAATAATGCCCTATACATAAATACCTTTTTTGATCCCCCTCCCCCCCGCCCCCCTCCCTCTCACTTCAACAATATATGTTATTTTATGGAGATATAATCCCAGTGACGTCCATTTCAGGCCTGGGCTGAAATACTAAAAGCACAAGGTTAAACATTTGTATGCAAGACTATTTATAATATTTATGTTTATTTGTCTGTCTATGTTTCTTTGGCTCTAAATCTTGACCAAAATTATAGAAGCCAAAAGATACCATGTGAATGAATGCGCTAGTGTAGATTTAATGCTAAAACATGAGTGTTTTTGAATAAACAACTATTAATAGACAGTTTATTTTATGATTACTGTTTATATGCTTTAATGCTCACATTACTACTACTACTACAACACTACTCAGCTTGGCCTTTAATTGGATTAGTGGACAAAATTGGGAGATTAAAGATGAAGTTGAAGCCTGATTTGACATCTTGCATATTCATTTCAGATGAACACATTTCATTGTCAAAAGTAGTGTTTATTGCAACATTTAAACATTTGGACATGAGGCATGATGACATGACATTGTTCCTAATTGACATTTTAATGAGTGATTGACAGAACCTAATGTTTTACTGCTGTCACAGGGCTCACACATTCACATCCTGTCAAAAGCCATTAAGCATCACGTAAGTTAAAAAAGAAATGCAAACCATAAACAAATCATAAACATAAATGTTATTATATATGAATTAGGTTCCTTATTATTTATTTTAATTCATAATGTTTATTTAAAGGCATTATGGTAGCTCATGTTAGCAGTTACCTCAAATCACCAGGGTTGAGGGTGTGAAACTGGTCTCCATTCTGTGTATGTGGGGTTTCCTGAATGCCCTGCTTGGCGGGCCTCCTTTGCTACTCTTTCTTACCTGGGTTGTAATCTGATTGGTGTGTGTGTGGGAGTACCTGCACCCTGTTATGTGTTGACACATGTGCTCTGTACTCCCAAGGATTTGCTGCAGTGATTCTACAGACCCCTATGACCCTGCAAAAATGAGCAGTACAGAAAATGAATATACAGTATTATTGAATGCTTACCTAAAATAAGCTTGGGGATATACTGCCATCAAGTGCTAAGTCACTGCATTTCATGTATCTCCTGTGAAATTTATATGCTTTATTTATTTTTGATAAAAGAATAAACTTTTATATTGACAATAACAACATGCAACTGTATGGTTTTCTCGTTTTGTACTTTGATAGATATTTTTTAAAGGTGTATTTACTATACTGTATGTGACCAAAAAGTTTCGAAGCACATTCTATTTTATCAAAGAATTTGGGGTGCCGTTTGTATTAAAAACAGAATTATGAGAGTTCTCATTTCAAGACTACACTGTAAAAGAAAGTCCTAATTTTACAGAAAATAACTTTAAAATGTTTAGTTTTTCTTTTTTTAAAAACTACATACAAATTTATGTAAAATTTCAGATATTATATGTAAATTATTAAGTTGACTGTTTTTTAAGTATTATTTCAATACTGAAAAATATATGTATATTTTAAAAATTATTTAACAGTAAAAATACCATTATTTTTACTGTGTTTTTTTTCTGTTTTTGTAAATTACATACAACTTTATGTAAAATTACAATAACAAAAATGTAATTAAGTATTTAAATGTAATTAAGTAATTAAACTCATTAGATGAAGATTAATGTTCATACTAAACATTTAATGTTTTTCTTTGTAATTTTGAGGTAAAACATATTAGTTTTATAATACTTCGAAATTCAAGTTCTAGATGCATTTTTTTTCATGACGTTTTAAAAGATTATCCACAGGAAGTGGCACAGGTAAGGTAGCAGAAGCCCCACACTTACATGTAGGCTATAGTATCTGCTTCATGCCTTCAAAGAATGTGAAGAGAATGTAGGAGACTGGTACTCAGTGCAGCACCCATGCACACGTTGTAAATGCCACAAATATTTTTTGTTGTTTTGATGACATTTGTTCTGAAATATAACCATGGCAATCTAGCCATCAGCTTTCTTAATGCAGGCCTGAATATTCTGACACAAGTATAATGTATTTGCTGTGTAGCTGTTTTAAAGCAGCGCTTTAAGTTACATTTTGATATTTTGCTTGTATGAGCAACTATGGTTTGTAGTTGGGCATGTAGTTGTATGTTAGGTTTTGTACCAAAAATGTTAGTGAAAACTCGGCGAGCTCTCCGCATTAACTGTCACAGCCAATCAGAAACTGGAGGTGGGAACATTCTAATCTTGTTTCTGATTGGCTGATCTGCAGCTGGCGGCAGAGATATTCTAATTACTGCTTCATTATTGGCGCATTTAAATAAGCGCGTGAGTGAGGGTGGGACCTGACGTGAAATTTGCCTACGTTTATTAGTCATGTATTAGACACAGACGTAACGTGATATGAACCAGCCAATGCGAAACAGGATTTCTTCAAATATTTAGCGCGTGCAGAGGTGGGCTGCAGCCAGTAAACGGTTTCTGTGAAAATTGAGAGGAGTGAAGACATATTGGTGAGCTACAGGTGAGGAGGAAAACAGTCTGAGAGACAGAGAAGCCTCATCGTGTTTCAGTGGGAGAAAAAATACTGCAAGCTCAAGAGACAATGACGGTAAGAGATTTTTTATTGTTATTTTAATTCTTATTGTTGTTGCTGTAAACAAAGCTCCTTTATTACTCATTTATTAATATTGCCACGTTCGTCTGTCGCAAATCTCAGGCGAGTATCAGATACCATCAACATTACTCTGCCATTTCACCACTGAGAAGCTGCAGGAATTCACTTCCACCTATAAGGGTAAAGGAGTCAGATGAACAGGGAGGGTTAGCGAGCTCTTTAAGAGCATGCACATGTAACACGGCCACACATGCAACAGGCGGTTGCTAGGCAACCCCGCAGCACTAACAATCAAGGGAGACAATCAAAGCTCCCAGAAACCAGCGAACATTAGATAGCACCAGGTACGAGAGTGTGGCTCTGGTATAGGGAGTGAAAAAAAGAAAAGTGAGAAGGGAAAGTGAAAAGAGAAAAAGACAAAAGTGAAAAGGGAAAGTGAAAAGAGAAAAAAGACAAAAGTGAAAAGGGAAAGTGAAAAGAGAAAAAGACAAAAGTGAAAAGGGAAAGTGAAAAGAGAAAAGTGAGAAGGGAAAGTGAAAAGAGAAAAAGACAAAAGTGAAAAGGGAAAGTGAAAAGAGAAAAGTGTGAAGGGAAAGTGAAAAGAGAAAAAGACAAAAGTGGAGAGGGAAAGTGAAAAGAGAAAAGTGAAAAAGGCACAGTGAAAAGAGAAAAGTGAAAAGGGGAAGCGATAAAGAGAAAAGAGAAAAAGGGAAGGAGATAAGAATAATAACAACAAACAAATACCGGTTCATTGTGACGAAGCACGGTGACACGCGCCGCCATAAGCGCGCCCTCCTTCCTCTCATAACGCTGCGTGGTGTTCACGCGAGCCGATTATTCCTGCTGAAATACACAATCCACGGCCCATACCCCTCCAAGTCCTGCGTTGGGACTCCCATACATAATTAAATACCGAGGGCTGCCATATTGAAGCACCCCCTCATAACAGCACATTAAGAATTTCGAGAGAGAGTCAGTGGGTGTACTGTACGCTAAAACCTAAATGCAGTATAAGTATTAGTGTATGACACTGTTAGCATGACAGGGTCAGCGATGACTTATGTTACATTAACAGCTGTGTTTACTCTAAAAAATTTAAACTTCCACAAACCTTGTGTATTTGTATTTTTAAACAACTCATTCCATTCAGTAAATTAATGTCAATACTTCAGTCAAAATAAATGTATATTCATGTAAATATTCTCACATATATAATTCAGTATATACATTAACACATCTTATTCTAATTCCATAGAGATCAATATGTTGAACATTTATATGTAGCTGCCTGCTTCTGTATGATATGCACAGTAACATTTTCCAGCTCTGATTACTGCCAATGATAATGAAATTTGCTTACATTTTTAGATTAAACATTGGAATGTGGGAGAAGAGGCATCCAGTAGAGAGACATGTCCTTCACTAGTAAGTATGGAGTGCAATTGAATCTTTTCATGGTTATTTAAAAGTTAACTCCTTCAACCTTGGATCATTTTGAGGAAAATATTTTACTGTGTAGAGATCCTTTCCATATTAAGGGGCCCCAGTTGAAAAGTTCTATGTTCACTTAGTATTAAATATTATTGAGTATTTTGTTAATCTGTTTCTTTTGAATCTAATATCTTAATGTGTTCTTTTCTTCTCTCTTCCAATCCACCCTAATGCACCAATGATCCAGTTATTTACTGGCTGTTTGGGAGAGGATCTTTCTTGGATACACTGGACTGTCCATTTTCCAACTTTAATTGGAACATTTGGAATCTTGTTTGAAATTGTTCATTTCTTCATTGGTTTTTAGTCAAGGATATTTCACAGCAGTGAGAGAAATGTTCCACTGTTTTAGCACAATAGTCAAAATTTTTCATTTTGTTTTTCATTTTTGGACTTAACTGTAATGCTGTAAAACTGAACTTCTTTTTATTGTATTTTGCATCATACTTGTACTATACTGTGCCACAGTTCTATTATAATCAAATATACAAATATTCTATTATAATCTATATACAAATATTATAATCTTGAGTTTGCGTTAACACTTTATTGAACATAAGAATTGATGAAAAAAAAAGTGAAATAATGTTTTTTTGTGTGTTATTGCTTTATTTAAAGGTGTTTTGATCTTCAATTTAGGAAAAATCTGTAAAATAACAGTTTTCCCTGATACATTTCTAATGCTTTTGCTTTATTGAAGATTGTAATAATTTTGGGGAACAAATGTAAAATAAAAACGTTTTGCTGCTACACGTCTAGTGCTGTTTTAATGAATGTGTTAAATCGTATAAATTTAGGAAAAATCTGTAAAGTAATGGTGTTTCACTGCTAAACTTCTAGTGCTGTTACTTTAATGAAGGTGTTTAAGCCTATAAATTTAGGAAAAATCTGTAAAATAACGGTGTTTCTCTGTAAAACATTAAATAATAATTTCTGTAAATGTAATGTTTTTATGATATGAACTTGAGTATTTTACCTTAATTTTACGGTTTTGTTTGGCAGCCAATGGCTGCCAGTCATTTGATCTTTTTTTTTTTTTACGCTTTTTGTTTTTTACAGTGTAGAATGCACAACTTCAAATTAGTATTTATTGGTTTTATAAAGTTTGAATACCAACTTACCAACCACTGCCATGCTACCACCACTGTGCCCTTGAATATGAACAGTACCACCACCGTGTGTGTGTGTGTGTGTACGTGTAAAGCAAAACAAAGTCTCATTAGAAAGGTTAAAGATCCATTTTCTCTCTCTCCCTCATCGCCGTCACACACAGACACACACTCTCTGCAAGGTAAAGTGCATGTTAATCTGTTTTATTTTTACCTTACAGCAGTGATTCCATTAGTCTGTAGTCAGTTGAGTGTCATTTGAAAGATTTCCTTTTTTTCCCTGTAAAAACAATGTTTCCACTGTGTTTGTGTGTGTGTGTATATTCAAGCTCTATTTATTCATTTACCTGGTGCCACCACTAGATGGCGGTTTGCTCTCAAGAACACATTAAAACAAGGCAATAATTTAGCTGCGCTGAGTTGCAATCAAATGATTTTAACAAATATGAACACAAAGTGCTTCGGCCTTTTTATAAAAATAATAATCATGTCTTTTTGCTGTTTGTGTACAGCATTAAATAATTATATCATCCATTATTTGACCACGGCTGGAAATAATAGCTGGAATGTGAATTTATGACTGAAATAAAGCTGTTCATCGGCGTGCGTGAACCCGTGGCTTGTACTTTCACAGACATACTCGCCCAGAAAGTCATCGCCTCTTTCAATAATGCAGATCAAACATACTTCACCTGTCCATAAATAAAAAGGAATATTTAAGCATATACGCAAAATGTATTTCACTTAAACATTACAGATTAAAACAAGAAAAGTAGACGTGCTGAGCTTCAGTTCATTGTGATGTGAACAAATGGTCCAGGAATGAAACGGGTTTCGTTATTTTACAAAATCTGAATATGTAGATTTAATTTTTTAGTTTTAATTCCACTCAAAGTATCAACTCCAACTATGAAGTGTGATTTAATTGTTACCATTAAACATTTTAGCTGTTTCTATTTATGTTTTGCTGGTGAAATACATTTTAGGCAGAGACGTCTGCTCGGTCTTGTTAATTCATTTTAAACCACTCAGTTCTGCCAATTCCCCCATCAGTGAAACCGGTTTGATAACTTCACACCTATTGTGAATGAAAGGTGAGAAGAGGGATTACAGTAAGGGTCCGCGAGTGTTCACCTCGGAGCGCGCTGTCACGTTGTCAGCGAGTAGACTAAAACAAAATGATGTCTATACTTCATGTAGAGTCTGAGAATTTATTTTCCATAAGCTTTGTTGTATTGTTTTTAATCACTCTATACACAACCTATGATTTCACCCATGCTATTTTACAAATGGAATATTTTTTATGTTACACTCTAAGAACTGCTGGGTTAAATGTTTAAGTGCTAGGTTATTTTATCTATTTATTATTATTTAGTACATTGCCTGTTAGAAACACCCCAAAAGAAATGAATCCACCGTTTTAACCACTGCAGAGATAGTTAATCAGCGGTAGTTTTCACTACTACTACTAATAATAATAATATTGAATGGAGAAAGCGCAGTCAAAGAAGTACTGTATCATCATTGCAGGAGAGAAGAAAATGAAGAATAAATACATATCAGTATTTAAATACGTTTATCAGCTCTGTCGCTTGCTGTCAATAGCATAAGAGAGATAACACATTTTCGGCTTCTGTTTCAATTTTCCACTGCCGCGGAAGTGTGCGAGATCCCTTTTCTCAAAACGTGCGTTCTTAATGGCCAGATCTGTAAGGTGAGAAAACTCAGTGGAGAATGTACTGACTACCCCCACTACTGACTGTTACTGCTAAATGCTGTGTTTGAAGTTTTTTTTTTTTCGACCTGCGCAAATGTGTTTGTGTTTAAGCCAGCTCAGGCAAACCTGACAAATGCAGGAGCACATATCTGTGACATTGAGACGTTTACAGTAAATTTGCCGTCGACAGTGTTTATTTTGCTGAACATTAAAAAACTTCCATGTCCCATAAAACAGTGCATCTTTAGTAAGCAATATTTACAATAGAACAAACCAGGAAATACGTGTTTGATGCATTGCAGTACTCTATTAACAAATGCCCTTAAAAACTTGACCCTGAACAGCCACGAGCTGGCTTTAGCAACAATTGATGATTGTTTTAATTTATTTCTTTTTTTGTATATACATTTCAAATGTTATATTTGAAAAAATATATGTATAATTTGTAAAATGTATATATGAAAATGTATAATTTATGTCATCTGTTTACAGCGTTGGCTTAATTTGTGATTGAGACAAATAGGTTTAATTTAAATAATTTTTATTAATAGTAGTAAGCCAGGCTTTAGCAACCTTGGACAAATCACAATATACTTTAAGCTCTCTTACGCGCGCATGAGCTCTCTCTCTTTCTCTGTCTTTCGCACACACATACACGCACACACAAATAGCACCGGAAATGATGATTGATGATGATGATTGAGGGATAAATGACAAAAGAAAAATCTGTTGTAACGATACAGGTCGTGCGAGATGCAGATCCGCGCATAAACTGTTCAGAACGGGCAGATTCGCAGGCTGGCACCGCAGCACAAAAAATACATAACTCTCTCTTATAGGTCCTCTGTAAGGGCATAAGCCTAGAGAGGACCAAAGTTTTACTTTTGATTCCAGAGCCCTGTCCGTTCTCCGTAGACGTCGGAGCTCTGTTTATTTTGTGTTATCAGTTTTCTTTTGTTTCCTTTCAAGTTTCCTAATTAATAATGCCACGCCACCTCACACACTCTTATTTCGTTAAACCCCTCTCATGCCCTGCGTAAAAGCTCTAATCATTAAAAACATCTCGTGGTGCGGCTCTCTATACCGCCCCACGTAACATCCGTATGGGCAGATATTTGTTCCAGATATTATGTACCATTAATCAATTTGTTATGCCAATTTTTGACTATCAGCAAAAAAAAACAAAAAAACATCATGAAAAATATAACAAAAACAAACCCAACCAGAAGTTACATTTTGAGCTTTAATTTGCAGCAAAATATTATCTATCAGTGTATTAAACAGAACTAGATAAAATACACTGTAATGTAAAATACATAGCCTGCATTTATATTCCGTATCTACAGCTAACAGTATAGATAAATTACACGTTACCGTGTCTTTAAGAATTATTAAGGATGTCTTGGAAAATATTGCAATAACTAATTTTATTTATTAAGAAATTAATTAATTTTAAATAGATTAAGCATCATGGGTTGTGTATTGACTGATTTTAAAAATTCTGTTTTATTAATCAGTTTTATTAGATTTTTTTTTTTACCATATAATCTATTTATGAAACTATGTTGACAACTCCTGTATAGTATATAGACATGCTGTAGAATACTGCCTGGACACTGCAGTTAACTGAAGCAGTCAATGCTCCACCTGGCGAGATTATACAGCATTGCAACCATCTTATTTTAAAGCGCATGGGGGCTTTTTTGGGAGCGGGGCATCGTTAACTCAGTCATTACGGGGGATCACACGATCCGTGTACAGGACTTTTTAAATAACCAGGAATTATTTTAATGTTTATATTTTTTTGGTCTGTGAAATGAATAATTTGAGTTTATCATTTCTTATGGGAGAATACGATTTGATTTACGAGTGTTTTGATACACAAGCCTGCTGCCAGAATGAATTATGTTTGTAATCCAAGGTTCCACTGTATGAGGTTTTATAATATTGTAAGACATTGTAATCAAATAAGAAGATTCATGTGCCCCGAGAACATACCCCACTGTGCTTCCTTACGCCTTCTGTGGTAACACCTTCTATATCCTGTACCCAGACGAGTATACATCCAAATGGCTCTAGTCTGCCCTTTTGTTTAATCAGGAGAATGCAAATGTATTTCCTCTCTCCTGTCTGTCTCCGGGTCCCTCTATGACTGACATGTTAATGACTGGTTCTTTTGATGTTCGGGACATAGCACCGTTTAAATGTGCTCTTTTTGCTGAGAATAAACAGAGATCTTCAGACATTATGCCTGTGTGTGTGTGTGTGTGTGTGTGTGTGTGTGTGTGTGTGTGTGTTTGTCTCTCCTGGTCGATCGGGCCCGGGCCCGTAAGTGTATCAAGGTGCAGCGAACACAACAAGCTAAAATTCTTCTTCTCTTAGTTTAAAACTTAGCCCGGACACACTTCTTCTTCATTTTAAAACCTAACAATATGAAATAGGTATTATTAGGTATATGGCCGATACCATCCAACACATTCCAGGCTTGGGGCAATAACAAATCCACATTGGGTTTTTGGCTGTTCTGTGCCATGTACTGTAAGTTGTATGTTGGTTCTCATCTTACAAGCTGTGTGATTAGCCATTAAATTTTCCATGTTTTGTCACTACAGTATGTTTAAGCCCCTGAAAAATATATAGTAATTTGCCATTCTGGTACATTGCTTTAAAGTGTTTTAGTCATACACATTTATTTATTTATTGTTGACAGCTACATTTAATGCTCTTAACATTAGTGAGAAAACTTAGTCTTACTTGCTTACTTACTTAGACTTAGTTCCATACTACTATTTAACAAAACCCTAGTATTGCTTATTTGTTCCTAGTTTTCTTTTGTTCTTTAGTGCAACAGTGTTATTTTATAAAGTTTGACATGTACTGCATTCTAGTAAAATCCTGTTTCTATTTTATATCTTAGGGTTGTTGTTTTTATGCATCTTTGTTCGATGCCCAGAGTTCATATATAATATTTTTTTCCTTGCCCTTATCTTTATTATAGACTCACAGATATTGACCAGGTTGTATATTTTGACTTTGATTAGGGATTTACTGGTAGTACATCTTGTCCTTGTACTGACCTTTTGCCATTGACCATGACTGTGATTCAGTCTGCTTAAAAATATGTTTATAGTTTATTGCATTCACTGCAGAGGATAAAATGCCATTAAGATGTCAGCAGAACTCAAAGTTACTGGTCTTTTGTTTAGTTACTAAACTTGAAGTATATAATATATCTGAAACTAACAGCATCCATCACACAGCATTTGCATTTATAATATATGTTGTAGCTAACATATATAAATGTGCGGTTAAATTAGAAGTGAGTTTATTTAAGAAATGAAAGTACAACATTACAAAGTAATGATAGGGAGGAATACAATCAGGATGAAATACATAGAATAAAATTTTATTAATATATAAAAAGACTGCTGTTCATCCCTGGTGATTTATTCTCCTGTCAAGACCTTTCGATCTCCGGATCACTCCTTCAGTCACTGCCCGCAATCTTGGGGTAACTTTGGACAATCAACTGTCATTTTCCCCACAGATTGCAAACCATACTCGCTTTTGTCGATTTTGTTTTTCTTTACAACTTCAGAAGAATTCACAGGCTAATTAGGTGCTTGTTTACCCGTGATTGGACTACTGCAACGCACTCTTTTTTTTTTTTTTTTGGATTTTTCCCCGATTTTCTCCCTAATTTAGTCGTGTCCAATTCCTCCCCGTCACTAGGGGGCTCCCACATTAAGGCTACTACTACCACTCAGCCGGGAGGGCCGAAGACGATCACGTGTTTCCTCCGAACCACGTGACGCCAGCCGACCGCATCTTTTCGAACTGCTCGCTTGCGCGCCATTGGGGGCGGCGTAACACACTCGGAGGACAGCGCTATCCGCTCCCTCCGCTGCGCTGCACAGACGCCCCTGACTGGCAGTAGAGCCGTGATTAATGTCGGAGCACTATGTACCTCTCATCCCTCCCCTCTGAGAGAGCTCGGCCAATCCGCTCTCTCTAGACCTCCGGCTGCGAGAGGTTACAGCACCACCCGGGATTCGAACTAGCGATCTCCGGATGATAGGGCGAGCGCTTTACCCACTGCGCCACTCGGAGGCCCACTGCAACGCACTCTTGGCAGATACACTATTTGTCCTCTGCAGCCGATCCAGGATTTCTCCAAAGTTCTCCCAAACCACCTTACTTCTCCGGTCCCCACACTGGCTTCATGTAGCTTCCCTCATTAAATTCAATACCCTGGGTGCTTGCCTACAAAGTGTACATTCCACGCCACTTGATGGATACCTAGGCATCAGAGAAACATAAAGAAAATCCGAGATCATTTTCATTGGCCGAGGCTCAACGCGAAGGTATGTAACTTCTGCCAACGCTGGAAAAAAACTGCTCCAGTGAAACCCAATCCTACCCTGATGATTCGACTGCCCATAATCAGTGTGCTGTTCAAGAGAATTGGAATAGACCTTCTCAGCTCCCTTCCTAAATCAGCAAAGGGGCATGAATAGTGATCATCAACTATGCCATGGATTTACATCACTTTAGACAGGTTCTTGGTGAGTTTCAGAAAGTGGGACTCACAGCAAACCCCAGAAGGTGTCACTTGGGGCTGACCGAGGCAGGATACCTTGGGTTTCAGATCAGATGCAGCCTGCTAAAGCCATTGGATCGACCAACGACAAAAAAACAGGTATGTGCCTTTTTGGGTCTAGCAGATTATTACCCCCATTTTATTCCTGTTTTTTCCACTTTAGCAACACCATTCTCAGACCTCTGCCTTCCAGAGAAGGTGTGCTGGAGGCAGAAGGAAGACGTGGCATTCTGTCAACGCAAGGTCCACCTCAAAATCAAAATGATTTGATAGTGAAGAACACTGCATCCTGTATGTGAATAGAAAATGCAGATGCACTGTCAAGATGACACACTCTGGTCTCACCGGCAGGTGCAAGCGTAAAACTGGAGAAGAGGTGTTGTAAGGGGGGGGGGGCAACAAATGTATCTGGACTGTAGGACAATCTCAATATTGCCCTACTCATGGCCTATAAAAAGGTCATGTCTCCTGTCTTCACAGACTCCATGATTTCCAAGCCGACTACACCAAAAAGGAAGCATCCAGCCTCACACTTTTGCCTGCGCCCTACTGTCTCTGCCTGCCTTGCGTCACCAGCTCTGTGCTGTTCATGCTGTTCAGCTCTGCTCTGTCCACCTTGCCACGACCCAGAGCCTAATGATCTGCGACCCATGGAACCGGGCTATTCCCCTAGGTGCCACTGAAACCACAGTGCTTCTAATGAGTGTAACTTGTTTAAGACTGCATAACTTTGAACTTGTATAAGGCTGTGCATAATAAAACTGCTCCTGTTTGTGACCTCTGTTTCCCGTGTGTTAGCTCTGTGTGTCAGACCTGTCGCAGCATATAGGACTTATGGTAGACTAATGGTAAAACTTGGGCAAACCTTGTGATATGGTAGTTTAGACAACTGGTTATTGACAAAACTCGTTGTTAAAGTGTATATTTGGTAGCCTGACAAAATATTACACAGGGTGTGTAACTATTTAATTACAATAAGAAATTGCTTACATTAAGTTTTTTTATTCTCAGAGGCTTTCACAAGGATAAGATATAAATATAACAAATGTAACAAAAAAATTGTAAGCAACAACAACAACAACAACAACAACAACAAAACAGTAGCTGTCATGACCTGCCAAGCCACAGCTCTGACATGATTACATAAGCACTCCTGTTCCATGCTTTTTTTTTTCCCCCGACCTCGCTCTTGCTTAATGTTTTGGATTTCCACGCTCACTGGCTTTGTATTATCGACCATCAGATTTGTTTTGACGACTACGAACTCGGGTCACAAACTCTCTATTGTCTTTCTGGCTCAGTACCCTGCTCGCCCTCGACCACGAATAAGCTTTGCAAAACCAGTCACAAACAAGGGAGTGTGGAACAACATTATGCGATGCCCTTGCTGATTCACATACAGAACATTCACTGATGAGATGAGGAGGTTTTCGACAGGTTTTTCTCATTCACGGGACACCAAGCAGCAGGGATCTAGCTCCGTCTCTGATTATGCCATTGATTTTCGAACACTGGCGCCCTCCTGTGACTGGGACGAAAAGGCCCTTTTTGATTGCTTCCTCTCGGACTCAATCAAAGATGAACCCGTGACCCAAGAGCTTCCATCAGACCTGCAGGGCCTTATCGACTTAGCTACCCGCATCGACACCCGTAAACGTTCCTGACAGGAGGTGCGCCGGCCCTTTAGTAAATTTCATACCCCAGCTCCCACATTTACCACTGCTGAGTCTTCCTGAACTCATGCAAATAGGTTGCACAAATATTTCCCCAAGGGAGTGTCAACGCAGAGAGATGACGGGGCCTGCTTTTACTGTGGCCAGGTGGGCCATGTAGTGTGCTCCTGTACACTAACGCTGGGCCTCCCAGTAGGTCTGGGGGTACAGGGGGGGGCCCGCTACTACTCTTTCCCTGGACCAGAGCTCATGTTTCCCTGTTACCCTGACCCTGGACAATCATTCCTATATCACCCAAGCCTTAGTAGATTCCGGGGCTGACCAAAACCTGATTTCCACCTTTTCTGCTTCTCAATTCAAAATCCCACTCACTCCCTTGTCTCAACCACTCATAGTTCAGGCTTTTGATGGCAGTAGATTCACTAATATCACATCGCACCTGCCCTATTACCTTACAGTTCACAGATAACCACATTGAGACCATCACTTTTCTCACTGTGCAGAATGCTCACGCACCCATTGTCTTGGGCCTTCCATGGCTAAAGTTGCATAATCCCCACATAGATTGGCTGAAACAAAGGACTAACGACCTTCCCCCTGGCACCTCCCCTCCCAAGGGCCGACTATATTCTCTCTCCCGCCCCCAGAGAGACGCAATGAAACAATATATCAGTGAGTCACTTGCAGCAGGGATAATTGGCCATCCTCCTCACCTGCAGGGGCAGGGTTTTTTTTTGTGGAGAAAAAAGACAAGTCCCTCAGACCCTGCATTGACTACAGGAGACTGAACAATATCACGGTCAAGAATCCCTACCCGCTTCCACTATTTTCATCAGCCTTTGAAATACTCCAGGATGCCCATTTGTTCACCAAACTTGATCTAAGAAATGTCTACCATCTGGTCAGAATAAGGGAGGGTGATGAGTGGAACACCGCCTTCAATACCCCCACTGGCCATTATGAGTACCTGGTCATCCTGTTCGACCTAATCAACGCCCCAGCAGTCTTCCAGGCACTCATCAATGACGTCCTCAGAGACTTTATAAACGTCTTTGTGTTCACATACCTTGATGACATCTTAATCTTCTCATGCTCTGAAAAGGCACACAACCTCCACGTTCGTCAAGTCCTGCAATGTCTGCTGGAGAACAAGTTGTATGTCAAGGCAGAAAAATGTGAATTTCACTGCACTTCAACTTCCTTCCTAGGTTACGTTATCTCACCATCCAGCATCCAAATGGACCCCACCAAGATGAAGGTGGTCACTGACTGGCCACAACCCTCATCCAGATGCAAACTCCAATGCTTCCTTAGATTTGCCAACTTTTATCGCCGATTCATTAAGAATTACAGCATGGTGGCTACCCCACCCACAGCACTCACTTTGACCAAGACCCTGTTCTGTTGGAATCCCCTGGCAAACAACGCCTTCAAGGAGCTCAAGCGTAGATTTATCACGGCACCCATTCTCACCTTCCCCGATCCCTCCCTTCAGTTTGTCATAGAGGTGGACGCTTCTCCAAATCAGCCCATTCCGTTACCCAAACTTCCGTATGCCAAAGAAACTGCCGAGCTTCTTATCAACCACATTTTTTGTCTCCATGGACATTTCTGACAGAGGACCTCAATTCTTAGCTCAGTTCTGCAAAGCATTTTGCAGTCTTATTGGTGTCATGCCCAGCCTCTCATCTAGTTTTCACCCCCAGACAAATGGACAAACTGAACGCATGAACCAGGAACTGGAAAAAGCATTTGGGTGCAATATGCCCACAACTCGTTCCCCACCTCCTCCACTGGGATGTCCCCATTTCACTGCTGCCTTGGGTAACAGCCACCGTTATTCCCCACCCAGGAAGAGGAAGTTGCAGTTCCCTCTGCCCAAGCCTTGGTCTTGGCAGCGGGCTTGTGTCCAATTACAATGCACTGTCAGCTCCTTCCAGCGTCAGGCTACTGCTACTGTTTACCAGCTCCCAGATATCACATCAGCCAAAGAGTCATGTTATCAACTCTTGACCTTCCTCCTAAAACCACCTCTTGGAAACTCTCACGATGGTTCATCGGTCCGTTCACACTCACTCGTGTCATCAATCCATGCGCTGTCCGGTTGGCCTTACCTCTATCCATGTGTCGAATCAACCCCACATTTCTTGTCTTACAGATTGGCCGATTGGTCTCCTGTCCACTATCTCCACCCACCCAACCCCCCACCTCCTCCTCAACTCGTACATGGAGATGAAGCCTTCAAGGTCTGTAGGCTCCTCAAATCTTGATGCCGTGGACATGGTCTCCAGTACCTGGTGGAATGGGAGGGCTGAGGCCCTGAGGAGAGAAGTTGGATACTAGCCAGGTTCATCCTGGACTGCTCCCTTATCACTTACTTTCACAGACTCCACTCTGAGGCACCTGCTAGAATGCCAGGTGGCTTTCGGGGGGGGTTGGGGCGTAGGGGTACTGTCACGACCCGCCAAGACACAGCTCCGCCATGATTACATAAGCACTCCTGTTCCACGTTCCCAACCGCTCCTTATATCTCACCGCCTCACACACCTGTGTGCCATCATTAATCATCTTCCTTTCCTATTTAAACCACACACTGACACCACCACATCACCAGATTATTCGGTGCCTTCCATAGCCCCATTTTCTGCATATGCCTTGCTTTCTCGATACCGACCACGTTTTGTTTTTCCCCGACCTCGCTCCTGCTTAATGTTTTGGATTTCTATTCTCACGGACGTTATTATCAACCATCGGATTTATTTTGACGACTACGAACTCGGATCACTGACTCTCTATTGTCTTTCTAGGTCGGAACCCTACTCACCCTCGACCATGAATAAGCTTTGCAAAACCAGCCACCAACCTGTGCGACTTCTCCGTGCACTCGTCGGCGTCATCGTGAAGATCACTCTCTCACCGGCTCTTCGCACTTCCACATTCCTGCCCAAGTCACGCTGCACACAAGGCTCTCTTGCCTGCTCTTTGCGCTTCTGCATTCCTGCAAGAGGTTGCGTTGCACACAAGACTCTCTTGTCGGTTCAAGGTGCTTCCGCATTCCTCCCAGTCTCACGCTGCGCACAGAGCTCTCATGCCGGCTTCCGCATTCCCGCGCAGCACTTTCCCAGCACACGCAGCTTCCCGACACACTCCAGCAACAAGCATGTTAATAAAAACCCTTCTGCCAAGCCCTTTTCCAACTTCACATCAATCAGTTTACAACATAACAAATTCGAAGGAGTTGCACTTGGATCCATCATGACCTGTGCCCATATCAGTAGCTTGAAGTGAATGTTTTTGTATTCAGTGTTGTTGATTTGAGTATTTCCTCAAGGTTAATTTCATACATAAGAGCATGCAGTAAACGGTACTGCTTTATCACTGGGCTTCCCATGCCTTCATTATTATTTTATTTTTTTACACTTATTGCCCATGCAGCCAACACATTTGTATGTTTGCCAGCCCCAAACTGTTGCCACAAATTTGGTGCATACAATCATATTTAATTATTTTTCATACTTTAGGATTACAGTTGTCCTTCACTGGAATTCAGTGTCTCAAACCTGCAAAGCCTGATAATGCCCATGTGTACAAAGCAAGGAAGAGGACATATTTGAATGGCATACACAGAACTTGACCTCACTAATGCTCTTGTGAGTGAATGGACAAATCTCCACAGCAACACTTAAAAACTAGCGGAAAATCTTACCAGATTATTGGAGTTTATATATATATATATATATATATATATATATATATATATATATATATATATAACAGCAGAAAATGAGTACCTTTTGGAATGTCATGTTCAGAGGGCATGTAAGGGTGTGATGGTCACATGTCGAAAAACCAGAAATGAGAAGAGATTTACTAATTTACGACTTTACTCATTGAAAGTACTAGATTGAATTAGACATTAAGTAGGACGAAACAAAACTATTCGCAGTGTGGCAAGCAGCATACTGTTAACAGCACTGTATGAATACAGAAAATAATAGTAATACCAGAAGATCAAGGCCTCCAGAGGAATATTTTGTATACAACATCCACAAGATGGTGCTGCAACCTGATCTGGATAAAAGGTTGTAACAAAAAAGCACAGAATAGGAGAGAGTGCCAAATGCTAATTAGCTGAAAGAAAGGTGTGTTGTTTGGTAGCATACTGAAATGAAAGGATAACAGAAATGAAAGTGATCTTCAGATAACAGGAGGAAGTGACTGTATATATTGAATGCAAACAATTAAGTGTGTCTATACACTCACTGCTCACTTTTTTCAGAACCACTATTCCAAACATTATCCATTTTATTACATGTTTGTAATAAAGTGTACAATAAAAATTCTATTATTATATGTATTGTATGTAAATTCATGTACATGTACAGTATAGCTCAGTATAACCACATGGCTCAGACAGTAGGTTTTGCCTTAATATCAATAGTATATACGCCATTAATCAATATGTAATCAGTCATACATACAGACTTGCCTAGTGGATACTCCACAATGTATAAGACTAAAAAACAAATTGTAAAGTTTCTCATTTAGAAACATTTATTAATAATTTATGGAAGTGGTCTTACCTACACAAAGGCCACAGCATTGTGAGAATCTGCCAGTGAAAAAAATCAGTCAAAAAAGAAATGAAAAATGTTAAAGGAAAATTGGTTGATTGCTGTGTGTAAGGGCTACAAGATCGGGTCAATTCCAGGAAAAGTTCTTTCTCACCAGCTACATCAGTCTTCTCTTGTGGTGGATGTCCAACAAGTTTGTCCAAAGTCTGAAACTCCTGGAGTTGCTTAGAATCTAATGGAACATTTTTTTAATATATATATAAAACATTTATATATACATATATATATTAAAACATTTAAGATTTACCTAAACACCATTCAGCTACTCCATTCCAAACTTGAGCTTGCCCATGTGCTGGTGCTTACCTGACAGATGATGATGTGCTCATGCAGACTCCGGAACATTCTCCTGCATTCTTGGTCTCCTGAGGTGGCATGCTTCTGAAAAGAACCCAGTTAAAGTAAAATGTATATAATTACCAAGATAACCTTTTCACAAACAAATGTATTGGTCTTTATTTATAGAATATAATAAACTGATGTCCTTAAAGTTACATGTTCTGGTATCTACTATTAAACACTGAACACTCTATAATAAAACTACTGGTTTGCAAAAACTGATTATACAGTAACATTAACTTACTATTTAAAAATAAAGGTAAAAAGTAACTTAATATGTCATACCACACTGGTTAACTTAGGACATGCTGACTGACTTTTTAAAAAAACTGTAAAAGTGTTAGTTACCTAGATATGCTAATCCACATGCTAAACCACCCACAGGTAGCATTTGAATTCCTTTTGCAATTTAAGAACAAACGTAAGCTGTGTAAATTTCAGCTAAGTATACCACAGTTTTTTTTTTTTTTAACCACAGACTCTGTGGTTTTAATTTACACTTTGACTCCTTGTTAATAATAACTCATTTTAAATTAGGCGCAAGAAAAAAAAATCCACCTTCACCATCCGCTCGGTCTTCTTGGTCTTCATTTGATCTGCGGCAGGCAAAGAAGATGGTGCGCTACCGCCACCTAAAGGTCTGGATGAATGATGGACAAAGTGTTTTTGCTGATTTGACACCGTGGCCTGGCGATGCACTACACATTTCTCTAACACACTAGCCACTTAAACATTTGCAGGCTTGGAGCATGTGTGGGAGAAATTGCGAGAAATTATTTCTTTATTATAATCTATATGTACTATAAGCTTAATTAGGTTGGCTATGAAAAAAAGCTTAACATTTAGTCATAAATGTATAATTAAAAATAGGTTTGGTCTTAAATGATAAGTGGATACAGAAATCACTGAACACAAACATTATCTCATTGCTTCACTTCTCGATAAAAAATATTCTGTATATTGTATTTTAGTTCTTTACATTTGTACAGAATATAAAGTAGGTTTGCCATTTGCCAGTTTAATTTCAATAAATTCATTAAGATGTACACATTTGTAAAAGGTTAGCCATGTTGATCAACTACAGACACCTGGATGTACTGTACAGTAATACAACTGGTGGTTGGATTTCTTTTCTTTTTTTAAATAAACAAGCTAGATTTAGAAATAAAACATTTATCTTTTACAAAACAATTTTGTTCTTATCCATGTTCAATTCTGTTCTTATCCAATTTTGTTCTTAGATATGTTACCAACCTACATATCTACATTTAGAAATCCAACCAACTAACCCTTCCATCCATCTACCTGTATGTGAAGAGTAAATGGATGTAGATAAAAAAAAGTACTAAACACTCTTTAGTGTAGATGGCATTGTTTGTCAGAGAACCCTAGCCCTTAAACCCCAAAGCATTTTAGCAATTCTTTGCATTATGTTTTAATAGATCTACTGTATACGAGTCAGGATTATGCAATATAGATTGCCATTTTTTTCAGCAGAATATATTCCTCAATATAAAGAACTCAATTTTATTTAATTTTAACTAACTATACACACATGACTAAGCAATTTTTTTTAAGGATCATATCAGGACATATCAGAAAACCCAAATGCACAGTTTACAAGTACTGTATACTTTGTGTGTGGGGAACACTGCTTTGGTGAAACAAAAATTATGTGAGTCGCACACAAGACAAATATGAATTATCTCTGAGATTTAGAGGTAATGAGCCATATTTGAGACACATTTGAGAAGATGCAGAAAATGGCCAAAATCTAATTCAAGTCTCAAAGATGGCTCATTTCTGCATATGTGAGTCGCACACAAGACAAATATGAACTATCTCTGAGATTTAAAGGTAATGAGCCACATTTGAGACACCCTTGAGAAGATGAAGAAAACATCTAAATCTCATTCAAGTCTCAAAGATGGCTCATTTCTGTCTAGGAGACATAGAAGAGATTAACATGAGATCTCATCTTGGAGTTTCTTTGCTATGGGTAATTACACTACAAAATTACTGTCTTCAAAAAGTAATCTGTTACATTACTTTTTTTTTTTTTGATTTTTCCCTGATTTTCTCCCTAATTTAGTCGTGTCCAATTCCTCCCCGTGCCTAGGGGGCTCCCACATTAAGGCTACTACCACCACTCAGCCGGGAGGGCCGAAGACTATCACGTGTTTCCTCCGAACCACGTGACGCCAGCCGACCGCATCTTTTCGAACTGCTCGCTCGCGCACCGTTGGGGGCGGCGTAACACAGCGCTATCCGCTCCCTCCGCTGCGCGAGCTCACAGACGCCCCTGACTGGCTGTAGAGCCGTGATTAATGTGGGAGCACTATGTACCTCTCATCCCTCCCCTCTGAGAGAACTCGGCCAATCCGCTCTCTCTAGACCTCCGGCTGCGAGAGGTTACAGCACCACCCGGGATTCGAACTAGCGATCTCCGGATGATAGGGCGAGCGCTTTACCCACTGCGCCACTCGGAGGCCCATCTGTTACATTACTGCGTTACTTTCTGAAAAAAAGTAACGAGTTAGAGTACTTTTCCATTGCAGAAAATGAAAACTCCTTTGTGCTTCCTCATGCATGTTGTTTTAGTCAAGACCTATATAATTTATTAATATTATTCTACCTGTAACTGCTATTATAATCAGTTATTCTGTTTCTAAGTTATTTAATTGTTTTAGTTAAATATATGAATATTTTATGTTAACAAAGCATATTTTTTGTTTGGCAAGAATTATTGGGAACATGAGGATGTGTGGTTAAATTACCTTTTATATTATTTTTTAGAGTGGAACCAATGTTCTCCAGTCAACGGGGAGTTGGGGTTTAATTGTGTGCGACAACATATACTTGCCATGTGAGAGTTGTTGTTGTTGTGACGGGATTATTTTGAGCTACGTTGTTGTGCAGTATATTTTCTTGAAGACATGTATGGAGTGAAGATTTAGCTACATTTTTCTCCCTTCAAATTATTGTGGCCAATCAGGTATATAATGGTTTATTTGAATGCCTAAAGTTAATGCATGCTAAATTAAACTTAATGCATGCTAGCGGACCTGAGCAGTGTGATGGTTCATTTACATTTAGGTGAATGTAAATATTGTTTTATTTTGTGATTAGCACCTCATTGTTTTGAAGTTGTATAATAAGACAATAAAACAAGCTATTTGTGTTGTGAAGATTTATTTTTTATTGATAAAACACACTTTATCATATGTGTATTTTGTTTTACTTATTGTTTTTATTTTTTTTATCCAGTTCTCACGGCATATTGACGACATGTTGAAGGAATATTGAAGACATGTTGAAGGCATGTTAAAGTATGAACGTGCAATAAATGCCAGTGACCAAACAGAGAAGGCCTTGTGTCCGTGATTTGACTAAGGGGAGCTACAGTGAGAACTCAACCTGCTTGACATGAGGTGCAATAAAGACGATTAGTGCCTGCTGCAGAAGGACCTGCAAGCAAGCTTCTTAAGGTTTCATCGCACTCTAGCATCAAGAGAAGAAGGTTACACTGGTAACCTGATCAAGTGGGATGAAGTGGTAGAGTAATGTTTAAATGTTTAAAACAAGTTAAATGTTAAGAAGGGGTAGTAGGACTTTATAAATCCTAAAGGGTAAACAGTTACAGTGTTATGTGTATGTTTTTACTTTGAGTCACTGTTGATCATGTCATAGTATTAAGTGTCAAATAAGTGTCTTCTTATCCATTACAAGTCAAAATAAGTTAATGTGTATTGTGATATGGTGTTGTGAAACCATTTAGTTAACTTAACACATTGCTAGTTAAAACAGATCCTATTAAGTTACTGTAAGTAATAAGTTAAAGTAAGTAAACTAAGTTTGGGTTGAGTAAATAAATAGTGAAATACTTAAGCTAACATAGAGCAATACTAAAATGGCTGAGCATGAGTGTGGAGCTAATAAATCAGACACAGACAGTGTCACAACAACAGCCTAAAGGCCCTGGTAAGGATCCTCTCAGCACAAATCCAGCAGTTGAGGCTGAGTTACCTATTAGACTGAAGCTGCTACTGTAGAAGAGTTACGAAGAAGCCAGAGAACCCGAAAGTTTTCTGAAAAGGGTCAAGAACTGAATGATCACAAATCAAAAAAGCTTCAACGTTGCTTTGCAATCACTTATGCCAGATGGACGGCTTTTGCCAAACAGGCTAAGAAGGCATTAGATCAACCATCTTCTATTGGTGTCTTACTAGACCTCAGGACTAAAATTCGTTGTGCTTCAACAGATGTGAAACAACAACCCAAGCTTCGAAGATCTTATAAGAAATTGAATCTGAGAAACAAAAGCTAGAAGATCTTGAAGTTGAAAACAGACAAAGGCTTGCATTACAAGAATCAGAAAATGCTGCAAGAAAAAGGGTTTTAGAAGACAACTGCACTTAGATAGAGTGCTTAGAGACTGTTAAGAGAATGAATGTGGCAAAAGCACGACTTCAAGTTTATTAAAAGCAAGAGAGCTCAGACGAAGAAATATCAGAGTTGCTCCATGACTGCAACTTAATGCAACACAAACCTGATGATTGACAGGAAGAACATTCCAGTGAATGAGAAAATTTATTACCTTCACAGATATGTAGGAGAACCTGCAAGGAAGGCCATTAAGAGTTAGGTACAGAAAGGCCGTTGAGATTGAAGAAGCAAGCAAGACATTCCCAAACTTCAGTCAGTTTGTCGAGTTTCTCACAATGGAAGCCAAAATAGCTTGTAATCCAGTGACTTCTCTTCACGCTTTGAAGTCTAATGATGGTGATAGGAAAAGGACAACAAAAAATTTAAGTGTTGGTACACGGGTACTGGTAAACAGCACAGAAGAAACCCTGGAGAGGAGGGGGTGTGTCTTTTGTGAGAAGCCAAACCATAGTATTGATACATGTTGGAAATCCATGGAGAAGTCAATAACAGAACGAGTCAAGTTTGTGCAACTGAAAAAATTGTGTTTTGGATGTCTAAGACCAGGCCACCATTCAAGGAGCTGTGAGGAGAGGAGCATCTGCGACACATGTAAAAGGAAGCACCCAACATGCTTACATGAAGACCGAGCCATAAAAGATAAAAGGAAAGAACATGATTTAAAACTAACAGACAGCAGGAAACATATGAAGGAAACAGAAAGGATAAGGGGAATTATAGAATCTCAACAGAGCAACGAAACTGCAAATGAAGCAACATCTTACAGAGTGGTCCAAGACATAAATAGCACATAGACGCAGTATTCCAGTGTGGCTGTCCACCATAAGCAACCCAGGGAATTAAGTTCTTGTATATGCATTGCTGGACAACCAAAGTGACACTACTTTCATCTAGCAAGAAAAGGCAAAACCTCTCAACACACCAAAACAGGATGTGCAATTAGAAATCAAAACGTTGTCATCTAGAAGTACAGTCATTCCAAGTCAGAAGTTAACTGGGCTGCAAGTCAGAGGCTTTTATTCATCAAAGAAAATCTCTCTTCCAGCAACCTATTCTAGAGAGTTTATTGTGGGTGTAGTCACATTCCTACACCCACAACAGCAAGAGCATGGCCTCACCTGGGACACTTTGCTGAGGAGATTGCACCTTTAATTGACTGTGATATTGGCCTTCTTATAGGGTATGACTGTTTGCAAGCTCTGTTAGCCAGAAAAATTGTAGCAGGAAAGGACATAGAACAGACCTTGGTTGGAGCATAATCGGCCATGTCAACCCTTGTATTGATTATGGCGATGTAATTGGAAGCAGCCACAGGATTGTTGTGAAACAGGTGACACCTCATCTGCAAGACTCGAGTTGTCAGCAGCAGTGGTTGCAGTCCATACAAGTGATCTGCTCAAAAAGGAGCTGGAAATAGATGCCGAAGTGTTCTTCTGGACAGACTCAAAGGTCATCTTGGGATATGTCAACAATGACGCTAGACGATTGTAACGGGTTCGACCCAAGGTTGCACGGGCGGCACCATGAAACACAGACACGAGGCGAGATCTTAGAGGAAAAGGGTAATTTATTAGGAATAATTAGGGGAAGGAAAGGGTAAAAGGAGGGAGGACGGAAAGAAAGGGAAGGAATGATGTGTGCACGTGCAGGGTCCGAGGCAGTGCCCAGCTGGCATGCGGGCACGCGGCTGGCGGCGGTGGGCGGAGGGGCCGAACAGAGCACGCGAGGCAGCGCTCCTGCATGCTCCTCTCGGTTCCTCCCCGCTGTCGATGGCCGGCCTGGCCCCTCCCAGCTCTCTTTGGGCGCGACCTCAGGCCGGAGTCTCGCTTGGACGGCTTTCCCGGCCGAGATCGGCGACCTTAATGCTATCCACCTCGCGGCCTTTTCCTCTTTTCCTCGAAGGCGGACTCGATGCGGGAACGGAGGATGCCGTGGGAGCTCGTGCAGCTCTTTCCAGCGCTGACCTCAGCGCGGAGATCAAAGGGCGGAAATCCAATGTCCTTTTTTAAGTCGCTGGGGCGCGTTACATTTTCCCCACTCCCATGCCACTCTCGAGCTCCACCACGTTACGCTCTTCTCGGACCCCGGACTAAACTCCGCGCCTTGCTTTTATAATGCGGAACAAGCCCGAGATCCTATTAACGTTAATCACTGCCAGCCGGCCCGCATAGGCGGCCCCGTCCCTTCGCACACCTGCAGAAGGGGTGCCGCCTACTTAAGGAGCCTACGAAGTGAGCGAGGGGCGATAATAGATTTGGGCGCACGCCCATCACAGGCGCACGCTGTGACAACGATGTCACATATTTGTGGCAAACCGCATTCAGCGTATCTAAGAAAGTACAAAACCAAGTCTGTGGAAAAATGTGACCTCTGGAGAAAATCCTGCAGATCATGCATCAAGGGGCCTTAAGGCAAAGGAGCGTACTGCCTCAAACTGGTTTACTGGTCCAGCCTTCCTCTGATGTGATGAGCTTCCCAGTGGTGATATTAAAGTGGGAGATATTACAGTTGAAGACCCGGAAGTCCGGAAGTCCTTTGTACACAAAACAACTGATTCAAAGTTCTCCAGCTGAATGAGGTTATTGAAGGCCATTGCCAGACTCATGAGATGCATTAAAGAGCTTAAATGTTTGACATCAAGAACTAATGAAGCCGCAAGTCTCCAAGAGAGAAAGGATGCAGAACTTGCCATCATAGGCATTGTCCAAAGGGCATCTGTCCCTGAGAAAATGCAAAGTTTACTATGTAAGGGTGAAGTAACAACTAAGGATAACATTAATAAGCTGCATAGACTGAATCCCTTCATGGACAAGCAAGATGGATGTGTCAGAAGGTTGCAGTTGCTGATTAGTGACAGAGCACTAAATGGCCAAGGAAAGCAACGGTGGCCGGTGGTGGCCGTAAGCATGGTTCATCATGATTCACTGCAAGTTTCAGTGCTGTGATTAGTAGGGATGCTCCGATCCGGGGCCGATCACTAGAAGCTGTATCGGCCGATACCGATCACAGATAACCGGGTCTACTGGAAGCCTTATCATGCAGCTTTATTTATTAAACTATATCTAGCAACAATATAAATTAAGTATTGAATTTACAAGAAGAGGAATATCATGAACTGTATTTATTGGCAAGCAACATGTGCAACACGTCAACTTAAAACATAGCAGCCTGTGCTCAGTCATATAATTTGTTGTGTATTCATTCTCTATAATATTATCTTCTTAAAGAATACCCAAAGAAATATGTCTTTGTGTAAAGTCCCCTCTGCCAGAACTGGAAAAAGATGCTTGGGATGATAAAGCAGAAATTCTGATCTACAGTAACAGTCTAAGCTGTTCCCACATAAATTGGTGGAGAAATCTTTTTTTTTTTTCATTGAACAATTGTCATACACAAACACATTTAAAAAAATGTAATTGAATGTATTATTATGACTATTATAAATCAAGAAGAAAAATGAAAAAACCCCACCCACCCTGAACATACACTAAAACCTACACGCACACGCGCACACACACACACCCTGCATCCTTCAGCTCAAACAAGTCTGTGTGAATTAAATTGGTGTCATACATACATTCCGAAATCATTCAGGCAGTACCTGTAAATTTGCAAAATATGCAATAAATGGTTGCCATTTGTGAAAGAACATATTAGTAGAACCTCTGTGTGTATTTTATCTTCTCTAGCGTAAGAAAAAATAATAAATCTTAAACCACTGAGAGACAGAGGGACACTTAATAGACTTCCAATGTAAAAGTATGGAATGTCTGGCCAACAAAGATGAGAAGGCGATAACATCTTTATGTACAGAACTCAAAAGAACGGAATCATCTGTAATGCCAAATATAGCAGTTAATGGACATAGCCTCAACTTTATCCCAAGTATAGTGGACATAAGATTGAAAAAAAGTTGTGCAGGTTTGGGCACAAAAAGAACATATGACTTAGATTATATGGAGAGGCATGACACCTGTCACATTTATCCGCAACATCAGGAAATATTTCAGCTAGCCTTGATTTGGAATAATGGACTCTGTGCAAAACCTTAAACTGAATGAGACTGAGGCAAGTGCAAGAAGAGCTGGCGCGTATTCTGTCCATGGCTTTCTCCCAAGATTCTTCACGCAACTGCACTCCCAGTTCATTTTCCCAAGCAGATATGGTTTTAGTGATTATAAAATCACTAAATGATAAAATACAATTATATATTCTTGAAATCACACCCCGTTGATACAGATTAAATGTGATCAGACTTTCCTAGGGCTGCTTGGGAGGTATAGAAGGAAAATTTGGAAAACACTTGGATACAAAGTTGTGATCTTGCAGGTAACAAAAGAAATTAGCTGCAGCCAGCTCATACTCCGAGGACAGATTAGCAAAACTTTTAAATATAATGCCTTTGTCGTGCAAATGAAATGAAAATGCTGAATCTAGTAGTGACGGGGGAAACAAATTATTTTTATGCAATGGACTCATTGCCAATGCAGATCCAAATTTAAAGTGCCGTCTAAACTTATACCCAATCTTAAGTGTATTAAGTACTACTGGGTTATCAGTATATTGAGCGGGTTTGATTGGAAAGGTACAAAGTAGAGCTAATACACAGGGTGGCCTACAAGACAATAACTCTAATTTGCACCATGGGGATTCAGATGAGTTTATCTAAAATGTTTATTTTTGAATATGTGCAGCACAGTAGTAAATTTGAAAATTAGGCAGAGCTAGTCCACCATTAAATCTACATCTATACAAAAAATAAAGAAATTTAGTAAGAATGGTCATTTTAACTGCATTTATTTTTCCGTGTAAAAAGAAAGAAGCAAATTGCTCCATCTCTGAAAATCAGATTTCACACCAGAAATAAAGGAGGAGAAGTTGGCCTGAGAAAGGTCGGATAGAGAACGAGTCACTGTAATACCAAGATATTTACAGCCGGAAAAACTGTTTAAAAGGCAGCTTTAGATGCTGAAGCTGTAAAGCACTATTATTGACCAGGTGGTATTCAATCTTATGCAAATTTAGTTTATACCCTGAGAAAGAACTTTGGAAAAATTATCCAAAATGGTTAGAATAACAGGAATAGAGGCTGCAGGATGAGTCACGTATAACAAGTCATTGGCATATAAGGATAATTTTTGCTCCAACACATTACGAATAATACCTTTAAAAGCAAAAGAAGATCTAAGCTTAATGGATAATGGTTCAATAGCAAAGGCAAAAAGCAGTGGTGACAGTGTACCACATCCTGGAGTAAAATAATCAGAGTTAATATTTGTGTTGACATTAGCTCGTGGGGATTTGTAAAGGAGGCGAATCCAAGAAATAAATGCATCACCAAACCCAAATTTCTTTAATACTGCAAACAAGTATTCCCACTCAACCCTATCAAAAGCCTTCTCAGCATCCAGAGAAATTACAACCTCAGGGGATACAGATGTTTGTTTGGAGTAAATTATATTAAAAAGTGTATGAGTATTTAAAAACAAATGCCGTCCTTTTATGAAACCGGTCTGCTCCTCAGATATAACATGTGGTAATATATCCTGTAAACGGGATGCAATTACTTTAGCAAGCACTTTCACATCAGCATTTAGCAATGATAATGGCCTATATGTTCCACACTAAAGAGGATGCTTTACCTTTCTAAGAAGCAGAACAATTGAGGCTTGTTTAAAAGCATATGATAATGAGCCCTGGTCTAAGGATTCATTGAACACACCAAGAAGCAGTGGTGCCAATTTATCTATAAACTTTTTATAAAACTCAGTTGGAAAACAGTCTGGTCCAGGAGCTTTATTAGACTGCATTGCCTTAATAGAAACTATGATTTCTTCAAGAGATAATGGAGAGTCCAAGTCCCTTACAGATACTGTATCAATAACAGGAATATCAATACTTCGAAGGAAATCATAAAATTTTGTATCATCTTTAAGGCATTCAGATTTATAAAGAGAGGAGTAATATGTTTGAAAAACTGCATTGATCTCTATGGGTTCAGTAGTGATAATATTTAAGTCATTTTTAATTTGTGGTATTAGGCTTGAGGTAGTCTGTCATTTTAGCTGATGTGCTAACAATCTACTTGATTTATCACCATATTCATAATATGTTCCTCGAGTCTATAATAACATACGTTCTGTTTCTTTTGTTGAAAGATCAAATTATGTTTGTAAATCAATGCGTTGCTTGTACAACTCAGGAGAAGGCTTAGATGAATAAAAATGGTCGAGTTTGCTAATAGCTGATGTAAGTTCGCTGAGCCTAGTCCTGCGACTTCGATTTAGAAAACAAGAATTCATCAATAGTGTTAGAAATGAATGTACAAAATTCTTTGTCTGCTAAAAGAAGTGAGCTGAACCGCCAAGAAGATGGGGTCTGCTTATGCATTGATAATTGTATATCCAGTGATAAGGGAGGATGGTCAGAAATTACAATACTTAAATAATCTGAAGAAATAAAAGAAGGATTACGATGACTGTCAATAAAAAAAAAAATCAACTCTGTGACATGAAATCAAAAAATATTTTAGTCATGGCAGACTGGGGCCCAACGCGAGAGTTAGCGCGATCCAAAACTGGATCAGAAACACAGTTTAAATATCCCCCAAAAATGATCAAGTAGGTGTTTAAGCAGGGAAGGCTACTAAGTAATTGTATTAGCAAAATCTGGATCATCGAAATTTCTGGCATAGACATTTACCAACAAAACCTTGGTCTGAATTAGTGTGCCTGCAACAATAAGATACCTGCCATTTCTGTCAGCAATCATATGGTTAGGTGAAAACTGTATCTTTTTGTTTACTAATATGACAACACCCCATGACTTACAATTAAAATTAGAATGAAAAATGTGACCTACCCAGGGACGGAGAAGCCTATGATGATCCCTAACTTGAAGATGTGTTTTTTGTAAGAACACTATATCAGCATGTAAACGTTTCAGGTGATTAAATACCCTGGATCTTTTAATAGGGTTACCCATACCTATGATATTCCAGCTAAGAAAAAAGACAGGTGTACTACTCCCAGCTAAACTTGGGCCTACAAAGGAACTAGCCTTATTACGGACCTTATTGAAAGAAGCACAAGCTTTTGCAATTTTTGCTGTCTGGCCACAACGGCTCGAGTTTGTTCACCAGGCTTTGATACAGGCTGTAGAGTGCGGTGAGATCTGTCCAAAGTCGACTCCAGGCTGAGCGCCTCTTTAAGCAACGCAGCGATGCTAGAGGTAGTGCAGCTGTTACGACCCTCAGGAACACCTATTAGGCGAACATTTTTACGCTGTGATCTGGCGTCCAAATCTTCACATTTATTATCCAGCCTTATCATTAGCCAGTTATGTTTTTACAGCCTGTAATTCCGATTTAATTGTGGACAAGTCGTCCCCAATGCAGCATGTAGTTCCGCCTTAAAATATCTGCAATTTTGTTCCTCAATGAGAACAATATCTCGAGCTTCTGCGCACCAGTTGTGACTGAGGCCTAATCCACAGGTCACGGCCTCACCTTTGCATGTTTCGCAGCCGCACGCTGACCCCACTGTTCACCAGGAAGTTTCTGTGATTGACACGGGTTGTGACTGCGTTGTGCTACGGGTTTTGGTGTTTTTTGACCTGACATTGTAACCGCCTCTAAAGATGAATATACAAATAAAGCTGTTAATGGGGAAGAATAACAGTGAAATTAAAACTGGAAAGCGCAATTTAATAACAATTTTAACAATATTCCTCAGGAGCCTCCAAAACCACATCCTACTCCATCAAGAGCTCAACAGTGCCCCGGTGGAGAACATCTTGAAGTTGGGATGTTATCCTAATGCAAAGCCTGTTTTAAACACTGGTTGTCAATCCCTTGTGTCCCTTAATGTTTAGGAAGCCCAGAACCCTGCTCTGCAAATATCTCCACATAGGTCTCAATTAAGAGTAGTAAATCCGCGGCCTATAAACTTTAGCCACACCCACCCCGCACCTGTGGCATTAATCTCCTGGCAGGAACCTAGAGCTGCAGAGGGCCCACTTTCACACCCTGTGAACAAAAGCCATAGTGGATTACATCACTGAAGCTCAGACACAAGGTTACATCTGCCTGTCAATGTCTCCTGCAGTTGTGGAAATCTTTTTTTATTGAAAAGAAAGATGGAAGATTCAAAACCTGTAATAACTACTGGGGCTCAATAGAATCATTGTAAAGTACCATTACTTTTTAACCCTTGTTCCCTTGGAGCAAATAAGATAAGCCAAATACTTAACCAAGATAGTCATTTGGTGTGCCTCTAATTAAATCCACATTTCATCAGGAGAACAATGGAACATTGCATCATGCACTATACCAGGGATCTTTAACTCCAGCTCTGTAAGGTCTGTGTCTTTTGCCAGTGTCATCTTGTTGAGGGACTTTTAAGTTGATATTGTGTCTCACTGTCTTTGTTAAGTTCCCGGTGAATTTCACTCTTTATTTAAGTCTTTATTTTGCATCTACTTGGCCTTGTTCAGACTGCAGGCAAATCCGAATTGTTTCACAAATCTGATCTATGGTACAGATCATTTTTTGGTTCCATCTTAAAACTGGTCTATTATGTAATATGTTGATTTCTTTACATGTAATTAAAAAATATTCTGTAATGTTATTTATTATCTTTAAGTTTGGAAATAGGATTAATTTGTAAATAATAATGCAGACATGACAAACATATAACATTTGTACTAAAGATAATAAAGTACGATGCACAAGAATTTGTACAGTATGTACAGAAACAAGATTTAATGTCTTCAAATTCCATTTGGTTTTTCACCTTTAAGGAGACCGCTAGAGTAAATGAGAATGTGTGAATCCTAAGTGTTGATTCATGTTGTTAATTTACCCTAGCTTAACTCATATAGCCTTAGAGAAAGATCTGTCACTCAGTTGAGTCCAGGAAAATGTTTTATTGCAACAGCCAAAATAATCTCCCTACTATTTTAACTTCTGCTGTTTGAATACCCTGGCGTTTAGGAAAAACTGTAGTATGGCAGCTGAAATTGTAATTATTTCACTCCCTCCCTCACACTTCTCTTATGAATGTCTTCTTGTTTCCTTCCTAAAATCCCTAAATTGCATGTCTTCGCTGTCAAGGAACCATGGCATCAACATTAAGCTGGAAATGACATGATTGGCATCCACTGCCTCCATAATCATCTGATATTTGATGAATACATATAGGCTCAGTCCTAGAAGGCAGGCTACCCAACACCAATTATAGCTTTCCCCCGAAGAAATTCACCCAGATGGAGGCAAAATATTCACCAATTTGTGAGTTCATTACAGCAGTTAACTTTTGTTTAAGAGCATAATTGCAATATAGCCACATATACCTCCATTTTATGGTCTTGCAAATGATGAAATGATTGAATAATTCTGCTGAAAGGTATTAGTGAATGCTGTTGTCAATGCATGTTATCACATGTGTATCACTGATTGATCTTGCTGGCATTCATGTTATGTCGCAGTAGTATTGCACACAAAGACATCAGTAAAGTTTTTTTTTTTTTTTTTGGCTGTGTAAAAAAATTTAAGATATATGAGGACGAAACTGCAAGAATGACTGGGATACATCTAGGTCCACCACAGACCAAGAGACAAATGACCAAAATGTGAGCCAAAAGAAACATTATGAATGTCCATCCTCTGGAAAAGTTTCATGCTTTCAGTCTCAAATTAGGTTTATTGGAGATGCTAAACAGATGTATTTATCCACTTGTAAGTGTTTGCCCTCAGTCAGTGGTGGCTGGAAGACTCGTTGAGAATGGTCCAATCACATGAGCCCAAATATTTAAAAACAGTATGAATTGCTAAGAACAAAAGTGGTAGGGTTCAGGGCGCACAGTGCTGTGCCCGAAGGATGATTTGAAAAGATCCAGTCAGAGCTCAGCCTCAGGTCAAATGCTTTTCAAAGATTTATGTGTCTACATAGACACTCGTTTGTCCGGCGTCCCGCGTACACAAACACAAATGAATATAATACAGTTTAGATTTTTTTTTTATTGCAAATAAATGACATTAAGAAATACAGCGGAATATTGTGACTAAATGACTTTATTTCATTATTAAAATAAGTAATTATTATGTTAAATAATTGCATGTTAAAGTAGCATTCTTCTCTGCCTAAGTTTAAGGGGGACGGCAGGAACACAAAGTTGTCTAAATAAAACTTTTAATGTGAAAATAGGTACATGTACTAATTTTTAAAAGCTTTGAACATGAAATGTTCACATGTACATTCTACATTAAAAAAAAGCTAATTTAATTGCTTTTTGTTTTATTATACTTCATGTGACAGAAAGTGAAGTGTTACCCTCAGATGGGCAAAATATTAACTGCTGTGAATGAACTAAATGCGTTCAATTGAACTTCAGTATGACTATGTTAAAACCAACAGAAAGTGTGTTTACATGTCATCTGGCTACATCCCATTCTCCAATCAAGACTTCTGATCGTATATGATTACAGTGGTATATGCAGTGAGATGATGCCTGAACACAAGAATGAAATTTGAGACAGAAAGAGAAAGAAAGAGACAGTTTTATGAAGTAAACACAGATGCTTTGCAACAAAGGACAAACTACTGGTAATGCTCAACAGAATGGCCAGATTATACCAGAAAACTTTGCCATATTCTTTGGACTAATAAAACCAAAACCAATGTACTGTACCTGAATGATTAGACGTGCTTGGTACTCCTCCGGGTACTCCTGTTTTCTCCTACAGTCCAAAGACCTGCAGATTAGGCTAATTGGCATTCCCAAATTGAGCACTTCATCAGACTGCAGGCAGAAAAACCCACAAATAAGCAGCAGCTAAAAGCTGGCAAAGCATCTCAAGCGAGAAAACTCTGCATTTGGCCCTGTAAAGGGCCCCAGACATTAGCTGCAAAAGATTTCCATCCAGGTATTTTGACAATCATTACATAGAGTAATTACTCTAAATAATAGTAGTTATATTTTGAATTAGAGAGAAATCTTGTCAGCAGTTCACACACACAAAAAAATATATATACACATTCATCTGACCAGTACTTGCACCTGTAAGAAAAACAAACAAACAAACAAAAAAACATAAGAAATTGATTATTTTGCAGTGGTCTCTTTTTTTTTCAGAGCGATAGATAGATGGATAGATACTTTCCTCAAAATTCTAAAAATTAGTTTGTAATAACTTATTACTAGATTATTTAAAGAACTATATGACAGTGTACTAACAAGTATTCATGTAATGTGAAAAAAAACTAATATATATATATATATAGAAATCTTTTCTGCTTCATATAAAGAAATTGTAAACCTTTTATATAAAGAGTGCTTGCCAATATATTAACCTGTTATTCTAAATTGGTTTTAAGATAAATTCCCAAACATCAACACAACACACACTTTCTACAGCTTGTTAGACTGTATTATTCACAGCAAAGTACCTACAGCGCACCACTATTACCGCCTTCTTCCCCTGAGAGGTGGACTGCTTTTTATGATGGATTTTAAAAGCAATGAGCACATCCACTGAGACTGTAGGAGCAGCAAGGCACAAATGATTAATTGTCCATTTTTGTGTTTTTTTTTTTTCTTCCCCACCATACACCCTTGACTTAGCAAGCAAGTGCAAGTATGTTTGCTATATGTGCCACCATCTTGCAAGGCTTTTGAGTTCTTCTTATTATTATTCCCTACCTCATATAAGGTTCTTTTGTTATGTCACATTTAAATTGTAATTAAATTGTTGTTATTTAAAAAAATATATATCCTGTGGCTAGCAATATTTTTAATCACAGACAATTGGGATTAAATAACAATAGGAAAGTTCTTCAATCCAATGCAAATAGTCAGTTTATCCCAACTTTTATTTGGAAATTATTTATAGAAAAAGATTGTTTATAGATACAAGTAATTTGTTTTTGTTTTTTTACAATTAATTTAATATGTTTCTCTTCTATTGGCAGATAGTTTTGCTTCTTTCGATAAATAGTTTTTTTTATTATTATTTAATAAACAATTTCCAATTAACATTTTGCAAATATTTTTAGAAATAGGCTGAATAATCTTAGAATTACTACTTTTAGTCCTCGGACTGGCAGTGGTAAAGTACTCTATCATCTGGAGATCGCAAGTTTGATTCCTGGGTGATCCTGTAACCACTTGCATCACTATTTGCAGTGCATCTCATATAATTATGTGATTTTCATCCAGATCTTGGCTTTTCCAATTGGTTGTTGAGGTATTAAATTATAAATAATTTTATTGGAATAGATGCAATTCAAAATATCTCATCATTTTATTCAGTGTTTCTCACCATTCTAAGTATATTTAGTGTTTACTCATGATTTCAGCTGTGTATGCTTTGCCTTTTAATTAAGTTTTTTGGGTGTCACCAAATTCTCATCCACTATGCTGTGCACAGTAATTGCCTGGTAATTTATGGATAATTGGCATTCATCAACATATGAAAATCAGTTTTTGTTTACCTTTGTAAATCCAATGTATTAATTTTGATTTACAGCCTTGAACAACTTGATCATTTATCACACTAAACTGACTGAGAGGGGACAAGAGGAGATGGAGTGGATAATGTTTCGATATCAGAAAGGTCTGTGGACCATGGTTACCTTGCATTCCCCACAAACGCTGAGATAAAGAAAATTACTAGTTTCAGACTTTTGTTGTATTTTTTTTTCTTTATATTACTATATTGGGACATGGCAATGCACAAAAGGAAGATAAATCAATCATACAAAACAAATTGCTGTACTGTATGCTGGATGACTGTAGTCAACTGCTTATTATTGGGTAGTTTTATTTATAAATAAATAAACAAACAAACAATTAGCTTACAGCATAATTAAATTTGGCTTAGATGCACAATCACAAAAGAAATAAGCTATTAAAACCTTTTCTATAAGTGCTATGTGACATCCTTGAGGACAAAGTGGCCATTATAAATACAAAATGCAGGTGTTAGTGTTTCAAAATATCAAAGCAGTACTGTATAATACTGTGTTGTAGATATAATACTGTGTTGTAAATGAGAAACTGAATACCACAGGGATATATACATTGCCCAAACCCTAGTTGGCCAACTCAACAGACCACTCCTGTAAAATGGTAAAACACTATATAAAAGCTGGTCTGCCAGCAGTTTCTATGGCCTGTGAAGCATGCAGTAAATGACAGCTTATTGAATATTATTCAACCTTCTGCCAGCAGTCAACCCATAAAATGCCAGCATAGCAATAACAAGGAGGCTTTCATGTATTATTCCATGTGGCACATGGAGAGCTTAAGTATGCCTCTTGAGAGTGAACGTTATTGAGAGCAAGAGAGCTTCTTTCCTCTCTGATCACTATGATCATCTCCTGCGATCAGTCTGATTGATGCATATGAGGAGCTTTTCCCAGAACGTTGCCGTGGCAACTCTATGAAGTCCCGCGGGATGTGAGACATTCCCCACAGTTCATTGCAGTGCATGGGTCATTGCTCTCTCCAAATAGCTCACTGTGTGATGCCTGGACCCCAACCCTGTCTAAAAACTGTTATTAAACTGTTTCCACCACAACAGGAAGCTATGCTTTGCGTCAGTCTTGCCCTGCTGGTGGCAAATATCTGGAAAAATAAAAAATAATTATTGACAGTGACAGGCATGGCATCTTAATGGTGGCATTGCATGTCACATTTTTTTTTTCTGATTGTGGATTAAATGAGAACTCTGCATGCATTCTAAGGACTTTTAATGTGACACTGTCTGCTGCTCAGTAGCATTAAGGCTCTAAGAGAACATTATTAAAGACAAATTATCCCAATTAGACATATGATAGATGTTTGATTAGTTTGAAATGTGCTTGATTCTAATGCATTATATTGGTGCAAGATAAATGCATTTGTATGTCTTATTGGGTTAATTGTCTCGGTTGTGGCTTAGGATTGCACAGATGCTTAATTTTCTTAGAAATACTCAAGCTCCAGTAATATTCAGTGACAGAGTGTGTGTGTGTGTGTGTGTGTGTGTGTGTGTGTGTGTGTGTGTGTGTGTGTGGTGAGTCGTAACCTTGCATGCATTTAAGACCCCAGGTCTCATTTACAGATTTAGCTGGAGCAAGTCAAGACATGGCCTTGCTGTGTTCAGTTCTCTCTGGCTATGCTAACCATTTACTGACTCATTCCTCATAGTCAGATGTTATTTACGGTTAGTAACTGCTGTTTTAATGTATCCCTTTAGGTTTCAATCTTACAAATACAAATTAAGTAAAAGGTTACTAATAAAAGCATAATAGCCACATTTTTGATGATACTTTAAAGGGTTACTTTAACTCTATTAAAGTAATGGAAAAGGGATATCAAAGTGTAGAGGTGTTATAAATAAAATAAGAAATAAAACCGTTACATTTTCACTTTAGGTCATTTCCTGGGACCTAGGAAACTTCAAATTATTACAGAGACTCTGCACTTGTGAAATGTATTCCGTACCTTTTCCATTAAATACTGGGAAACTGAGAAAAATAAATAAATTTCAAACAAATTTAAATTAATCCTAACATCATCTGGTAATCAGTGAGGAGAGAGCAATTTGATCAATACACACTTCATGATGATTTCTATCAATATATCATAATCGGGGGGAAAAACTAGCTTACTGATATGCATCACAAAATTTATTTCAGTTTAGAGGTTTAACATTAGATGCCAAGGGACCAAAGGCAAACTTTTTCATATACTGTAATTACTACTATATCCAGTCATTAATTCCTAAAAATAATCAGCTAACTTCCAAAGATTTTCACCAAATAAGTAAAACGATGTGCTTAAAAAAGAGATAAAAATACTTATTTAAAATTCCTATGGAATTAATTTTGACTAAATATAAATATAAGCCACTAATGGTCCCCTAACGTACTCTACAGTTAAGCAGCAATATAGGATGATTTATCACCAACAAAATCAGAAAATTTCCTCTTAGATATATAAGAAAAATTATTAAAAGCACAGTTAAAAATCTCAAACCAGCTAAGCCTTTTAATCACAGTGAGAAGATCAAGCTGCATTAACGTCTAACACATTCAGCATAGACAATGCTCTAACATCAGCAAGCAATAAATATAATTTAATAGAATATGTCTGCCAGAAGCTGTCTGCATTGTATTTTTTCATCCCTTTTTAATTTTTTTGTTTTTTAAAGAAATGTTTGTTAATGCACATATAACTAAATATCAGCATAATCCTTCACAATCTTTAAAGACTTTAACCTTGATAGGGTTCCCTAGATATAACTATTTACCTTTTCAGAGTACACTGTGTAAGTGTGAGTGGAGGGAGCAAGGTTTAAGTATGATTGTGAATATGTGGCTGAAATATAGACAGAGAGAATGTTACCTAATAATTTGCCTATGCTTTAATATAAAAGTGACTGTGCTGTGATTAAAGACCAATTATGCTAGATTTTTTTATTTATCGCAATCCCTTCAGCGATATGACCCACATTAAAAATTGTTGGGGCTAAGTGCAATAATAGTAGGGATGCCCTGTGATTAATAAAAAGCCAGAAAATACCTAATATTTGCCTATGTATTAATATAAAAGTGACTGTGCTGTGATAGAGAACAATTGTGCTAGATTTTTTATTCATTGTGCTGGAGCACCTGAGCATCAGGGTGTTCACGCCCCTGTATGGCGCAGTCCCTTAACCAATTTGACCCACATTAAAAATTGTTTAGGCTAAATGCAATATCAATAGTGCAAACAGGAGTGACAGACAACATTTACAAATCGATCAAGGGTAGATAATAAACTCTATGGGATCTATTTATTGGCATTGACCTACTAAATAAGCAACTTTTGCCTTTCTAATCTATGGGCAACAGTAAAACAATAGCTTCCAAATGTAAATAATTAACCTGCTTTTTTGCCTGTTTCTACTTACACACTACTGTACTGTATGTGTCTACATACTGTACTCTCTTTAAATATAAGATTTCATGATTCAACCAATGACGAATATAATTTTTAATCTTGTACTGTAAAAAGATATATCATTAAATATTGCAAAATAGATAAACCGATTAATATTAAGAGTTAATAGTTACAATTATTATAACAAATAGTATCACAAATAATTGTTAATTAGAAAATTCAGCTAAAACAACTACTTAGTTTTGAAGAATCAGCACAGCACAAAAAAAAAAAAAAAAAAGATGTTTTTTGTGGCCACATCCCCAGCCAATGACCCTTATGGAGTAAAAGGTTACAGAGTATTGATTTGTTAATTGATTTTTTCAATTGTATTGTAACACAATCAGACCATTATCACTCAAGTATCAGTTCAAAAATAAATCCAAGTTTATTCAATATCGTCTTTTTTTTAAATTTACATTAATTAAGGCCAAGTTGGTCATGACATTTTTTTCTTTTATTTGATCAAATTTTAATGATTTATTATTATTATTATTACTGTGTATTATGTAGGGATGAGCAGGTCGTCTATGTCGTTGTCGCTCTTCAATAACTCTCACCGAGAGAAACCCACAGAAGAACTTCTGGAGGGCTTTCTCGAGAGACGTCATTTCGACCACAGTGCACCAACGCCGTGATTCCCTTCGCTTGAGGGCCATCTTCCAAAAGTCTTCGCCTCACTGTGCGTGCAAATGAGCTCACACCTGCCTGCTGCCATTCCTGAGTAAGCACTGCACTGGTGGCACTCTGATCCCACAGCTGAATCATCTTTAGGAGACGATCCTGGCACTTGCTGGACTTTCTTGGATGCCATGAAGCCTTCTTAACAAGAATTGAACCTCTTTCCTTGAAGTTCTTGATGATCCTATAAATTGTTGATTTAGGTGCAATCTTAGTAGTCACAATATCCTTGCCTGCAAAGCCATTTTTATGCAACACAATGATGGCTGCACGTGTTTCTTTGCAGGTCACCATGGGTAACAATGAAAGAACAATGATTTCAAGCATCACCCTCCCTTTAACATTTCCAGTCTGCCATTCTAAACCAATCAGCCTGACATAATGATCTCCAGCCTTGTGCTCGTCAACATTCTCACCTGAGTTAACAAGACGATTACTGAAATGATCTCAGCAGGTCCTTTAATGACAGCAATGAAATGCAGTGGAAAGTTTTTTTCGGGATTAAGTTAATTTTCATGGCAAAGAAGGACTATGCAATTCATCTGATCACTCTTCATAACATTCTGGAGTATATGCAAATTGCTATTATAAAACCTTAAGCAGCAACTTTTCCAATTTCCAATATTTATTCTCAAAACTTTTGGCCACGACTGTACACTATAGACTTAGTTGATTCTCTCAAGGATTAATGGCAGAAGATTAATTCAAGTGAAACTTTGAATTAAAGTGCATCAGAAAAAGTGGATGTTCAACATTTATTGTGCAAAAACTATATAAGCTACATAACCTTTATAAAGACTCTATTTTTATTTAAGTGCACTCACAATGATAACAAAATGTGATTTAGAAAATAATGAAAGCAAACAGGGTGCCCTATTCTGGTATTCCTATACCTTTGATAAGAAGCAGGAGGAGGGTGGCTACTGTGTAGGACACACACACACACACACACACACACACACACTAACAGAATCATTCCTCTAAACAGATTCATCTCCTGCACTGCTACAGCCTTTTAAACTTTTTTTTTTCTTCACAGGGGCCGTTACTGCAGTACAGTTACTAATGAACAGTCACACTACACTTGGACACAAAATTAAAAAAATGTTTTAATTGTGCATGTGCTTGTGTACACAAACACACAAATGGAATCACTAGTCTAAACAGATTCATCTCCTGCACTGCTACATCCTTTTAAACTTTTTACACTTGGACGAAAAAAAAATGCTTCATGTGTTGACTATGAGTGACGCACGTGCACTGAGATTGAGCATGGGAGATGATTACCCACAATTCCACAGTGCGAGAAACAGAAGAACCACTGCCTCAGGTGTGATCCCATGATGCTCGGCAGATAAAGCACATGCATACTATAATATTCGTATATCAATCAATCAAAAAAAATGGATTATGCTTAATAAAGTTCTTTGAATCTTGAATCCCTCGCGCATTTGCATCTATCAAAACATTTTGCTCATCTTGTAAAACGCAATCCAAGGTTCCACTGTATTGTACGTGAACAATAATAGCCCTAGTTTAGAAAAAAAAATTTAACTATAAAAAAATCAGTCTGTATCTATTTTTGGTGTGCCAGCTTCCACTGTGACGGCATGGTGGTGTAGTGGTTAGCACTGTCGCCTTGCACCGCCAGGGTCTGGGTTCGATCCCCAGCCAGGCTTGATTCCCGTCTCTGTGTGCATGGAGTTTGCATGTTCTCCTCGTGCTTGGTGGGTTTCCTCCCACAGTCCAAAGACATGTAAGTTAGGTTAATTGGTGTTCCCAAATTGCCCGTAGTGTGCAAATGAGTGAGTGTGTGTGTGTGTGTGTGTGTGTGTGTGCGCCCTGCGATGGATTGGCACCCTGTCCAGTGTGTACACTGCCATGTGCCCTAGGTCTCCTGGGATAGGCTCCAGGCCCCCGTGACCCTGAATACAGGATTAAGCGGTATAGATGATGAGTGAGTGAGTGAGTGAGCTTCCACTGTTTTTATATGGCTATTTGCCAGTAAATTGTTTAAATTTATGTATCATTAACTAATGATCATTGAGTCATGTAAAGACTCTGTTCAGATGTACGGGCTAACAGATGTAACTGCTACTGTAATTGCTGTGATGTTTGGGGACAGTGATGTGCTGATGACGTTTGGTCTGCTTTGTGGGAGTTTCCACTCTTTGTGATCTGAGTGTGTTGACTTTTAATATTCATGAAAATTAAAATGATTCATGAAAATGCATGGATTATTCAGTGTAACATACAGTAGGTTCTGCTGAAATTCGGCACATCAGTCACTTTACCCTAAACAAAAGGTCTTTCTGAGTGTTATAATTTTGTTGTTTTGCTATAGGCACAAACCCAATACTTTCATTAACTCAGTTCTGTGTTCAAAACAGTCTGTCCGGTTAGTTTACTCCATTTACTCCAGTTTTCAAATTTTATTTTCTTATAAGGGAAATGTGAAATATGTTTAAATGTCGCACATGAATTTTACATATTTACCTTAGCCACATATTGAAAGTCTATTTTGTGCTCTATGTAAATAAGTGAAATTTAGAAAATTTTGAAATTTACACAAATTTAAAAAGAGGCCTTAAGCACTGCGGGTCTTCAGAAAGGCCTCAGACCCCAGAGGGTTAAAAGTAACCCTTGTCCCAAGATCTGACCTGAGTTATCTTAAAGTGGGGAAGGGTGCATTTTTATTTCCCTCCCTGGCATAATTGAACACTGTTTTTGTGTGAGAAATACGAACATATAGGTGTGAACAGCTGAGACATCAATAGGAGTGGGGAAAGTGGAGAACATTATCATTTTAATGTTGTCTGACATTGTAAAGCACACACAGCAACACTAAACCAACAACAACCGTGAATGAATAGCAAATTAAGAGGCCCTGATAAATACATCATAAATATTATTTAGTGTAACCCTGAAAATAAATCCTATTAAACATTAAATACCTGAAAAAGAATTCTATGAAACATTTACACAAATGTCAGACAATTTATTATCTTATTTATTCAATTATTATTTTTATTTATGTATTTCTATATTTAAAGTTGGTTGTCTTAAATGTAATAAAAACAATAAACATACATACAGAGGCTATATAACATTTAATTCTTTTGTACAAATAAATGATAAGCTAGTGAATTTGATCATCTGTCTAAACAACATTCATTCAATTTCTTTTTTTTTAAACTCATTACTGGACAGTAAATGTTTAGCACTGGTTCTGATTTTTCAGTGTAAATTACCACCACTGTAGAACTTCTTCCATATAACATATTGTTATGACTTTTATATGACTTTGTGCCACCTGGCAGTCATTTCACAAATTACTTTGAAATTTGAAATTTGCAGCTTTTGTTTTGCCGCGGTGGTGAGAACGGCAGTAATAGGCACTCTGGTTGACTTACCTACTGTATGTAAACAGGGGTTGGACCATTAAACTGAAACACTGACCAGTTTAGTGTTGGAGGTTTCATGGCTAAATTTGACCAGCCTGGTGGCCAATCTTTATTGATTGCACATTCCACCAGTAAGAGCAGATTGTGAAGGTTTAATTAGCAGAGTAATAGCACAGTTTTGCTTAAAATATTGTAATGCACAGGTCAGAGGTGAATTCAATCTTTAAAGATTCGTGTTAAAATTATTAAACTGGGTTAAAATTTATAGCATACACTTTATAGACTATACATCCAGCGTTTAGCACAATTTAGTATATCTCACCAATGCTGCTTATCACGTGGCCACTAAAGATAACACAAAATCTGGTATTTCTCAATTATGAGAAAGGTAACTTAAGATCTGAGCAAATGTTTAAACTTAAAAATACATGTCCAGGACAACAGTTCTTTAATCAAGAAAAAATAATTTATTTGACTAAACTATGATACATAAAACTACGCTATTAAACACACACACACACACACACACACACACACACACACACACACACACACACACACACACACAAAACGGTTCAAAGGATGAAGGTTAATGAAGTTTTCTAGTACGGTTCACTAGACCAGAGAAAGTCACAAGAGCAGAGCCTTGGGTTTTAAGCTTAAACATTTCGTTATGAAGCGAGCACCAATTTCAACAAGGTATGAAGCTTTGTTTGTTACATGTGTTGCGGTCTTCTTCTGTGATTCTCATTCGGTGTTAGGGAATCACGGCGTTACTGATTGGCTGGTGCTCTGGTGCTGTAATGACGTCTCTAGTTCTGGCACTTCTTCTAGTGAATTATTCGTTGCAGAACTTCGCTGACATGCCGATGTGCTCGGACCCTGGGGTTTTAACCCTTTGTTGTCGGTCCGTTCCACAGGTGTTTTGGTCCAATTTGATGTGGTTGTGGGCTTAGCCTCACCTCACGTGGTTCCCCCTTTTGTGCGTACATTAGGCCGCGTTTTTCGGCTGTCACATGGGACTCCTCCGGTTGGAACTAACATTTCGTGTACATAAGCGTTCTTTGAATAAGACAAGCTTTCGGTTCATACCATACATCCCATATCAAACACAATCATTTACGCTTTTATCTAGTTAAAAAGGGTTTATAAATGCTGATCACACATTTTAAGTTATGCAGAATAATTAGATGTACATACGGACATCAAACATGCTGAGTAAATATATATGTGTGTGTGTGTGTGTGTGTGTTTGCCCTACTGGCACGCTTTAAAGATGACCTGGAATAGTGAATAGTGTCTCTGCCATGTTTTGTTCACAGAAAGGCCTGTTTCTGGAGGTCACCAAGAGTATTAGTGAGCTAAGTTAGGGACGGGTATTTCCCCACTCAAAGGCGTAAAACTTTTTCTTTTGTTTACCAGATTGTCAATTTACATAATTGGAGTTTGAGGGCACTTGGACGGTTATAGCTCCAGGTGTAACAGGGCCCCTTTCCCAGGCTTGGTTAAGTTTCCCACTTCCTGATGTCAGAGAGGCTGCATTGTCTCAGAGGACTGATACGCTTAGAAGATGGTGTCATTCAGTCTGTTTGAATATGCCCTGGGATGTAATAGACTGATGGCCTATTTTGAGGCTTGTTCACACACACAACATTATGGATGACATATCAAAAGAAAACAAATTGTTGGTGCGCGTCTCGCTGGCGCATCTGTGACCAAGACAGCAAGTCTTTGTGATGTATCAAGAGCCACGGTATCCTTCCTGCAAGAAGGACGAACCACATCCAACAGGAGTAACTGTGGTCGCAAGAGGAAGATGTCTCAAAGGGATGTCCGGGTGCTATCCAAAAAAGAAAAAAAAAACACAGCTGCCCAACTCACTGCAGAATTGAATGTGCACCTCAACTCTCTTGTTTACACCAAAACTGTTCGTCGGGAGCTCCAAAGGGTCAATGTACATGGCCGGGCTACCAAACCTTTGGTCACTCGTGCCAATGCCAAACATCGGTTTCAATGGTGCCAGCAGCGAAAATCTTGGGCTGTGGACAATGTGAAACATATATTATTCTCTGATGAGTCCACCTTCACTGTCTTTCCCACATCCAGGAGAGTTACGGTGTGGAGAAGTCCCAAAGAAGCGTACCACCCAGACTGTTGCATTCCCAGAGTAAAGCATGGGGGTGGATCAGTGATAGTTTGGGCAATATCATGGCATTCTCTAGGCCCAATATGTGATGAGGCTAGATGGGCACGTCACTGCCAAGGACTACAGGACCATTCTGGAGGACCATGTGCACCCAATGGTTCAAACATTATATCCTGAAGGCAGTGCCGTGTATCAGCATTGTAATGTAAGATATACACACAGCAAGACTGTTGACAGAGTGGGTTGACGAACATGAAAGTGAAGTTGAACATCTCCTGTGGCCTGCACAGTCACCAGATCTAAATATTATTGAGCCACTTTGGGGTGTTTTGGAGGAGCAAGTCAGGAAACGTTTTCCTCCATCAGCATCACATAGTGACCTGGCCACTATTCTAAGAAGAACAGCTTAAAATCCCTCTGACCACAGTGCAGAACTTGTCCTGCATCTGTCGAGTCCATGACCATCTTCACGGGCCTGCACGCGACAAGATCTCTAACCAGATTTGTACTTTTACATATCTATTCAGTAGATCTAAATAATAGGTTTTGAGCCTAGACTTAATCATTGAGAATGTGTCCGAGTCCTGAACTTTAATTGGAAGGCTATTCCATAGCTTTTGGGCTTGTTAAACAAAGCTCTGCCCCCTGTTTACACAGGTACTGTGGCACAAGACCATTTAGCACTTTATAAATCATATAGTAATATTATCTACAAGGTTTAAATGAAAACCTGGAATCTATAAACACACAAGGTCTTTTACTGCTGCAAATAATGAAACAGAAAGACTATCCAGAGCAACTGTGTGATCAGCAAGCATACATCTAGTTGCATGTGGTCCAAGTACAAGTATTTCTGTCTTGTCAGAATTCAGGTTCTTTTGTTGAGTTATTTAAGACGAGTTCTATAGTTTTGTTTACCTAGTTGAGTGAGGAGCATGTACAGGGCAAGAGGCAATAGTCTGTCTCAGGACTATATGCTTCAGAACTATACGAGTTGAAGCAGCTACAGTACATATGGTGCAATGATCCCACCTCTGTATTTCATTGTAGATACACTACATTGAGGAAACTCCTTCTTTCTCAAAATATGACAAGCTACGTTATTTCATGAAATTCAATTTTAAAATTGTCTAAAGTTGTGTATATTGTTTCAAGGAGTTCTGATTTGTCCAAATGCTTTTAGACTTGCATTCTCTACCTATTTGTTGCAGAAACTTTGTGGGAATGAAGACAATTATCATGTAGTTTGTTGCTTATTGTTCTCTGTATAACTGTTAATTCTTTCCAAGTAAATAATGACCTCACTCTCACCTTCCTTCTGAGTACTCTGTTTTTATCTAAATAAATGTTAAATAAAGGATTAAGTTAAAGGTTTTCTGCATTACAAATTTACATTAAAAATCAATACAATGCAGTAAACATAAAGTTAATATTTGTAGTGATAATTTTGTAGAAAATTTATTATTAGAGTGTGTGTGTATGTATTCTGTATACATTCCAAGTGGTTGAAATTGTACCAAATGTGTGCATTATCGAGAACATATTGAATATTGTAAAATATAACTTGGTGGTTACATGTTCTCCCCATGCTTGGTGAGTTCCCTCTGGGTACTCCAGTTTCCTCCCACAGTCCAAAAACCTGCAGAAACCTAATTGGCGTTCCCAAATTGCCCGTTGTGTGTGAATGAATGTGTGAGTGTATGTGTCTGTACCCTGCGATGGATTGCCTCCCTGTCCTCGTGCCCTAAGCCTCCTGGGATAGGCTCTGGGGCCCCACAACCCTGAATACAGGATAAAGCAGTATAGAAAATGAGTGAGTGAGTGAGTGAGTGAGTGAGTGAGTGATAACTTATAATTCAATACAATCAGAAGAGAAGTCAGAATTATGGACATATTCCTTGTAAGTCGAATACATTGTTGCATAGAAAAATAAACATTGCATTAAATTACATGCAATTCGCCACCTAAGCCATATGATATCTATTGGTTAAGATATTTTATTTGCTGCTGTGGGAGATATAGATTCCTTTGGATGTCTCAATATCATGCTAGTCAATATAAGATGCATAGATTGTAGCCAAAAAGGATGCACATGGTCAGTCCCAATACTGTGGAATTTAAACAGTGCTTGATTGGTACTAAAGGGCAAATACAACCAATAAAATGTTCCAATAAAAACTTCCCACACCATTAAACTAACATCAGTAGAAACATCACCCTGATCTTTTGTTACAAGATAAGTTTGGATAAATGGATTGATGCCTTTGATGCCATCTGCATGTCACAGTAATAAGATACATTAATTAAACCAGGTATAATTTTTCTGAGCGTTCTTCTTTCAGTGAGACTGTACTCACTGTTCTCAAATGGCTGTATTTGTCTGTTAGGAGTGGAATTTGATGTGGTCCTCTGCTGTTGTAGCCCATTCACCTCAAGGTCTTATACATTCTGTATCCTGCTCACCAAGATTTGAAAAGTATGATTATTTGAGGCTTTAATGTCAGCTTCAGCCCAACTGGCTATCTCCACTCTCTGTTTGACCTCAGGTTTTTCTTTGACCCAAATAACCACTCAGTGTTTTGGATTGAGTGGCAAGTGAAGCCCATGAGCAAACCATCAAAATGCTAAAGTATCTGAGAATGTTTTGCCAAAAAGACGGTCAAGGGTCAGGATGAGGAGAAACGCTTAATTCTACCAGTTGTAAAGTTGATGGTCATCCTGAAAGCATTGACCTCTACCCTAAACTTAAAACTTATAAAACATCATGCAATTACCCTTAATTTGTGTATTTATTTATACAATTTAATAAAGCAAATTTTTTTGTTTATTTTTAATGTTTTCTCTTTCCCACTTCCCTTCTATTCTGACAGATGCCCATATATCTACAGTACAAATGAAAGCTACTCCATTTGGTAAGAATCTGGAAAGATATACACAAGATGTACCACATTATAAAGAGGTAAGGAAGCGAGATCTTATAAAGGAATGAATAACTAAAACTCCTATGTGTATGCAGCTACATAAAGCTCAACATCTCTACATTTGCATTACTTTGCAGATTACCATTCTGCATTCCAAGGCATTCCAAGTATGTCTGTGCAAACGTATTTTAACTGACTTTTTACATGAAAGGCAAAGTGCTAACCTATGGAGACAATTATAACCATAATCAAGAATCAACAAACATATTAAAACAAGTTAAAGATCTCGAATTCCTGAATGCACCTGTTGTTACATCACAACTATTCACAGGCGTGGGCTCCGTTTCCCATCCCACACAGTCACATTCAAGGTCATGTGATTACTAACTGCACACACCTGTAGCACATTCTTAAAAAATAGACAAATACTGTGAATAAACCAGACTCATGTACTTCAGGTTTCTACATAATTTTTCTCATGATGCTGCCTATCCATGTGCATTCAGTTCTGTTCTTTTAATCTTGTTCTGGTACCTTTTTTTCAATATTTTCTCCCTGATTACCTGTTTCTTTCTTTCTTTCTTTCTTTCTTTCTTTCTTTCTTTCTTTCTTTTTTTGGATATTGCTCCTGATCATCTGACCCTTGCTTGTTATGTATTTCCGATTCTGTTTTTGCTTATGGATTTGTCTAAATGTTGTCAGAAAATCAAACCTGCAATGTATCTGTTGCCTGACCTCACTACTGTATATACTTTTATTGTTTTCTGATCTTGTTCCTTTTCTTTCCCTTCTTATAAGCAATATGTTTTACACATCATCCTAAAAAAAATGTTAAATTCATGTTAAATTCATGTTAAAAAACAAAAAACAAAACATGTACTGTATTTTAAAAGAAAGACATAACATTTTGGTTTAACATTGTCCTGTGATAACTGTCCAATCCATCAATTTCCAAATTATATATATCCTCCAAATTATTTAAAACACAGTATAGATTTCCAAATCTTTATTTTTAAAAATAAGTATAAAAATATAAATACAGTATAAAACAATATGACAGCATTCAACCAGAATGAAGACTGTATGACCAGGTTTACGAAAAGATTACGCTTTTCATTGTACATAACCTAATTCAATGTGCTGTAATGTGACACATTGACACTTTCACCCATTAAAAAAAACTTTCACTACTAAGACTGCCTCTGAACCCATGGATATCAAATAGTTTACATGTATTTTATATATGGTTTGCAAGAAAAGCTAAGCTAATAATTAGATTGTTTTCCATTAATTTTTTTAGTAAACATCAATAGTATATAAAGCTGCTATCACTGTTCATACGTACAAAACACATTATTCACACCATTTATCAACAAATTTATCACAACAAATTCCTAAACTTTAAAGGCATCTTATGGAAAATAAAACATAGAGGACAGTAAAAAAGAAAAGAACAAGATCAAGAATGAGAAGAGAAAGAAAATATTTTAATCTAAGTTCCTAATTAATTTGAGTATGTTTTTTCTTGACTCTTACTGGATTATACAGTTGGGTAAAAGATCATGGAGTGATCTGAATCTGTAATACTCAGTACAGAGCAACACTTTCTGTCTCTCTTTGTATCTCTTTTCCTATATACATATCTGCCAACTTTCTAAACGGTGGACCCCACTGACTAAGATAATCAAAATCCTGATCTCCTTCAGTTGCTGCTGACTCAAGGGAACTGAGAGATTCTGCAAGAGAACCACTGCCTTCATAGGCATAAGTGGCCAGTGAATCATATGGTGGTGCCGTGGGGTCCAAATCATTCTCCTGAAGACGGCCATTAATAAAGTCTCTCACATCTGCGTTGTTTTTAATGGGTGAGACCCGTCGGAAGGGGAAGAGCATTTCTGGGATGATGTCCCGTCTAATCTTGTTGGTGTCAATGACTTCAGGATTCCTCAGAGTGCCAATATCGAAGGCCTGTGTGTCTTCCTCCCCTCCACCCTCATCGTTGTAACTCACCACGTTGTCCCTCACATCCTCTTTGGAAATGATCAGTGGCTCTTTCTTCCTTTGCCGCCTCAGTGCCGCAAACATGACCACAATCACTATAGAAACAGACACAGGAAAACAAAAATATTACAATTTCCATAGCAATTACTAACATAAACAATGCTTTGTGTCCGATAAACATTCAGTTAATCGATGGGATGACATCAGTTGAAGTGGTAAATATGAAGAAGATGACTGAAAGCCAGCATGATTACCATAGCAACAAGTAAGAGAAAAAACTGCGATCGAACCCTGTGAGTGACCTTAATTTCATAAATGACCAGAGGGTCGGTAGCTTAACATAAATGGATTATATACAGTGATTTAGGCAAAAACAAACAAACAAAGAAACAAATAAAAAAGGAAACAGTCAAGTATTCTCTGATGAGAATTACTAGATCATCAATAAAGCATTGAGAGACTGTTGTCTGGCTAAGGGCAGGATGGAAAGATAATATTGGAGCTGGCATTGCATAAAACTGTTTAGGACACAGCAGAAGATGCAGAGGAGTGTGTTTCAAAATGTGTCATGCATCATGAATAGTGTAAAAAGAGCCATACATAATTTCTGATAAATACATAGTACTGCCTCAGGACATATAAGTTTTAATGTTTCACAAAAAAAAAGCATTGTTTTTCTCTATTTCTTTCTCTGTAATGAAGTTATCACAATCAGAGTGCCCAAGGCTTTGTGTGGTGTGATTTGGCCAGACTCATCCAACAATAAAAAAATGTCTGTTACAATGCATCAACAGTGTCCTCCTCTACTAGTTTCTGTTTCACTTCAGTAGTTGATGACACTGCTTTATTATAGCACAGGTATGGACTGCATAACATCAATTTGTGCATTATCTGAATGCATATGCATTCGCAGTTCTATGAGATTATAGTTAGTTAATATATAAGTTTCTTGAATTCCAAAGACACAGTGCTTATGATAACAGGAGGTGGAGAGAAAAAAAGAGAAGCATTCATTGAAGTACTGAAGAGAAACAGGTTACACTAGAATATCCAATATGGTTTTGTAAAATATATAACATGTTATTTACACAGCTCCAAATTGCATGATGTTCCTTTTGGAAAAACATTTCACAGACATTAAGCTACGAATACAGTAGGTAGTCAACCAGAATGCCTATTACAGCCGCACTCACCACCGCGGCAAAATGACAGCGGCCAAAATAATTCGTGAAATGACGGCCAGATGGCACAAAGGGTTATTTTGCAAAACAGCTGCAATGGTAATGGTAATTCCCACATCAGAGTACTTTATAAAACATGAAAATGTCACGAGCCAGCCCAATCAGCCAAGCACATCCAGGTCATGATTTCAGCTAATTAACCCCACGCACCTGCAACCTATTAACTATCTACCACGCCTTTAAAAAGAAGCTTAGAACTCCATTCAGTGCCGAAGTATCCTGCTTGCGTGCCTCTTGATCTGTCACTCGTGATTTTTCCAGTTATTTCTACTTCTGTGTATGACCCTGCCTGTCTTCCTGGATTTTGTCTCGTGCCTTGCCCTCTGGATTATTATCACTGCTTGGATTTGCTTCTGTGTATGACCTCGCCTGCATTACGGACTTTGATTTCGGTACGTGCTTTCGGATTTGTTTTTTTTCTCACTGCTGGACAACTGTTACCGACCCTGCCTGTTCCTCCGACCTTGTTTAGTGCTATTCCCCGCAATCTCTGTGTGTGCGTGCAGACTTGTGATCATTTTTGCGTATGTGGATATCAGACAGGAGTGTTTCGCCGTCACAAGCATTTCATTCCCTGCCGTATTTGTGCTCCTGCTGAGCCTGCACATTGAGACTTATTTGTGCCTTCGAACTAAAGCTTTCAGAAAGGCTTTCTGTCTGCAATTGGGTTCACTCCCGTTCAGCCACACCCCTGACAGTATACTTCGGCCATGGCAAACCCAGCAGACTTGGATCTATTGAAACAGGCACTCTCACAGCAAGGAGCCCTGTTAGACTCTCATCAACAAAGTATTCAGCAGGTAACCCAGACACTCTCCTCTATCACCTTACAACTACAGCAACTCTTAACTAATCATCCTTCTACCGCAGTTCAATCTGTATGTCATGAACCCCAGCTCCCTAACCCACAACCATATGGTGGCGAACCCGGAACGTGCCGCTCCTTTTTGTCACAATGTTCTTTGTTGATGGAGCTTCAAGCCTCTTCTTTTCCCATGGAGCGTTCAAGAGTGGCCTATATAATCACCCTCCTCACTGGCCGGGCACGTGAATGGGGAACTGCAGTTTGGGATGCTAATGACCCTTGCTGTGCAACTCTCAGAACTTTCACTGACGAGATGAAGAGGGTGTTCGATCGCACCCACTCCGGCAGGGACGCCGCTAGACAACTGCTGGAGCTCCATCAAGGCTCCCGTTCTGCATATGATTATGCCATAGAGTTCCGCACTCTGGCTGCATCTGTAAACTGGGTCACCCAAGCACTCTACGATGCCTTCCTCCACGGTCTCTCTGAAGATGTCAAGGACCAATTAATTAGTCAGGAGCTTCCTTGTGATTTCAATGGTCTCATGGATTTAGCAGGTCGTGTAGATGCTCGGCTAACTCATAGACGCCATGTTCAATCCAAGCTCCCCTCCAGACCTTCAGCACCACTATGGTCACCTCCCAGCCTGCACCCAGTATCCGGGCCTGAACCTAGTTCATACCCAAGACCCATGCAAGTAAACCAAACCCGGATCTCCCTGGAGGAACGTCAGCGAAGGCTTCAATCCGGTTCTTGTTTTTATTGTGGCCAGATTGGTCACTATCGTCTCCAGTGCCCTTTGAAAGCAAAGACTTCTCCAGTTAATCTAGGGTCTCTGAAGGGGCCAACCTTGAATCAATCCCCCAGTTCACGCCCGCTTCTGCCTACCATCATTGTCACAGAAGGTAGACCTCATGTGGTCTCTGCACTAATTGACTCCGGCTCAGACCAAAATCTGATCTCCGCCTCCAAGGTTAAGGATCTCAACCTCCCAACGCAAGCTGTTGACCCTCCATTAGCCGTTCGGGCCCTCGACGGTACTTCTCTTCCCTCCATTACTCGCCGTACAATACCAGTAACCCTTCAAGTATCTGGTAACCATTCTGAGGAGCTCTCTTTTCTTGTCATACACAACGCACACGCATCCTTGGTTCTCGGTCGCCCATGGCTGGTTCGTCATAACCCACGAATTGACTGGGCTAGAAACACCATCCAAGAATGGAGCCCCTTGTGCCTAGCATCCTGCCTGAAGGCTGCTCATTGTCCGCCAACAACATCTTCCGTCAATGAGGAGTTCCCAGATCTCTCAGCTGTTCCGCCTGATTATTCAGACCTCAAGCAGGTTTTCAGTAAGTCACGTGCCCTCTCATTGCCCCCCCACAGACCTTATGATTGTGCTATCAACCTCCTCCCAGGCACGACCCCTCCTAGGGGACGGTTATACTCATTATCCTCACATGAGAGGGATGCTATGAAGAAGTATATCTCTGAATCCCTTGCTGCTGGCATCATCCGCCCTTCTTCATCCCCCGCTGGGGCAGGATTCTTCTTTGTGGCTAAGAAGGACAAGTCTTTACGACCATGCATTGATTACAGAGGTCTTAATGAGATCACCATTAAAAATCGTTACCCTCTTCCCCTGATGTCCACGGCCTTTGATCTTCTGCAGGGGGCTAACATTTTCACGAAACTTGACCTGCGTAATGCCTACCACCTGGTCAGGATCAGGGAGGGGGATGAGTGGAAGACAGCTTTTAACACCCCATCAGGACACTACGAATACCTCGTAGTGCCATTTGGACTAGCCAATGCACCAGCTGTCTTCCAATCATTGGTAAATGACATTCTCAGGGACTTTCTGAACATCTTTGTATTTGTTTATTTAGATGATATTTTGATCTTCTCCCGTTCACTGGAAGAGCACAAGCTGCAAGTCCGCCAAGTTCTTCAGAGGCTCCTTGAGAACCAATTGTACGTAAAGGCAGAGAAATGTGAATTTCATTGTCAGGCCGTCTCTTTCCTTGGTTTTATCATCGCCCCATCTAAGATCCAAATGGATCCAGCTAAACTCAAAGCGGTAACCGACTGGCCGAGACCATCGACCCGAAAGGACCTACAACGTTTTCTTGGGTTTGCCAACTTCTACCGCCGATTTATTAGGAACTACAGCTCAGTAGCAGCCCCACTAACTGCTCTCACTTCCACTAAGGTTGATTTTCATTGGTCTGATCAGGCAGAAAACTCATTTACAGAACTGAAGGACCGGTTCACCTCGGCTCCCATCCTCACGCAGCCGGATCCTGCTCTCCAGTTCATAGTGGAGGTAGATGCCTCAGACTCCGGTGTGGGGGCCATACTCTCTCAGAGGTCTCCAACCGATGGTAAATTGCATCCTTGTTGCTTCTTCTCTCACCGCCTTTCTACCCCTGAGAGGAATTATGGTATCGGTGACAGGGAGCTACTCGCGGTAAAATTGGCATTAGAGGAATGGAGACACTGGCTTGAAGGTACAGAAGTCCCATTTCTCATATGGACAGACCATAAAAATCTTGAATACCTCAAGTCAGCCAAACGTCTGAACTCTCGCCAAGCCAGATGGTCATTGTTCTTTTCCCGTTTCAACTTCTCCCTATCTTTTCGACCAGGAAACAAGAACATCAAACCTGATGCCCTCTCTCGCCAATTCATTTCAGTCACAGATGATTCCCCTCCGCCGACCATTTTGCCACCACAATGTCTTGTAGGAGCAACCTTACTGGATGTCGAAACTCTGGTCAAGCAAGCATTAGACTGGGAACCCGGCCCACCAGGAACACCGCCTGGCAGGCTCTTCGTTCCACCACAGGCCCGCCCACAAGTCCTAGAATGGGGACACAGTTCAAGATTGGCCTGTCACCCCGGCGGAGCCCGCACTCTCTCATGGGTCCAACAACGCTTCTGGTGGCCTTCTATTAGAGAAGATACTCGCCAGTTTGTATCTGCCTGTGACGTCTGTGCTCGTAATAAGACCAGCAATAAACCCCCAGCAGGCCTCCTAAGACCACTCCCAGTTCCCCACAGACCATGGTCCCACATCGCACTAGATTTCGTTACTGGACTCCCCGACTCTGATGGCAACACATGCATCTTAACAATTGTTGATCGCTTCTCCAAAGCAGTTCACTTTGTTCCCCTGTCTAAACTTCCCTCGGCCAAGGAAACGGCGGAGTTACTTATCCTTCATGTATTTCGTCTTCACGGAATTCCTATAGACATTGTCTCTGATCGTGGACCCCAATTCTCCGCCCAATTCTGGACAGCATTTTGTAAGCTCGTCGGTGCTACCCCCAGCCTTTCCTCCGGTTATCACCCTCAGACCAACGGCCAGACTGAGAGAGCCAACCAGGACCTCGAAACAGCGATTCGATGTATGACCACCCAAGACGCACACTCGTGGAGTCGAATGCTACCGTGGATTGAATATGCACATAACTCATTACCAACATCATCCACGGGCCTCTCACCATTTCAGTGTTGTCTCGGCTACCAACCCCCTCTATTTCCACCCCAAGAGGAGGAGGTGGCAGTTCCCTCAGCTCAAGCCTTTGTACGACGATGTAAAAGGACCTGGCAACGTGCAAGAGTTAGACTTCGCCATGCAATAACACTATTCAAGCATCAAGCAGATCGCCGCCGATCAACTGCGCCAAGATACCGCGTTGGGCAGAGAGTCATGCTCTCCACCCGTAATGTCCCCATTAACACGATCTCCCACAAGATATCTCCCAGGTTTGTAGGGCCCTTCACCATCTCCAAGGTCATCAATCCATGTACAGTCAGGTTACTTTTGCCATCCACGATGCGTCGCATCAATCCCTCATTCCACGTCTCCCAGATAAAACCCATAGTTTCATGTCCACTAAATCCACCAGCCCGCCCTCCTCCTCCCCCCCGGCTCATCGATGGTGGTGAGGCATTCACTGTTCACAGGCTTTTGAAAGCACGACGACGAGGTAAGGGGCTTCAATACTTAGTGGATTGGGAAGGTTATGGCCCTGAAGAGAGAAGCTGGGTACCATCCAGATTTATCTTGGATCCTTCTCTCATTGCCGATTTTCATCGACAACGCCCAGAAGCCCCATCGGTAACGCCAGGTGGCGTCCATAGGAGGGGGGGTACTGTCACGAGCCAGCCCAATCAGCCAAGCACATCCAGGTCATGATTTCAGCTAATTAACCCCACGCACCTGCAACCTATTAACTATCTACCACGCCTTTAAAAAGAAGCTTAGAACTCCATTCAGTGCCGAAGTATCCTGCTTGCGTGCCTCTTGATCTGTCACTCGTGATTTTTCCAGTTATTTCTACTTCTGTGTATGACCCTGCCTGTCTTCCTGGATTTTGTCTCGTGCCTTGCCCTCTGGATTATTATCACTGCTTGGATTTGCTTCTGTGTATGACCTCGCCTGCATTACGGACTTTGATTTCGGTACGTGCTTTCGGATTTGTTTTTTTTCTCACTGCTGGACAACTGTTACCGACCCTGCCTGTTCCTCCGACCTTGTTTAGTGCTATTCCCCGCAATCTCTGTGTGTGCGTGCAGACTTGTGATCATTTTTGCGTATGTGGATATCAGACAGGAGTGTTTCGCCGTCACAAGCATTTCATTCCCTGCCGTATTTGTGCTCCTGCTGAGCCTGCACATTGAGACTTATTTGTGCCTTCGAACTAAAGCTTTCAGAAAGGCTTTCTGTCTGCAATTGGGTTCACTCCCGTTCAGCCACACCCCTGACAGAAAAATCAGAACCAGAGCTATTGACATTTATTGTACAATAAGGAGTTAAAAAAAGAAAGAAAAGCATTGGTTAAATGTTATTTAGACAGATGATCAGGTTCACTAGCTAATAATTTTATTTGTACAAAGAATCAACTGTTATGTAGCTTATCTCTGTTTGCATCTGTTTATTGTTATTATTTGTAAAAAGTTTAAACGTTTTAAAGACATCAAACTTTAAATGTAAAAAAAATTAACTTTTAGTATATATTATAAATTTTAATAAATAAAAAATTAATTGTCTTACATTTGTGTAAACGTTTCATAAGAGAACATGATTTTTTAAAGGGATTTTGTAATATTTATGCAGTATAATGACGCCCTCTTAATTTGCTATTTTCCAGAGTGTGTCAACAGAAATAGATTAATGATTATAAATGCATCAGCGAAAAACAGCAAGGAGACTGACTCTCAACATTTTAATAATTCATTGATAAATTAGTGATTTCTTTGTTTTCAGCTGTAGTGATGAAGGTAATCATCTCATCACGTCATCACCGCATCAGTGGCGGTGCTCAGGGTTACTCTCTTTTGATGTCTTTGGATCACATGGCATTGCCCGGCCTGCATGCTGCTCTCGCCTCTAACGTTTGCTGCCCAACTTTAGGCTTGGAGCCTTAAACTCTGGACTTTAGATCTGGCATTTCTTACCCTGGACTTTGGACCCAGAGCGAAGCTGGCCGCCTCGCTTTTGCCATGACACTATGAAATTCAGCAATCTATGTGACGTTTTGCCTAAAACATGGAAGATTAAAGCTTGTACAGGATATGTAGCAGTTTTTAGATCATTTAAAACTGTGTTTTGTGTTCAAATTGTGTTTTACTTTCAAACAGTACCAGTTAAAAGTTTGGTACACCTTCTATTTCAATGCCCTTTCCTGATTTTTCATTCTTTCTACATTGTAAAACAATGGTGAGGCTTTCAAAATATGCAATAATCTCCTTTGTGTAATTGATGTTTAGATGTGTCTGCAATGTATACTCTCTAAAACATTCATAAATGCTCCAATGTGAGGTGCTGTTAATGACTTTTGATGCTGGTAAAAGTGGTCCAATATTCTGCAAGCTTCCGCAGCATCCACAAGCTTTTGCAAGGACCGCCAAAAATTGTAAAAAAGAAAAAAGTTATATTTTTTTTAAAGCTAATGGCTACTGCACAGACTCTGCACAAGTGAGATAGGGGTGTATATGGACTTCTCCCCTGCAGAAGAAATAAATCTTAGTATTTCTTTCCTGGGATGGTCTACATGAGAGCCAGTTACATGAAGAGACAAAATGATGTGAGGAAGCCTACATCCACAGTTCTGTAGTTAGTTTTCCAAGATGTTTGAAATAACAGTTCCTTCAAAACTGTGTGCAACTGTACCTAGAAATATTGATGCTGTTTTGCAGGCAAAGACTAGTCACACCAAATATTGATTTGATTCTCTTCTGTTCATTTACTTTCCATTTTGTTATTTGATAAAAAATATATATATATATATTTTTTTTTTGAACACGGTGAAAATTCTGTGTTTGCGAAGAAAGCAGGTGTTTCTGTTGGCAGCTTTTTTCCTGATCTGTGGCTGCTCTCTCCTCGCAGCAGGAGTGCTTGCCGCTGTTTCCCACTCTGCTGTTAATTATGAAGGAGGTGATGCATGAGGTTTGTGTGCAGCAAGATGCCCAGACTGAAGGGCCATGTGTGGTGAGAGTTTGTTCAGGTATGCAGAGTTTGTTCAGGGTAATGATAAGGGGTAGTTTTAGGTGGAAGTGCAGTAGTGAGATGGTCATGATGTGTCATGGCCCAGTGACCCTCTTTTACTATGCTGGAGAATGACTGTGAATTGGACAGCTCGTCAGATAGAAAAACTAAAACGATGGAGCAAAGGGAAGGGAAGTTAATGAGCAAATGTCATGGTACTGCACTCAACAGTCATAAATGCTAATCTTTAGCCATCAGTGGCTACTCAAAATGACATACTGAAATTATCTCAGGATGATCGATAAACAACAAACGGTATGAAGCTTATTAGATATTAGATAAGAAATCTGTTAAATATATAATGAGATAAATCAGAATTTATAATATATGTGCTTGCTATATGAGGCATCCATATGGTCACATTCATACCATTATACATATAAATCTAAAAGCCTCACATATATATAAACAGAATTTTTATAAAAACTTTTTAAATATCCACAAGATATAGGCATTTCTTTGTAAATATACAAGGAGTCATCTCTTCCACTCAAAATAAAATCCTATTACCATGTGGTGGCAATTACATTTCAAATGAGTTCCTTTAATTTATGTTTTTGCTATGTGCTGTATTTCATTCATTCTAATGGCCAGGGACAAGATGCAGTACAAAGCAAAAAGATAAATTAATATATGTGTGTGTATATATGTGTTTGTATGTGTGTTCTAATAACTCTTAATTGCAATTATGGGTGAAAGTAGGTCAGTGCAGCTGGCTGGCAAAGCCCACATTCAAAACAGAAGAACTTTCAGAAAGAAAACAAATCTGATAACATTGAGTCATCTTAAACAACACTTTGTCTCCTTAGTAAATGCTTCTAAGATGTTGCAAATTGCTCCTGTTGTTATATTTAATGTGGTTCACAAAAATAACTGGCTTCTAACACATGGCTGAATGACAAATCACTCAATATCACCATTCTCGTGTGATATTGCCTATACACAGGGTGGGCCATTTATATGGATACACCTTAATAAAATGGGAATGGTTGGTGATATTAACGTCCTGTTTGTGGCACATTAGTATATGTGAGGGGGCAAACTTTTCAAGATGGGTGGTGACCATGGTGGCCATTTGGAAGTCGGCCATCTTGGATCCAACTTTTGTTTTTTCAATAGGAAGAGGGTCATGTGACACATCAAACTCATTGGGAATTTTGCAAGAAAAACAATGGTGTGCTTGATTTTAACGTAACTTTATTCTTTCATGAGTTATTTACAAGTTTCTTACCACTTATAAAATGTGTTCAATGTGCTGCCCATTGTGATGGATTGTCAATGCAACCCTCTTCTCCCACTCTTCACACACTGATAGCAACACCGCAGGAGAAATGCCAGCACAGGCTTCCAGTATCCGTAGTTTCAGGTGCTGCACATCTCGTATCTTCACACCATAGACAATTGCCTTCAGATGACCCCAAAGATAAAAGTCTAAGGGGGTCATATCGGGAGACCTTGGGGGCCATTCAACTGGCCCATGACAACCAATCCACTATTCAGGAAACTGTTCATCTAGGAATGCTCGGACCTGACACCCATAATGTGGTGGTGAACGATCTTGCTGGAAAAACTCAGGGAACGTGCCAGCTTCAGTGCATAAAGAGGGAAACACATCATCATGTAGCAATTTCAAATATCCAGTGGCCTTGAAGTTTCCATTGATGAAGAATGGCCCCACTATCTTTGTACCCCATATACCACACCATACCAAAACTTTTTGTTCCAACAGTCTTGGAGGGATCTATCCAATGTGGGTTAGTGTCAGACCAATAGCGGTGGTTTTGTTTGTTAACTTCACCATTCACATAAAAGTTTGCCTCATCACTGAACAAAATATTCTGCGTGAACTGGGGGTCCTGTTCCAATTTTTGTTTTGCCCATTCTGCAAATTGTGTCCGCCGATCTGGGTCGTCCTCGTTGAGATGCTGCAGTAGCTGGAGTTTGTAAGGGTGCCATTTGTGAGTAGCTAATATCCGCCGAAGGGATGTTCGACTAATGCCACTCTCCAGTGACATGCGGCGAGTGCTACGCTGTGGTCTCTTGCTGAATGAAGCTAGGACAGCCACTGATGTTTGTTCATTAGTGACAGTTTTCATGCGTCCACATTTTGGCAAATCCAACACTGAACCAGTTTCACGAAACTTAGCAAGCAATTTGCTAACTGTAGCATGGGAGATCTGAAATCTGAACTCATTGAAATCTGCTGCAATGACCCGGTTACTGCGTTCACCAGATATCAACACAATTTCGATCCGCTCATCACGTGTTAACCTCTTTGACATGTCAATGGCTGTGAACGAAGAGAAACTTGTAAATAACTCATGAAAGAATAAAGTTACTTACAGTAAAACAAAAGTTGGATCCAAGATGGCCAACTTCCAAATGGCCACCATGGTCACCACCCATCTTGAAAAGTTTGCAACTCACCTATACTAATGTGCCAAAAACAGGACGTTAATATCACCCACCATTCCCATTTTATTAAGGTGTATCCATATAAATGGCCCACCCTGTATATATACCACATTATGCAAAAACTTCCCCTATGCATGGATATTTTGGGGATTTTTACATTACCATTATCTTACTTTTAGAGTGATTTATGTGATTTTGATTTAGAGTCCATTTTATGCACTTTTTCTTACATTCTCTACCCAGGCACCTGATTTAGTAGCAAAACTTTCTGAGATGAATCATAGGGCAATAACATATACATTACGTCAATAGTGATGCTACAAACCTGACACACACAAATGATTGATACAAATATAGTGACTCAAATAGTAGTATTAATGCAGATTACTATTACACTTGGTTAATTCTCATACCAAGAAAATGTCCTTTCAAAGTGCTTCTGGGTGTTTAAGGTGTATTTTAGCACATTGCTGCTGAAAAAATAAATAAATTGTAGTTTGATGGGGGTTTCATGCTGCACTAAAGTATATCCAGATAAATGCAATGTTTTATGATTGCGGAAGCATGTGACCTACTTAGTGGCTTAAAACAGAAGACAGGTCTTTCTGTCAATTTACTGAATACAAAAATGAAAGTAATTTTTCCCACTGTTGCATTTTGAAATAAAGGGAGAGAGGGAGACAGGAAAATAGACTTTCTTTAGCTATTACATGAAGTAATATCTTAATAAGGCGCACTATTTTTAAACTAGTTTGTGATTTTTTTTTATATTCTACAAACAAAGTATGAAAGTAGAACACACCGATCCAAAATGATAACAGAAAACCTGAAAAAAATCAGAGCAAACTACTGATTTTACAGCATATTCAGTTATATTAACATCATGATCACCATGTAGTTTATAGGTTTCCTTTGTGCCACTGGGCAATCTCTGAAGGGCCTCTGGGTATGGGATGTCTGGTGCTAGGACATTGGCAGCAGTTAAATGGTGAAAGGCAGTTGTGTGAAAGCTTCATGTACATAGACAAAACTTACTGTATAGAAGCATGAGTCCTATAATAGAGCTGTGTAGGACTGTTATAATAAAAATGATTTAAAAAAGAAAGTGAAACTGGAGAGAGAATGAGACTGTTTTGCTCAGGGAGGAGACAATAATTAAAAACTAAAAAATATATATATATATATTTTTTTAATATTTAAAAATAATTAATTCTGCCCTTCTCTTACACACATTTGAGGCACATACTCTTTGCTAGTGTGAAAACTGGGTATATGCTATGTTAATAAAGTGATGATCATAAAGAATCTAAAAAAAAGTTGTGTCCACTTAAATAATTAAATATAAATATAAATATAAATTCTGTCGATTTAATGCTGTGTGGTGGGGAAATGTATGATTTTGTTATTTCCAACATTGTTGATCTGTTTCAAAGCTGCATCTTTGCTGTTAATAAAAAATGTATCAGGCACCTGCAGAGACAACATACAACATGTTCGTTAATTAAGAAAGTTACATACCACCTGCGATGTTTAAAATAAAAAAGTAATAATTAAAAAGTAACAAAACATATCTTTTATGAGCTCTGTGTCAATCAGTGTTACTAAACTGATTGCATCTTTATCTCTCCATTTCCTCATTACACCTAACCAATTAGGACACCTCCCAAGCTCTCATTTTGGTGAAGATAGGAGTGATTTCCTATTATATATGTTGATGAATTGCTCTTATTCCTACTCCTAAAAGCAGGATTAAAATTGCATAGCACTGAGAATTTTTGGCGACTTAGGAGCGATTTCTTACTCTGAGACGCTTAGTCAGTATGTTCCTAGACTTCAAACTAGTTGAAATGATAAAGAAGAATGGCCCAAAAGTCCTTCACAATGATGTGGAAAAGTCATACAGGAAACAATTATTTCAGGTTATTGCTGATAATGATGGGTCTACACGCTACTAGCACTTCTAGTACAGATCTAGTCTTTTTTTTTTTTTTGCTTTGTTACATAAATAATGGCATGATGATAAAAGTTATATGTTTGTTTGTCTGAGGTTGTGTTTGCCTAATACTGCCTATGATCAGTGTCCATTTGCCAGATTGATTAGCTAATGTATTTTTCACTCATTCTCTCCTGCTTATGGTCTTGGTATGCCATACGCTTAGTGGTAAATTTACTCAGAGATGTATAGGACATGATTGTAGTTTTACAGATTTTTGCAATTTGAGTAGAAAGACATTGGGTTGGACGTTGAATACCTGAGAGGAAAACAAATATTTGAAAAGTATGTAATGGTCAACAATGGACTTTGGACAGATTCTTTTACTACGAACTCTACTCACTGAGCAGTATGATGATACAAAGTAAGATAGCGATGAGGGCTCCAGTGCTCAGACCAGCAGCTAGCAGTAAGGCTTCAGTGCTGCATGATTGCACATTCCCACGAATGTCGCAAGAACATACTCGCACAGTTAGAGTGCTTGTACTGCTCTGTATAGGATAATCATTGTCTGAGATCACCACAGGCAGCAGATATAAGTTCATCTCATGTCGGTTGAAGCTGCTTCTGCGTGTCAATATCCGTGCAGTGTTATCTAAAAAGTAAGAAAACAAAATCACTAGGATTAATGGCTAATGTCTGTGTTATCAGTGCTGAGAAACAACCACATAATTGTAGCATCACTTTATATAATATATAGCTATAAAACTATAAATATTATTGTCTTCTCGTAAAGACTAAAATGTTATTTATAGTGTATTACTAGTAAGGCCAAAATGTCACAGATTAATATTAACTGTCATCTTTAATCTGAATATGGAGAGTTTTAGGCTAAAATGCACTGCAGAATTTTACATAATTAGTTGTATTTCACCCTGTGATATTTACCTTCGTTGTCAAAAATGGTAAAGTTAGGGTTGACTGTGCTCAGGCTGAAGACAAACTTATGAGCTACAAGGGGCTCATCTGTATCCACAGCACTTATGGTCTGTATGAGCTAAAATACAATGTGTGATTATTATTATTATTATTATTATTATTAATAATAATGTTATTATTGAATTAATTAATATTATTCATTGTTAATTTTCTGTGCAAGTTATTCATTTGATTTAATCTTGTACGCAAGAATTATGTGCAAATAATAAAATTCACAAGTACATTTAATGGAAATTTTAAAACTGAAAATGGAAAACTGAACCAGTCACATACCTGTCCAGCTTTGACATTTTCACAGACAAAGGTCTCATAATACATTGCAAACTCAGGAGCGTTGTCATTCACATCCCGGACTTTGATGAACACAGGGACTCTGGTCTGTAGAGATGTACCTGAAAGTGAGAAGCAATATTGTGTTAGGAGTCATAAAAAGTAAGATATTACACAATATATTGCACAATTATTATAATCATTTGAACAGTTTTACAGCAAAACACAATGCTCTTTTTAGCAACTTTCTTCTGATACACAAATTAATTGTAATAAAACGTTTAAATTGAAAACTGCTATAAAACCTTATTTCAGAAAGTTTAAATGACCATGTTTTGAGAATTCATGACACCAAGCAGCCACATTTTCCAGCAAAAGACGGCACATTATGACAAGCAAATAACATACAGTGGAACCTTGGATTGCAAGGAATAAATTTTTACTTAGAAAACGAATAAGTCTTGGTTTACGAATACTGAGAATCAGGTATCATGCATGTGCTTCTTGTTTTGACGCCGAGCGTCATGTGATCACAACTGACTCAATGGTTTTTCTCTTTCTTGCACTGCGGAATTCTGGGTAATCGTCTCCCCTGCTCGATCTCAGTGCTCGTCTCTCACTGGTGTAATCAACATCCATGCACGCGTGTACTGTTTACTATAACACTGACCATGTGTGCGCACGTAAAACACATTTCATTTTGTGTTTGTATATGTGTCTGTGTGTGTGTGTGTGTGTGTGTACAGCGCATGTGTACTGTTTATTATAACACACGTGCATGTGCGTGTAAAGCAAAAGCAAGTCTCATTAGTCCCCTAGCCTTCACACACACACACAAACACACACACAGCACCTGCACGCACAAAGGAAACACTTGTCTGTCGGGATTTATTTTTACTTTTTTATTCGTGTTTTGATATATGAACCCACTTAATTATGCTGCAGGGCACAATACAAGTTGTACAGGAAAACAACGATACAGGAAGTATGGTTATTCAGAAGAATTAAACCCTATGATAAGAACTAATTTTGCATTACATAATTTTTGATTGTCACGTGTCCAAATAGTAATGAGCATGTGATGTTTAATAAGGACCATCCATTCTACTTGTAAGTTATGTTATTGCTTTTCCAAATTTGCTGGTATGTGTTTGAGAATATTGGTGCATTTCTGAATTTGTTTTTTTTTTTTTGTTTGTTTGTTTTTATATGTCTTAATTTGCAATTATGGTTCTGAATGGACTATTTATTTAAATCACTATTATGATTTTCAGTTTTTGCTTTGTTTATGTGTGTTCCGTTTAAAGGCCACCATATCAATATAAAAATTAAGTGTATCTTATAGGAAACAGAATTTGTTTAATCCATAGTTCTATTATTTCAGGAAGCCAATTGTAACTTTGCAACTTAAAATAGATTTTAATATTTTAATACTGCTTTTCCTGGCAACACTGCCATCCTTTTTTAATGAAGACATTTTCAGTTTGTTCCCATTTGGGGAGCACTGTAGTTTTAGTTTAGCCTGTGAGAACTGACTGATTTAAACTATTCAGGAATGTGACACTTTTTTTTTTTTTTTGCCCTGTCGCATTTTTTCTGTAAGATTAAGTACAATGAGAATTTTGAGCCATGTGCTTGCATTTGTGCAACTAAAATTCTAAATGCATTCAGAATATAACCTGCTGCTTCAGCACATCATTAATAAGGCAAGTGAACTAGTTATATCCTGTATATGTGGGTGGTGTGCTTGGTGTGCTTTTCTTTTTCCAACTCTTTTGTAATTTATCTCAGTCACAATAGTCACAATAATTTTTTATTTCATTAGACTTTTTTAAACCTCTGATATTAGTTATTAGTCTATAGGTATTGGTGGCTTAATAGTCAAGGTTCTGCATTAATGAACCGGAAGCTTAAGGTTTCAGTCCTACCAAGCTGCTGCTGTTGGGTGCCTGAGCAAGGGGGGGGGGGTCACTGTACAGTATATACAATGTATCGATACAGGTTATTCTTCTGTTACTGTTGTGTTATAGCACTGATATAGCAGTGACATAAAGGTGACTTCAAGTGACATGTTTATATATGACTGTGTTTATATATACTGTATTTAATGGATAAATGATGGCTCAGTACTTCAAGCTATACTTTTATCATGGGGTCTTTAAGAAAGGCATAGGCAACTACGACAACAAAAATTATGTAACCAAATTTGTATTCAATTTTTGGATTGCACAGATAATATGAACATATATGAACGGTAGATGTATTGTTATTTTTTGCCAAAAGTAGGGTGTGTGTGTGTGTGTGTGTGTGTGTGTGTGTGTGTGTGTGTGTGTGTGTACAGATGAAGCGATGTGTTCCACATCTAGTGAATGTCTGAATTGTGCATTTGGAAACCAGGCATTTCTTTAAGACTGTAAGACTTTAAGACTGTTTAAATTTTCACTAATTTCAAAGAATCTTCAGGAAAAATATTCAGGAAAAAGGAAAAATATGGATAAACTCAATTCAAAATAAAACCTTCCTTGTGTTCTCAAATAAACATATTACTGTTAATTTCATAACAAGTCTACTGTTTAAAAAAAGAGAACTGTGCTCACTTATTTCGGTAGCCAGAACGGAGATATTGTGCCATTTGGACGTCTCTCTGTCCAGAGCTTGCAATGTGCTGATGGTTCCATTGTTGGAGTCAATATTAAACAGCCTCTCTAGGTCTGTGTGGCGATCGATGGTGTATCTGAAGAGAAAAATTGCCCATGTTGAATGCAGGGCCAGAAGAAGAGTAATTATGGACTACCAGAGGGGAAAAGCACAGTTTTAAGTTTTAGTGCAGGCAAGCAGTGTTCATCATATAGTATTTACTAATGACCCTGAACAAATCCTGCATTTGGGATTCAGCCAAATAAACACTTAGGCACTGGTTTATTATTCATGAATGTTGCAGTATATGCGATTTGACTTGCCAATTAGAAGGAAATACGTATGTTATTGGCCAAATCAATGTTAAAAGCAAAGCACATAAGAGCATTTGGATTAAGGCAGTTACTGCTTCCCAAAAATATAGGTTTTTCAGCAATTTTCCATTGTATTTTATGATATTTATGGATTTGTTGAAAAATTATTAATTTACCAAGTACATCTGTTGATTAGATCCTAAGATGGGTGTATTATGTTGGTATGATTTAATGGAAATCTTTCAACTTCAAATTCTTTCGACTATGCTTCAATAAGGTTTTTTTTTTTTTTTAGATCACTCTAACTATCATATTTCTTTTGTTGTCTGGAAAGAAAGCCTCTCATTTCAACTTATGTGTTCTGTTGACATTTAAATATGATAACGTGCTTCACAAAACCAGACTGGTTCTCTTTTACAGACCGTGGTTGTACTGTTTGTGTGTTTTTGCATGTGTGTGTAATTTATAGTGAGGGTATATTAGAAGAAAAAACAATGCAATCTCTTTGAAATCATGTTTGTGATTTACAGAAGTTTAAAGATGTGGTGTATGAGAATACTGGGAAAAAAACAATGTCTGAGCTCATGCCACTCAATTTCCTAGTCAAATTACCAGCAGAGAATTCATGAATAATCTGCTTTTCTCAATGATATGCACACAAAGACCACAGAGTCAAATACAGATGAACAAATGAATATAAAAAGCTGAAGTTTTATTTAACCAAACATAAAAATCATCCCATTATAAAAGATGAACATTATAATGGAGCATTACATGCCAATCAGTACACTCATATCCTGCATATTACATTTACATATTAAGTGTTTTGCATTTCATGTTTTGGTTTCTGACAGAACTGACACTTGATTGTAGGTTCGGTTTGGGTAGCCAAAAGCCTGGGTTTTCAATATACCATATTCATCTGTAACTGAATTAAGCAAACACTCAAACATACAAAATGTTTTAATGAGTATTGTTTTGCAGAGCCTTTGGCAGCACACTCTTTGGGCTTAGAGGGCAATTTGTGAAATTGTAATGTTTTCCTAAAAGCAGAACTGAATTATTAATTGTAAAGCACATAAATAAAATGGCGTCAACAAAAAAACAAGTAGGCAGGACTGCATGCTCTTTGGTTGGTTAATTTTTATTTATTTATTTATTTATTTATTTTTCAAAAAAAAAATTTAAAAATCATGTGTAATTATTAAGTAACAAATGCACAGCAGTTACTGTATGTGTTTTGTTTCTTTATTTTCCACTACACTAGAGTTTTTGTGGTGTAACCTACACTAGAGTTTTTGTGGTGTAACCTACACTAGAGTTTTGGGGTGAAAAGTTCCTAAAAAATCTTAATTAGCAATGTTGAAACATTATCTAGTGTTATGCAAATAAACATTTGAACAATCTTAATGTTGTCATACATACATTTAATAAACAAAGCAAGTGAGTTAACCGTGTAATTTGTAGAGATGGGGAGTTTTTTTTTTTTTTTCTTTTACATTTATAATAGAGATGAACAGGTCGATCGGCCAGTGACCTGAGTTAGCTGGATGTCAGTTCTATTGGCCTTGACTGGTGATTGGCCGATCAGCCTCACATATAAACGCTTCTGTACCGAGTTCAACATAAACACATCTTTATGGTGTTACATGATCAAAACTTGTGCATATTTAAAGCCTTTGATATGCCTTTTTCTCCAAACTCTGAATGGGAATTAGTCTCAAACCCTTTCACTACAGATTCTTACAGCAATCTCAAAACACAGCAAGTGCTAATTAAAAAAAATCCTGCGTACCCACGTTAAAGGACGCACATGCCCCTGTTCTCACAGCCACTCAACCCGCACGCTCACTGTCAACCTAAGATTTGAGACTTTAGAGTCATTTGAGGAGGTAAAATGCCACAGTTTCTTTATAACCCTATAGGTAAATTATTACCCTAATTTCATCCCGTGTGGTAAGAGTGAATAATTTGCTAAGTTTGTTTAGAAATAATAATTATTTGACAGATATGTTCTGGTCAATTAGGTTGAACGCTTGTACTTTACGTTTGAATGTATTGTTTAAATGCTGTTTTTACAGTAGGTTTCAAGTGAGAAAACTAATGGAATGTTAATATGGTGTATATTAATATAATATACATCATGGCATCAAAACAAACAACAAAAACAAACAAACAAGCATTGCCACTTAGAAAGTTCTCATCAATCACTTACTTGACCAAGTGATTGGCAGCATCAGGGTCACGAGCACTTACAGTTCCTACGGGATTACCAGGTGATGTGTCTTCATCCACCTCAAAGATATAATGGGCCTGACCAAAAAAAGGTGGTTCGTCTACATCTGTGACTTGAATCCTTACTGTAGCTGTGTCGCTGAATGGACCTAGATGGTCAAATCGCCGATCCAGATGTGTGTTTGTCACCTGAACACGCAGTGAGTATGATCTCTTGCTTTCATAATCTAGTGGCTGACAAAAGAAAAAGCAGTTAAAAATAATTGGGAATTGTAAATAAAGTTAGGTTGTAAAAACCTTCTTTTGGCCTTTTCAGTTTTTGCCAAAATGGTGCAATATTATCATTTATCATTTTCTAAACTTTAACTTTTTGTATTTAAAACTCATCTGCTGTGTTTCCACTCTTGCTCATCATTTGCTCTTGCTCAACGTAGTACTTAAATGGCGAACTTAACGCGTTAGATTACTCGTTACATCAAGAAAGTATTCCGAGTACTCCAACGCGTTACTTTGTAACACGTTACACCTAACACTGATTATTATAGTGTATTGCATAATATTTTTTTCATTCCTAGAAAAGTGGGTGGAAAATTGGTGCTTGGTATTGTTTTATTTTATAAAAAGAATCACAGGATTCAAAAAATAACCAGAGTTATCTGTCCATTTACCTTCTTTATTATAATCACCCCTTCCTGAATAGTTCTATCTGTAATGACACTGAATACATCTTGCCCATCGCCTTCCACGATGCTATACCACATTTCAGCATTCTCCCCTGCGTCTGCATCATTTGCTTTTATTTGCCCAACAGAAGATCCCACTTCAGCTGACTCAGCCGTGGAGAGATGATATGTACCTGAGGAAAGAACAAGGGAAGTAAGTAAATTGAGTAAACATTCAGGTGCTTAAGTTAACTTTTTGTTTTCTCCACCCTTACAGATTGCATTTGTCCATTTGTTTACCCACAGTGTGTGGTAGACACAAAGCTGCCTCTCTATAGTTATTGCTTAAAAGATTTATTTTTATTTTTATCTCTAACCACTGTAGTGGTATGTCTATTTGCTTTGGATTACATCTTTGTGAAATTACCTCAAGCAGTAGATTCAAGTGCATAGAAAAAGATATTATCAAACCTAATTATGCTCTAGTCACCTCTATATTGTTTTTCTTATGCACATCACACATGCATACAGTTTTATATATTTCATAACAAGTATTTAAATGATTTTTTAGTATTTGGTAATAAAAGAAGTTGGTTACACACAATAGTCACCCTGTCAATACTTCACAGAACGAACCTTGGTTGCAACTATCAGTTCAAACAATATGGTTTTTGGCAAACCCAAAATGTCTAATGGCCTTCTTTCACAGGGATTTCTAAATTCTTTGGCTTGACTTTGCCCTTACTCTCATCATCCTTTTAACTTTGGATACTAACTTAAGGCACTGTATGCAAGTATAACCTTTTAATGAATTCATTCATTTAATTATTTGTTTAACAAAACTCAGCAATGTTCACACATCCAGTATGTTATAACAGGCCCTTACTATGAGGAAAGCGAGGAGGGCTGTTGTTGACATCAAGCAAAGTGATATTGACTGTGGCAGTCCCTGAAAGACCACCCATCTGTCCTGCCATATCCTTAGCCTGGATGACCACCTGATAGTGTTCCCTGTTCTCCCGAATCATATTGGGCAGAGCTGTCCTTATCACACCTAAAGAAAAAAAAAAAAAAAAAAAAACGTACATGCCTGTTATAATCATAGCATTGATAATAATACAATATATCAGATAGAAAGTTTGATTATAAGAGCACAAGAACTCTTGCACATACTGTAAGTGCTGAAAAGGTTATATTAAAGAACTCAAGTAACAGAAACTACTTTTCTAATTTGTATTTTTTTAAATGACCTCTAAAATAATATCACAGACACTCAACACTGACCACTCCTCTCTGCTTCACATGTCTAACAGGATTGCTCTACTCAGGGAAGCACCCACTGTTATGATCTAGGGGTACAACCCGGTAAATCTGGCGGATGTTGTTGCAGTGGGCATAAGAAGGGCAGGCATAGATGCAGAGGGGTTTGTTCTTAAACATAAAGAGTCTTTCCACAAAACAAGCAGACACAGGGCTCTTTAAGCAGACACAGGCTGAGAGCCGGAACAACAGGAGACATGGAGCTGGATCTAACCAAAGACACGGAAGGACTAGGGACTGGGCGAGACTGTTAGTTGTTAATAGTGTTAGTACAGATCTGGCCATTAAGAACCCACGTTTCGAGAAAAGGGATGTTGCGCGCTTCCGCGGCAGCTCGCGGGAAGCTGTGAAAATGCCGTTCATTACTTGTAGGGGGCAGTCGTGTTTCAATCTGAAGTATTTTGTGTCTACTGAAGCCAAACCTGTGTTCTCTCTCTTAGGCGCCCATTCAAACAGAGCTCATAAACGGGCTTAAACTTTAAATACTGATATGTATTTATTCTTCATTTTTTTCTCTCCTGCAATACTCTCCTCTCCTGCTTATTTGACTGCACTTTCTCCATTCAGTATTATTATTATTAATAGTAGTAGTGAAAACTACCGCTGATTAACTATCTCTGCATTGGTTAAAACAGTAAACAGTAACAGTTAAAATAACCCAGCACTTTAACATTTAACCCAGCAGTTTTTAGTGTAACACAAAAAAATATTCCATTTGTAAAATAGCATAGGTGAAATCATAGGTTGTGTATAGAGTGATTAAAAACAATACAACAAAGCTTATGGTAAATAAATTCTCAGACTCTTCCACTGCAGGTATTAAAAAACAGTAACTGTCAATTTTTGAATCCGTAGAAGCTCAGTGGTCCACACCCAACCTCTCGCGGGGGGAGCCTTTCCCTGAATTCGCCTTTTTCACGGGGGTGGGCATCTTGGTTTATTCATACAGATGTACAGTACCTATTTAAAGTATATGGAATTTTATGGGGTTGTCACTGAACGATTTACCCTGACAAAGAGCAATATAAGAATAGTGCCAGCTGACACCTTAAAAATCTATTTAGAGTCTAATTTTTTTTCTAAACTTTGCTACTGCTGTTTGCTTACAATATTTTTTTATTTTATTTTATTTTATTTTCAAATGAGGCTTGGGCTCCGAGATTTTGAGACTACTGTACATAGTCTAATCAGAGCTCTACCGCCCGTTCGAGTGTAATTCATAAATTATGTTTATAATAATGAAATGAGATGCACTAAATCATGCTTTAAATTTAATCTACAATTCATTTCAAACCCACAGCTTGCAGTTTCACTTTACAAAAGGTAGCGTTTTGATCAAAAGGTGATAAACGCATGTGATTTATCAATAAAAATGCAGACATACTGCATTGATGGATGGATGTTGTTCATAAATAATGATTATTATTATAATAATGATCATTAAATAAATAGCTGTCCATTATTATACACCTCTGCACCACTTACTACAATAAATAGTTTTAAATGTTAGTAAAGGTGTCAGGCTCGGTAGAGGGCGTTGTGGATCCAAGTGCAGATGCTTGGAGTGTATGCCGATTGAGGTGACGTTAAAGAGTGCTTGTGATTCACTTCGTGGTGCTTTGAAGCTGTACTGAGAATTCCGCATTGAACAGGGAAAGCGTTGCTGTTAGGCAAAAGCAAGTAGTTCTGGCAGGAGTGCGCCGAGGCGAGGGGCGATGTGTCTGACGCTCCTCTGGAGAATGCGGAAGTGCGCCGAGCCGGGATTTAGGGATATATTCACTCAAAACTCCTGTTATATTGCTAAGTTTTAATAGTTTTGCCACGCACCCGCGTCTAGCCGGCTATCCCATTAGCATCGCTAGTCCGTTAGCCCGGCTATCACAAGTTTGCCTACACGTTTTCCACACCGATTATATTCGGTTTTTATTTTATTTTTTACACCATGTCGGTTGTGTGTCTGCCTCTGAGTGCAGGAGAGGACACACTGGAGCTTCACTCGGCGGATTTGGAGATGGAGGCCGTGGAGAAGCAGATCCGTGACCTACAGGTGAAGCTGGCCCAGCTACGACAGCGGAAAGCCGCGCTGGAATCGTCACGGACCGACGCTCACCTGTCCCAGGTAAATTCTCAGCATAACACACATCCTTCCACAACCTCTACTCCGCGTGTTTCTCTGTCCAGGTCCAACGCACCACGGACGCAGCCTGCCCAGATGTCCTTCACTCCGGCGCCGGGACACCACGGACCCTGGGTGCAGCAGCAGCGGAAGACGCGAGCCAGGCCCCGGCCGAGGACCTCGCCCCCTCCGCCGCCTCCGGTCTTCGAGATCTCCACCCGGAACCGCTTCGCTCCCCTCCGCGAGACGGAACGCGACGCTGTGATCGTCGGAGACTCCATTGTCCGGTACGTCCGTGCTACTTTAGCTAAAGGTAAAGTCCACACCCACTGTTTTCCTGGTGCTCGCGTTCTCGATGTTTCTGCACAGGTCCTGCGGCCCTGAGGGAGAACTTTGGAGCTGTGGTCCTTCATGCTGGCACGAACGACACCAGGCTGAGGCAGACGGAGATCCTGAAGAAGGACTTCAGGAGCCTGGTTGAGAAGGTCCGCAGCACATCTCACCCACGACAAGGATCATCGTATCCGGACCGCTTCCCACATTCCAGCGAGGAATCAAGAGGTTCAGTAGATTGTTCGCTTTTAATGAATGGTTACAATCTTGGTGTCAGCAACAGAGATTACCCTTTGATGATAATTGGAATGTTTTCTTGGAATGAACTGGAATGCGTCCTAGACTCTACCTCACCGATGGACTGCACCCTAGCAGAGCTGGAGCAGCAGTCCTCTCAGACAACATCTCCAGGACACTACGAACCATCTGACTGGCGGTAAGTCGTGTCTTAGATTCCAAACATAATAGTCACAATGCATCTTACCATACAGATAGACGCGCACACATAGCTTGTCCTATAGAAACTGTGTCTGTTCCCCGAATAGTGAGAAAAAAGAATAAATTTGTTAAAATTGCTCGAAACAATCTAATAACTATAAAACCAGAAAAAGGCCAAGTAAGTAATCACAATATACCTCTAAAGTTTGGGCTTCTCAACATCAGATCCCTTGCGCCTAAAGCACTGATTGTTAATGAAATTATCTCAGATTGCTGCCTTGACGCACTCTGCCTTACTGAAACCTGGCTCAGACCAAATGAATATATTGGTTTAAATGAGTCTACTCCGTCAGGATATTTCTATAAGCACGAACCCCGTCAAACTGGTCGTGGTGGTGGTGTCGCAACTATCTACAGTGATGTTCTCACTGTTACCCAGAAAACAAGGCCCAAGTTCAACTCGTTTGAAGTGCTTATCATTAATGTTGCACTCAGCGAAATACATAATAAACCCTTGCAACACTTCGTTCTGGCCACCGTGTACAGACCCCCAGGGCCATATGTCGATTTTCTTAAAGAGTTTGGACATCTGCTATCAGACCTATTGGTTAACTCTGACAAAGTGCTGATAGTAGGAGACTTTAACATTCATGTAGACGATGCTAACAACACTTCAGCACTCGCATTTATAGATTTGCTAAATTCCTTTGGGGTTAAACAAAATATAAATAGACCAACTCATCGCTTTAATCATACGCTAGATTTAATTATATCCCATGGTATAGATGTCTCTAATATAGACATTCTACCTCAAAGTGATGATATCACAGATCATCATCTCTTAGTATATACTCTACCTGTAGAACAACGTAGCTGTGCCTCTCCACGTTATCAATTCAGTAGAAATATTAATCCGACTACTAAAGACAAATTCACAAGTAATCTGCCGGATCTGTCCCAATTTCTTATCAGACCCCTAAGTGCAGACGATGTAGATGAAGTGACTAGCAGCATGGGCACTATTTTTACCAGTACATTAGACACTGTTGCTCCCATCAGATTAAAAAAAGTCAGAGATAAAACACTTGCACCATGGTACAATAGTCATACTCGCGCCCTAAAGAGAGCAACCCGTAACCACGAGCGAAAATGGAGAAAAACTAAATTAGAAGTTTTTAGAATCGCGTATAAAGGTAGTATGTGCATCTATAGACGGGCTCTAAAAGCGGATTGAGATTTTGCCGGGGAAAACACCGCCGAGCTCGCGTGTTTACCCATTGTCCGTGGAGGAGACACGGGCTATGGAGGAATACGTGAGTGAAGCTCTCCAGCAGGGTCTCATCAGTAGGTCCACGTCACCCGCCTCGGCAGGGTTCTTCTTTATCGATAAGAAAGGGGGGGGTTTATGTCCCTGTATTGATTATAGAGGTCTCAATGCAGTAACAGTAAAATACAAGCACCCACTACCGTTGGTACCGACCGCCATCGACCAACTCCAAGGCGCCTCTATTTTTTCAAAACTCGACCTCCGCAGCGCCTATAATCTCGTTCGTGTGCGCAAGGGCGATGAGTGGAAGACGGCGTTTAGCACTACATCTGGCCATTACCAATACAATGTGATGGCTTATGGATTGGTAAACGCACCTGCGGTGTTTCAGGGGTTCATGAACGACGTGTTTAGGGATATGTTAAACCGATATGTGATAGTTTACTTGGATGATATCTTGGTTTACTCTCGGTCATACTCCGAGCACGTCCAACATGTAACTGCCGTCCTTCATCGATTGCGCAAACACGGGCTCTATGCGAAGGCGGAGAAGTGCGAGTTCCATAAAAAAGAGATCGCATTCCTCGGCTACCGCATAGGGCCACTGGGGGTCGAAATGGAGACGTCCAAGGTGGAGGCGGTGCAACAATGGCCGGAACCCCAATCGGTAAAGGCGCTACAGAGCTTTCTGGGTTTCGCTAACTTTTATAGACGCTTTATCCGAGGTTTCAGTATGCTGGCAGCGCCGCTAACAACCCTACTAAAGGGAAAGCCTAAGCGTCTGCGTGAGTTTCCGCCGGAGGCACGCAGAGCTTTTCAATATCTAAAGACCGCATTCACTACGGCACCCATACTAAAAATCCCCGACCCAACCAAGCCTTTTTTGGTTGAGGTCGATGCCTCTGAAGTAGGGATTGGGGCGGTGCTGTCACAGCGTCATGGCAACCCAGAAAAACTCCACCCTTGCGCTTTCTTTTCGCGTAAACTAACACCTGCCGAGCGCAACTATGATATCGGCAATCGCGAACTGTTAGCAGTAAAAGCGGCGTTAGAGGAGTGGCGGCACTGGCTAGAGGGAGCCGATCACCCATTCGTAGTGCTGACCGATCATCGCAACTTAGAATATATCCAACAAGCAAAACGATTAAACCCTCGCCAAGCCCGCTGGGCTCTGTTCTTTACTCGCTTCCGCTTCACTATTACTTACCGTCCCGGGTCTAAAAATAAAAAAGCGGATGCTTTATCCCGGTGCTACACAGCCCCTGGGGAACCCATAGAACCCGAGCCAATGCTGCCCTCGTCTCTCGTGGTGGCACCGATCATGTGGGACCTCGACTCGGAGATTGCAGAAGCGGCACGGTCCCACGCCGCGCCGCGACAATGTCCTCCGGGGAGAACCTACGTGCCGGTGTCCCTACGAGAGCAGGTAATCATTCACGCACACACGAGTGCAGCGGCCGGACACCCCGGGATCATTCGGACTTTTAGACTGCTAGAGCAAAAGTACTGGTGGCCGAATATGCGGAAGTCAGTAAGAACAGTGGTTTCATCTTGTGCAGTTTGTGCAACATCAAAAAATCCTAGACACCTGCCGGTTGGTAAATTAATGCCGTTAGAGACTCCTCACAGACCGTGGTCCCATATCTCAGTGGACTTTGTCACGGATCTGCCTGTATCTAAGGGCTACACCACTATTCTAGTAGTGATCGATCGGTTTTCCAAGGGATGTAGATTTATCCCTTTCGGCTCCCTCCCGTCAGCCTTCCAGGTGGCAGAAGCCCTATTTACAACCGTGTTTCGTTGCTATGGTATCCCCGAAGATATCGTATCCGATCATGGGCCCCAATTTATCGCACGAGTCTGGAAAGCTTTCTTTCAGAAATTGGGCACCACTGTTAGCCTAACGTCGGGCTATCACCCCGAGTCTAATGGTCAGGCCGAGCGGACTGTCCAGGAGCTCGGAAAATATCTTCGAGCATATTGTAGCAGCCGTCAACACGAATGGGCAGAATGCTTAATCTGGGCGGAATATGCGCAAAATTCGCTACGTCACTCCGCTACCGGCCTAACGCCCTTCCAATGTATACTTGGGCATCAACCCCCGCTCTGTCCCTGGGATGCCACATCCACCGAAGTCCCTCTGGTGGACGATTGGTTTAAAAGAGCGGAAAAGGTATGGGAAGAGGCCCACACTAAAATCTCCCAAGCAGTTCGTCGCTTTAAGAAATTTGCCGATAGACGACGAAGGGAAAGTCCTCCGCTCCAGGTAGGCGATAGAGTATGGCTCTCCACAAGGGACCTTCACTTGAACCTTCCCTGCCGTAAGCTCACACCCCGCTATATAGGTCCCTTTCCTATTTTAGCCCAAATAAACCCCGTTTCTTTTAAACTACAACTACCAACCCACTTACGTATCCACCCTGTCTTCCATATCTCTCTTCTTAAACCAGTGACCCGGGGACCGCTGGACGAAGGTGTGGCGGAACCAGCAACCCCAGCAGCCGTGGAGATTGAGGGCGCTCCGGCGTTTCGAGTCAGAAAACTACTAGACTCCCGGAGGAGAGGGGGTTCCCTTCAATATCTGGTGGAATGGGAGGGGTACGGCCCGGAGGAACGGAGCTGGGTGCCGGCCAAGGACATCTTGCATAGAGGGCTAATTAGGGATTTCCATCTGGAAAGACCGGAACGCCCGGCGCCGCGACGTCCGGGTCGTCCCCCTCACCGGCCATCCCATCAGGTTGGTGAGCCTCGACTCCCTCCGGTAACACGGAGACAGCCCTCACATCCCCTCTCGGGAGCCGGTCCTGGCGGGGGGGGGGTACTGTAACACCCGTACCTCCACGGATCAGGGGAATAAGATCAAGTTCCCCGGATTACTGAGTTGACCCTTTGTCCCCACCTAGTGTGTCTATGTATTTACTACCAGCACTTAAGCACTTAAGCACTAAACACGAACACCTGTGATTCCCTTGTGTGTCTACTATTTATTCCAGTCGAACCCGTAGGGCTTCGTCGGTTCACTGTTGTGCACCTTGTCTATCCTCACCTTACCCTCTCCTTGTTTCATGTAAAAGTTTCTATTGTTTTTCTATGATTCTATTCTGCCCGTCTCACTCCCAGGATTGAGCAGTGTCTGCAGGTGTGGGACTCCAGGAGGAAGGAAAGACCCTCACGAGTCACAAGGACATTACACGAGTTTCCTTTGTTTACGGTATATTCTCCAGAAGCCGAACACTGTTTAAGTTCGCCCGCCTGCAGACCCTGCCTGGGAAGCCTCGCTCGGTATCGCCGTGAGCGCCACGGGACTTTCTTTTGTTCGTTTTTTCTTGTGTTTTTTTTTTGAAGAAAGGAATAATTAATAAAGACACTGATTGTACACATGGATTCTGCATCTGCGTCTCACTCAAACCAGGAAGACATGACATAAGATGCCTGCAGGGAGTATCCCATCACAGCTTAGAAGTGAAGACTTCATGAACTTCTTCAATGAAAACATTGATAGTATCAGGAAGAAAATAATGGAAATTCAACCTCTAACATCTCATGATCCAGTCCAGTCTAAAGCTTCACAGTTTGATTTTCAGAGCTTTACAGGTGTAGGACAGGAAGAGCTGTACAAACTTATCACCTCGGCTAAATCAACAACATGCTTGTTGGATCCAATCCCAACTAGACTTTTAAAAGAAGTGATAAGTATGATAGGTGATAAGCACCACTTCTAAATATTATCAACTCTTCATTATGTCTAGGTCATGTCCCTAAACCTTTCAAGTTGGCAGTTATTAAGCCTCTTCTTAAAAAAATCTAATTTAGACCCAAATGATATAATAAATTACAGACCGATTTCAAACTTTCCGTTTATATCAAAGATATTAGAAAAGATAGTATCAGCCCAAATATGCACATTCTTGCAGGAAAACGATATCCTCGAGGAATTTCAGTCAGGTTTCAGGCCCCATCATAGTACAGAAACTGCACTAGTTAAAATTGCAAATGACTTGTTTTTAGCTTCAGACCAAGGCTGCATCTCAATTCTTGTCTTACTTGATCTTAGTGCTGCATTCGACACTATAGATCATGATATTCTAATAGATCGCTTACAAAATCACATTGGTATTCAGGGACAGGCGTTAAAATGGTTTAGATCCTACCTGTCTGATCGATTCCATTTTGTAGATCTGAATGGAGAACAGTCTGGTGTAATGCCAGTGAAATATGGGGTGCCACAAGGGTCAGTTTTAGGACCTCTGTTGTTCTCAATATACATGCTTCCCTTGGGTAACATCATCAGAAGACATGGGATTAGTTTCCATTGTTATGCTGATGATACTCAGTTATACATTTCCACAAAACCAGATGAAATACCCAAATTGTCTAGACTAACTGAGTGTATTCAAGATATAAAAGACTGGATGACCGATAATTTTCTTTTACTAAATTCAGATAAGACAGAGATATTACTTATTGGCCCAAAAACCAGTACACACCAGCTCTCACACTTCAGCCTGCGTTTAGAAGGATGTTCTGTTACCACCAGCTCGACAGTGAAAGACCTGGGTGTGATATTAGACAGTAACTTATCCTTTGAAAATCATATCTCCAACATCACAAAAACAGCCTTTTTCCACCTTAGAAATATTGCCAAGCTTAGGAACATTTTATCTGTATCTGATGCAGAAAAGCTGGTTCATGCATTCATGACCTCCAGACTGGACTACTGTAATGCATTACTGGGTGGCTGTCCTGCATCCTCAATTAACAAGCTACAGTTAGTCCAAAATGCAGCCGCCAGGGTTCTCACTAGATCCAGAAAATATGATCATATAACCCCAATATTATCATCCTTGCACTGGCTACCTGTTCAGTTTAGAATTATTTACAAAATAGCATTACTTACGTACAAGGCTCTAAACGGTCTAGCTCCCACATACCTAACCAGTCTTCTGATACGTTACAATCCAGGACGCTCCTTAAGATCAGAAAACTCCGGACTACTGGTAGTTCCCAGAATATCAAAATCTACAAAAGGAGGTAGGGCCTTTTCATATTTAGCTCCAAAACTTTGGAATAGCCTTCCTGACAGTGTTCGGGGCTCAGACACAGTTTCCCAATTTCAAAGTAGACTCAAGACGCATCTCTTTAATCTGGCATACACATAATTAATTTCTTTACCTGATACTCCAGTACATCTATCCTGAATGGCAACCACGCTAATTCTTTTCACCTGCTCTTTATTTTTCCACCCATCCCGAGGCATCTGGAGATCGTGCCAGCTTCAGTAGACAGAGGCCGACCCTGCTTTGACCCAGAGGCATCCAGAGAAGGACCAACTCCAGCTGGATTCTTCTTCATTTTGGTTTGGATCTACACATGCTGCTCCTGAGCTCCCAGTGATCCAGACCCCCATCTGCCCTCTGCACCTGCTGACTCATCCCTGTGCTGAACTGGACTTTGTGTTAATTTAAATTAACTTCTGTTTATGGAACTTTCATCTGCATAACACACATGATGTTATACAATTTCTGTTATCTGTTATCACCCAGATGAGGATGGGTTCCCTGTTGAGTCTGGTTCCTCTCAAGGTTTCTTCCTGTTGCCATCTCAGGGAGTTTTTCCTTGCCACTGTCGCCGTCACCCTTGGCTTGCTCATCAGGGACAATCTCATTATCTAGTCACATTTTTTCTTACACATATATACATTTCCATAAGTCTTCTTTTCATTTCTGTGAAGCTGCTTTGAGACAATGACCATTGTTAAAAGCGCTATAGAAATAAAATTGAATTGAATTGAATACTGAACGGAGGCTCTGGCGAAGTTGAAGTAATTGGCTTGCCGCCTGGTGACCTGTGAATGAGCGGTCAAAAACCCTCCTCATTTCCTCCGTAAAGGTTTTAAATGTAAAACAACATGGAACTTGGGCATCCCATAATGCCGTCCCCCACTCTCTCGCCTTTCCAGTGAGAAGGGTGATAATGTAGGCAACCTTGGAGCGTTCCGTGGGAAATGACGTGGCCTGTAGTTCTAGAACTAGGGAGCATTGAGACAAAAAAGAACGACAAGTAGCTGGGTTCCCATCATAAGTAGGTGGAGCAGGGAGGCATGGCTCCTGACCGGGAGAAAATACTGGAGGAGGAGGGGTTCGGGGAGTGGGTGCAGGAGGAGGTCGGTTTTGAACCTGAGCGGAGAGGGATTGCAAAGTTTCAGTGATGGTTTGCAAAGTATTAGTGATTTGAGTAATCTCCTGTTGATGAGTGCCTAAGAGGGCTCCTTGACTCTCTAATGCCCCCCTCAGGTGAGCTGCCTCTGCTGGATCCATTTTAATGGCCAGTTTATTCTGTCAGGCTCGGTAGAGGGCGTTGTGGATCCAAGTGCAGATGTTTGGAGTGTATGCCGATTGAGGTGACGTTAAAGAGTGCTTGTGATTCACTTCGTGGTGATTTGAAGCTGTACTGAGAATTCCGCGTTGAACAGGGAAAGCGTTGCTGTAAAGCAAAAGCAAGTAGTTCCGGCAGGAGTGCGCCGAGGCAAGGGGCGATGTGTCTGACGCTCCTCTGGAGAATGCGGAAGTGCGCAGTGCTCAGGTGATCATGACGGGGCTGTGGCTTGGCGTGACATGACAAAAGGTACCATAGCAAGAGAAAAAAAAATGTTTATGCTGTAATTTGGTCATGTTCACCCATGGGGTAAACGTATGTGGCATTTAATAGCATTCGCTGGTTATCAAGTTGATATACAGGTCAATCTGCATTTGAAAATATTCAGTAAATTCGTGAATTACACTCAAAGTATCAACTCCAACTATGATGTCTGATTTAAATTGCTGGGGAAATAAAATTTGGGCAGAGACGTCCGCTCTGTCTTGTTAATTCATCTAAACCCCCCCCAACAGTATTTGCCAACAGCGCACCCAGTTGGATAAATTCACACCTATCGTGAATGAAAGGTGAGAAGAGATTCAGCAGAATCTTGTGACACCGTGCTTGCTCTGAAGGACTATATATTCGACAAGAATATAGAGAATATAAATTGCATTTATAATAAGATAATTAATTAAATAATAAAATTATAGCACATAAGGACTTGATCTAAAAGCCTGCCCAAATTTCTCATTCACAGCTGAAGTAGTTAAATATGCTTATATTATAGCTACATGGGTTATATTTTAAAAGTACAATTGTATATGTACAGTACAGACCAAAAGTTTGGACACACCTTCTCATTCAAAGAGTTTTCTTTGTGTTCTTTATTGTGTTCTTTAGCCCAAACAAGTCTCTTCTGCTTGTTGCCTGTCCTTAGCAGTGGTTTCCTAGCAGATATTCTACCATGAAGGCCTGATTCACATAGTCTCCTCTTAACACTTGTTCTAGAGATGTGTCTGCTGCTAGAACTCTGTGTGGCATTGACCTGCTCTCTGATCTGAGCTGCTGTTAACCTGCGATTTCTGACGCTGGTGACTCGGATGAACTCTTTACTTCGTAATACACCTGTCCATAAAAAGAAATATTTAGGCATATAAGCTAAATATATTTCACTGAAAAATTACAGATTAAAACAAGAAAAGAAGAAGTGCTGAGCTTCCGTTCATACAAAATGTCTAGGAAGGAAACGGTTGTTATTTTACACAATCTGAACATATTCAGTAAATTTGTGTGCACGAGGGGCAGCACCGTGCTTAAACTGTTCGGAACAGGAAGATCCACAGGCTGCTACCACGTGGAGTTCTGAACAGGCACCGGCGCGGCCAGTTATATACAATGAAAAAGCTATTTACACGAGTGCTCAAATGTAAAGCAAACGCAATTGTTAATTTATTGTGTATATTTAACTTCATTCAGCCGTTTAAGTTACATGAAAAAATAACATGCCTTATTTTCTGTTCACATTTAAAGATGCAAACGCGTGTGCAAAAAGACGAAGTACAATTGGCAGAATTGAGGGGTTTAAAAAGAATTAACAAGACCAAGCAGACATCTCTGCCTAAAATGTATTTCGCCAGCAAAACAAACATAAATAGAAACAAATAAAATGTTTAATGGTATCAATTAAATCAGACTTCATAGTTGGATTTGATACTTTGTGTGTAATTCATAAATTTACTGAATATATTCAGATTATGTAAAATAACAAACCCCGTTTCCTTCCTGGACCTTTTGTTCGCATCACAATGAACTAGAGCTCAGCACGTCTACTTTCCTTGTTTTAATTTGTAATATTTAAGTGAAATACATTTTGCGTATATGCTTAAATATTCCTTTTTATTCATGGTCAGGTGTAGTATGTTTGATCTGCATTATTTCAAGAGGCGTTGACTCTCTCGGGGAGTATGTCTGCACCTTTTGTAAAGTGAAAGTACGAGCCGCGGGTTCACGCACGCCGATGAACAGCTTTGTATCAGTCATAAATCCACAATCACATTCCAGCTATTATTTCCAGCTGTGATCAAATAATGGATGAAATAATTATTCAATACTGGACACAAACAACAAAAGCCAGATGATTATTTTTATAAAAAGTCCGAAGCACTTCATGTTTATATTTGTTCATTCATGTTTTCTGATGGTGCTCGATGGTGCTCACATTTTTACGTTTTTGTTTTGTTTGTGTATATGTGCGCCCGTCTCATAGGTGTGTGCGCCAGTGGCGGCTACTGGTCTGTCAAATAGGGGAAGCTAATTTTCGGCCTACATCATAAAATTGTCTATTTATTTAAAAGTAAATTCTGCCCTACGTTCCTTTTCAAGAAAATGGTCTGTGACCCTGTTGTACCAACTAGGCGTCTTTTCCAGTGACTTGACCAGTGTCCTCTCAATGGCCAGCTGAGCTAGGCTGCTTAAACGGCCTTGGCCCATTGTGTTTCGGATGTAGGACTTGAGCCGCTTTAAACAGGAGAAGCTCCTTTCTACACCTGCAGATGTAGCTCCAATTGTTGCCACTAATGAGAACAGTTTGTAAAGCTGAGGCATTGCACTGTCCAACTCCATGTCTTTAAGGAACACCAAGTAATCACACGGCTTTCCCCTGGTACCCTGCAAGTCCTGATCTGAATACAGGACTTGAAGTTCTGACCTCAGTCTCCCTGAATCAAAGTGATGACCATAACTTTTCAGGACACTTTGGAAGGCCTCCTCTGGAAATACTTGTCTCACGTCATCAAATTTCTCTGGATTGGCTAATTCTAAGAAGAGCATGCTTTCCAAATTTGAAAAACGTTGATGAATCTGCTCCAAGATGTTATCAAGGATGGCCATGTACAGATTTCTGTATCGTTCTTGGGGATCCTGCAATTGGGTCAGACGGCGCTTTCTCATGGGCTCATCTCGTGGGTCTGATGTGAGATCTGCTGTTTTGGCATAAACGACTTGGAAAGCCCCCTCTGACCTCTTCTCTTTGACAAATGCAAGAAGAGATTCAAGTCTTTTCTTGCAGTAAAGAACATCCATCGCCCTCTGCTGGACAATATCAAAGACCACATCAGTTTTAGAGAAGATTTGTTCATATGTGTACAACATGAACACAAACTCAAAATGCTCCAGTTTCCTCACAAAGCCTTTGGCACAATCCAGTGTATCATCATCCATTGTTGTATCTGCAATGATGCTCTCAAATGTCTGCAGGAGGCCATCATAATTGTTTGCCACAGTGCTCACTATCCGTGATGTGAAATTCCATCGAGTAGGAGCGTTTCTGGGCAACCTTGAACAGCCTGCAGACTCCAGAAAAGATGTCCTCTTTGTGCATTTTGAAAAAAATGTGGCAAATCCAGAGAGTGATGCAAAAAAGATTCTGCACTCAGGCAAGCATTTAGGCCCCTGTGACAGCACCAGATTCAGTCTGTGTGCATAGCGAGCAGCTTCATTTATTGCATGCTCAACCCTGATCCTTCCCATGCAACTTAATCTTGCACATGCACTCACATGTTCATTTCTTTTTTTCATGTCTTTTATATGTCCTGTCAAAGTTACACAGATCTCCAAACCCCACCTTTGACCAAACACATCCGTGAGATGGTTTCATCAAGAGGCATGGCCAGCAGTACATTTTATTTGTCACAGCACTTCCAGTCAGCCAGATAACTTTGTCATACCAGGAGAGCTGAAAAGACCTGTTATTTTTCCCTATCTTTTGCACTAAATCAATCTTAGGTGTTGATCTGCCCTGCTGTTTAATTCTAAGTTTTCCCTCATAAGGAACACTTTCAAATGGCTTCGCCAAAATCAGGTCAACAATATTAGCACTGTCTGCCATCGTGTGCAGGTTCACGCATGACGCTAGCCTAGCCTACTATATGAATGAATGAATGAATGAATGATCTAAAAAAAAAAAAAAAAAATTAAGGAATGTGGTGTATAATTGTGTGAAATGTATGATGAAAATCAAGCAATTTCGCCAAGCAAATATAAAGAAATAGGTTGTAGCAGTTTTTATTTCGACTGAACTTCAGAAATCCGCGATGGGACTTCAGCGATTCCTTATAGTACAAAATTGCTGTCAGTCAAAAGGAGATGCAGTCTTTCGACAGACCCTCCAATCATCATGCAGAAGCTCGGCGTCCGGACCAGCCCACTCCTCATTCACCCCCAGAGACGCTGAGCGTCTGTGGGCGGGACATAATCGCAGCGTTTATCCAATGACCGTCTAGTTTCAAAGCACTGAAAAAAAACATTCAAAGCAGTCGCATTGAAGTCAATGGACGCTGGGCTTCAACAGGGAAATGCACTGTGACGCTACGGGAATTTTTAGTCAATAAACTGTTAATACAATAGTACATAATTTGACCATTAATTTTGTGACATTATAGGGGAAGCTGAGCTTCCCTTGCAGTCTTAAAGAAATCGCACCTGGTGTGCGCGCGCATTTCATATGTAGTTGTTTGAGCAGTTAGTAGTATACAGTATATTGATGTGTGACTGTTCAGTTTGATTGAAACCCGATACGGCGCCTCATAATTTAGGGCATCTCTTTTCATCATTATGAACATAATATGAAGCACATATACGCACATTCAACATAAAATATCATTAAATCATTATATTTTGTAAAACAAAATAAAATTCATGTTTGCTTCAGCATTGGACACAATATTGTTTTAGGCCAACTAATTATACACAATTCTTAGTTGTACTTGATCTGGCTTTTAGATAAAGTCCTTCCATGCGCCATCTGTGAAGCACAACACATTTATTTAAATTCCCGACTGTTGCTTGAGGGATCTCGCGGCAGTCACGCGCCAAATTGCGGAATCTCGCGGGAAAAAGCGTGCATTCTTAATGGCCAGATCTGTATCCAATCAGGTTATTGTAGGAGGGGATGCTGACCTAACCTGGTTAGTATCTAAGAGTGTTAGTGTCTAACCTGGTTAGTAACTGAACTGAGAGGGGAACGATCACACAAAAGGCTAAGCACACAACTAGTGGCTAAACCTACTAGAGGCCAAAACCACTAGCTAGTTTGGCTAATCCAAACTAGTGGCTAAACCTACTAGAGGCCAAAACCACTAGCAGTCAATCCCACTAGAGGCTAACCTACTGGAGGCTAAAGTGACTAGGGGCTAACCGTGCTAGCAGCTAAGGCCTACTAGCAGCTAAACACTCATGTGTCCACACATAACTACACAAATAATCTAAACATACAAGGAACTAGACATGAGGCAAACGAACACTTGAGACACCACAGAACAGTACTTAAACAGACAATAAACATGCTAACACAAACAGCTCCATGAAACCCAAGCACAATGAACATAAAGATAACCAAAAGTAGATCCTTCTTTAAAGAGAGGTAACTTAGCATACTTTGAACTGATCAGGGAAGATGCTGCTTGTATAGCTCATAGTCTCAGAATAGTTCTAGTTATTCAGTGACAATTGAGAGCCAAGACTAGGGAGCACACAAGCACTCTAAACCAACCATTTGCCAGCTGCCAGAGTTGTCACTCTTACAGGGTCCACTAAATTAAGACTTGATGCATATCTGACTTGCTGGGGAAGAGTTTGCTCATTGCTCATTTCTCCTCTGACCTAAGTTGCAGTGATGGTGAGGGGAGGGAGTGCTATTGCTGCATTTTTGGAGGATTGAGACAGTGCTGAGGAGGTGAGAAAGTGATAACTGAACAGGAAGTAATAACATCAGGGTTGAGGTTGGCAAACCTGAACAGATTGAACTCATTGGCTTTCTCCACTTTCCTATCTAATACATTTCTGTCTTAACTGCTAATGCTAACAAAACAGCAGTTAACTACAGCATATTTACCATGAACATTACCATGAGTGTAACATCATAGTTAAAATAGAAGACGTTATTCTCTATAGCCTATGTCCTGATGAATTTTCATACAATTTATACCATACAGTATATACAATATGCCTGAAAAAAAAAATTCTATTATCTGCCTGTCTCCAGGTCTTCATATGGCTTACGTGTTAAAGATTTTTTGTTCTTTAGATTGACAGGACATATGTGCCACAGGGCACTTGGCCAAAAGACTTAAACATGCTTTTTTCTGCTGGTAATAAACAGGGAACTTCAGACACATCATGTTTTTATTCGTGTTTGTCCTGCTCTTTCACCTCTTGGCTGCCTGGTATGAGTCATGATCTGCAGTAATCTTACAAAACATGTACAGAGTCGCACTCTTAAAAAGTGCAAAGAAACTGACAAAACTTTAGATATACCACAATGCTAATTCTGTTCATCTGACACTGGGGCTCCAATGCTTTTTTTTTTTTTTTGGCACAAATCCTCTACATGATTTAAGCCAGAGACCTCTGTTAGACTCCAAAAAAAGAAAAAATCATGACAGCTACCAAGCAATAGGCAAGTCTTGATGCTCATTGTGACTTTGTTTATTTGTTCTAACCATCAAACTGCTCAGCTAAAGCATGGTAAATACAGCTACAGTACTTACAATTTGGTGTAAGAGAGTTATTTATTCAATACCATGCAGCATTCACATTCATGTTAAGGTGTCCATTAGATTTCAGTGTAGTTGGCCACATTTGTGCGAAGCGAGATTTAAAAACTTTGCAGCAATTTTACTCAACCTACCCACCACTGTGGTGGGAATATAAAAATAGCATATTCAAACAATTAATGCATTCATAATGTTTCACCTTGCACACTGAATCACAAGTCTATTTGTTTAACGAATGTGTTAATTGTTTGAATATGCTATTTTTATATTCCTGACACAGTGGAAATTTGTTTGTTTCACTCTGGCACTTTAAGGAGGACACACTGACCAAACCATTTTGAATAGCTGAAAGTAAGGTACAAAGCATAGCTCTAGCATCTTTTAGAGACAGAGCATTTGGCATGTGGGCAGTGCATGATCTGCACAGCCCTGCTTTGGGTCTGTGTGTCCGTCACCTCCCTAACGGCTCTCTCCCTCCAACGCTTACTATTGTGAGGCTACTGAGGCTCTGCACAGTCGCTTACTTTTATGTTAAACACTGAGAATATAGCAGTAATATACTGTTTGAAAAACATAAATGCTTTAGTTGTGCATAGAACAAAGAGAATTCAGAGCCATAGCTCTGAGTACAGTATAACCCCATTCAAGTTTTTACTGCATAAGAGGTAGACAGAAACAGCAGGGAGCTAGGGAGACTTTAATTAGCAGGATAATGTTGCATAGGTGTTTTTTTTTTTTTTTTTTTTTAAATAGGACTACCCCAATAATGCTTCAAACGCAAGTTCTAAAAACATGGTGCTCTAAAATTTACTTACTAAAAGAATACAACAGTTTATTACAAAAGCAATACTTTTCTAAGTAAATAAGTATTGGGTATTGTGCTTAAATATTATTTTGTTTAATTTTGCTGTTTAAATGTGCTAGTCTATGTTTGTTTGACAATCTTTCAATGGTCTGTAAAAAGTATCTAGTAATAATTTTAAAATATGTACAAATATCTGTGTTACTATAAAAGCTTGGTGTGGTACAAAAACAGCAACTAAAGCTGGATCTGATTTTAACCTTCTTCATCTATAATACTACATCAAACTTTATTAGTTCATTAAATCATTTTATAAGAATCTGCATCTGCAAACTAGTAACTAAAGCTGTGAAGTAAATGTAGTAAAAGTACAACATTTCTCTCTAAATAGTCAAGGAAAATTTGAGACGATGAGTAGAGCAAGTAAAATAGTTCCCTTTCAAAAGCTACACTCGATGCTGCGTGAAAACGCTATGGGAACATCTCTTTGTTGCCCAGTTGTGATGCATGTGCATGTCAAAACCGCCGAATACCTTCGGTTTATAACCTCTGCCAGACATGACGTTACCGAATAAGGTGCACCTGCAGGTTATAAATAGGAGTGAACCGGAAACATCCTCAGATCTTTGTGTCTTCAGGACCGCTTTGTGTTTGCGTGTGCATGTGCAAGCCATAACGAAAGCGAAAATAAAAAGGAAAATAACAGCATTAACTCACCGATATGGCGGAGTTGCTTAAGAGATGCGTGCCTCCGTGCGATAGATCTCTTTCGGAGGGCGATCTTCATGAATTTTGTCTCGAGTGCTTGGGGGAAGAACACGCTCGCCTCGGGCTTCAGGGAGAATGTGAGTACTGTGATCTTCTCCCTATTAAGGTGCTTTGCGCACGGCTCGCTTTCTTTAAAGAGAAACTGTGAGCCGCGGCGCATTCCTGGGGCTCGCGTGCTGATCTGGCAGACGCGCACAAGATGAAATTTCCAATTTCTCTCTCGCTCTCTCCGAATCAGGAAGTTTTAGCTTCCGCTTCGCAAGCGTGCTCCTGCCCTTCTTGTGAAGAAGCGGAAGAATCCTCCTCTCTTGCTTCCATGGAAGTAGCCTCCTCACAACGCTCCTCCAGTGCTGACAGAGCTTATGAGGAATTATTAGAGGTTATAACGCGTGCGGTCGAGCGATTGCATATCGACTGGCCGCAGAAGCGAGATTCCCCCAAGCGTTTGAGATTGGACGACAGGTTTCTGTCGGGTGGCCGGGGGGAGGACCCTCAACTCTCTCTCCCCATCTTTGGTGACCTCCATGATGAATTAACTCTTTCATGGAGCAAGCTGTATTCATCGCGTGTTTTTGTGCCATCGACTTCGACTTATTCGAATATCGTTGATGCGAAAGCACGCGGTTATATGATGATGCCCCAGATAGAAGAGACATCATCCTCCCTGAAAAAGCCTACTCTCCCCTCCAAGCCATGTAGATTGACATCTTCTTTGGTGGGGAAAGCTTTTCAGGCAGCAGGTCAGGCTGGCGCTTCACTGCACACCATGGTGATTTTGCAGGCTTACCAGGCTGACCTGCTGAAGGACCTGAGCACCAGCGGGGTTATTGATGACAGGGCGTTTGCAGAGCTGCGCCGAGCCACAGACCTGTCTCATGGAAACTACTGCCAGGCGTATCTCCTTGGGTACAAAGGACTGTTGGCACAGGCTACAGGATTCAGTTTGCACATCGTCTTCCGCGTTTCAATGGCGTGGTCTCCACTTCCGTGAAACCGGACCGAGCACATCTGCTGGCCCAGGAGTTACAGACTCTGCTGGGCAAAGGGGCCATAGAACATGTTCCCCTCCTAGACAGAGAGTCGGGCTACTACAATCTGTACTTTTTGGTGCCCAAGAGAGGGGGGGGGGGGAAGTAATCCAGATTCAAAATGTTGACTGTCAAAATGATTGTTGCTCAAATCCAACTAGAGGATTGGTTTGGTCGATCAAGGACGCATATTTCCATATAGAAATATTGCCACAGCACAGGAAGTTCCTGAGGTTCGCTTTTGGGGGCGAAGCTTACCAGTATCGGGTCCTTCAATTTGGCTTAGTTCTGTCACCCTGCACATATACAAAATGTATGGATGCAGCTCTGGCTCCTTTACGACTCCAGGGCATCCGTATTTTGAATTACATAGACGACTGGCTGATTCTGGCCCAGTCTCAGGCGCTAGCGCTTCGACATCGGGATGTCGTCCTAGCCCATCTTCATTCTTTAGGATTGAGACTCAACGCCACAAAAAGCGTTCTCCTTCCTGTTCAGAGGACAACATATTTGGGTGTCATCTTGGGATTCACAATGCGGGCACAGCTGTCTCCTGCTCAGGTCGAATCCATTCTCAACACCCTGAAGGAAATCAAGCTAGGCCAGAAGGTCACTGTTCATCACTTTCAGAAACCTTTAGGCCTCATGGCAGCTGCGTCCACGGTGATACCTTTGAGCCTTCTGCACATGAGAGCGTTTCAGCTGTGGCTAAGAGCCAGGGGGTTTCATTCAAGGGCCAACTCCCAGAGGCTAATAAGGGTTACGTGCCGGGGGCTTCGTACCCTTTCTATGTGGTTCAGACCCCGGTTTCTGACTTTGGGTGCCACTCTAGGTCCGTGTTGTCGTCACAAGATGCTAACGACAGACGTTTCCCTCTCCTGGGGTGCGGTCTTGGATGGCCGTCCAGCACAAGGGAGCTGGAGAGGTCATCTTCTCGTGTGGCACATCAATTGCCTCGAAATGATGGCTCTGTTTCTGGCCCTGAAACACTTCCTCCAGCAGTTGAGAGGCTACCATGTCCTAGTGCGGGTGGACAGCACTGCGGTAGTCTCGTACATAAATCGCTTGAACAAGCTAGCACACCAGGTTCTGCTTTGGGCACAGGACAAGTTCCTGTCCCTCAGGGCGATTTACATTCCAGGGCATATGAATGTAGGAGCAGACTTGCTATCCAGACAAGCTGCCACTTAAGATAATAACGTCTCGTGTTACTTGGCTGTAACCCTGTTCCCTGATAAAGCAAGAACGAGATGCTACGTTCCGATGCCACACTGCTGGCGTGCCTGGACGTCCTTCAGACAAAATTGACCTGAGGATGTTTCCGGTTCACTCCTATTTATAACCTGCAGGTGCACCTTATTCGGTAATGTCATGCCTGGCACAGGTTATAAGCCGAAGGTATTTCGTGGTTTTGACATGCACAAGCTTCCCAACCGGGCAACAAAGAGATGTTCCCATAGCGTTTTCACGCAGCATCTCGTTCCCGCTTTATCAGGGAACAGGGTTACAGCCAAGTAACCCGAGACGATTTGTATGTTTGTCAAACATAAATATACTTAAATATTTTTTTTAAATCTCTTTCAAAGCACCAACACCACTAAGGAAGAAATGTTGAGATAGCAAAACATACGAGGTAAATGTCTGCCATTTACACCTAATAAAAAAAATCTGATACTGTCTAATATCAAAATATTAGAATATTTTCTATGATCATACAAAATGTATTTATTATACAAATAAGTTATGTTATTTTAATTTATGCTCTGAATACTTGTATGGGATTCCTTTAGCACAAATTATTGCATCAGTGTGGCATGGTATGGAGATGATCATTCTGTGGCACTGCTTAGGTGTTATTGAAGACTAGGTTGCTTTGATGCAAGCCTTCAGCTTGTCTGTATAGCGGGGCCTGTTGTTTCTCAGCTTGCTCTTGAAAATAGGGATTCAGGTCAAATGAGTTGGCTGTCCAATCAAGCACGGTTGTATCATGGTCAGCAACCCAGTTAGTGGTTTGTTAGTAGTCAGCAACCCAGTTAGTAGTTTTGGCACTCTGCACAGGTCCTAAGTCCTGCTGGAAAAGGAAATAGACATCTTCATAAAGCTTGTAAGCAGGTGGAAGCATTAAGTGCTCTAAAATCTCCTGGTAGATGGCTGCATTGACTTTGGACTTAATAAAACACATTAGACCAACACCAGCAGAAGGCATGGCACTCCAAATCATTACTGATTGTGGAAACGTCACACTGGACTTTCCAATTTCTGCTCCTCTCCAATCTTCCTACAGCCTAATCGGTGCTTGAAATAAAAATCTACTCTGAACCTCTGAGCAATGGTCCAGTTGTTTTCTCCTTAGACCAGGTAAGATGCTTCTGATCTTGTCTCTGGTTCAGGAGGGGCTTGATTCTACAGAGCCACAGTTGCAGCATTTTTTTTTAGATGTCTGTGCTCTTGAAAGTTCTTGAATCTTCTAAGACTGTGGTCATCCATGTTGCTTGTACACCTTTTCTTACCAAACCTTTCCCTTAAAATTAACTTTCCACGAATAGAATTCTATATGGCACATTCTTCTGAGTCAATGATCATCTTCTGGACAACAGTCAAGTTATCAGTCTCTCATGGGTGTATTAAACTAGAACAAGAATAAATTGTATTTATACTTTATGAATAGTAATTAAATATTCTAATATTATAAGATACTGGATTTTTATTAACTTTAAGCTGTAATCATATAAATTAAAACAAACAAGGCTTGAAATATAAATTTTTACATATAAGAAATCTAAATGGTTCGGTGGGCAGTATGAGGTCATGCATTGTCCTCAAGAACAAAATGCTTTGGTGATCAAATCAGTCCATATTTCCTAAGAGGAATAACTGGAATAACCAATCCAGTGTCTTCTTGTGCCTGTCCCAAGTCTGGACAAATGCAGAGGGTTGTGTCAGGAAGGGCATCTGACGTAAAACATTTGCCAAATCAATGATGCAAATCACAAATATAATTTCTATACCGGATCGGTCGCGGCCCGGGTTAACAATGACCGCCACCAGTGCCGTTGACCTACCGGGTGCTGGTGGAAATTGGGCTACTGTTGGTCGAAAAAGGAGAGGAGGAAGGCGTGTTCAAAAGCAGAGAGAGAAAAGGAAAGGCATGAGTTTAGGAGTGATAGTATGGACTTTGAATGTTGGGACTATGACAGAGAAGGCAAGAGAGTTGGTTGACATGATGCAGAGAAGGAGGGTGGACATACTGTGTGTCCAGGAGACAAGGTGGAAAGGTAGCTTAGGGTCAGGTTTCAAATTGTTTTACCATGGCGTAGATATATAGGAGTTATTCTGAAAGAGGAGTTTGCTAGGGATGTTCTAGAGGTGAAAAGAGTATCAGATAGGGTGATGAGTTTGAAGCTGGAAATTGAAGGTGTGATGTTCAATGTTGTTATGCCCCACAGGTAGGATGTGATTTGAAAATGAAGGAGAAATTTTGGAGTGAGTTAGATGAAGTGATGAAGAGAGGTGAGAGAGTGGTGACTGGTGCAGACTTCAATGGACATGTTGGGGAAAAGAAAAGAGGTGATGAAAATGTGATGGGCAGGTTTGGTCTTCAGGACAGGAATGTACAAGGACAGATGGTGGTGGACTTTGCAAAGAGGATGGAAATGGCAATAGTGAATACTTTCTTCCAGAAGAGACAGGAACATAGGGTGACATAAGAGCGGAGGCAGAAGCACTCAGGTGGACTACATCTTGTGTCGACGTTGTAATCTGAAGGAGATCAATGACTGCAAAGTATTGGTAGGGGAGAGTGTAGCCAGATAACACAGAATGGTGGTGTGTAAAATAACCCTGGTGGTGAGAAAGGTGAAGAGGACAAAGGCAGAGCAGGGGACAAAGGAAGAATGCTGTGTAGTCTTTAGGGAGGAGTTGAGCCAGGCTATGGGTGGTCGAGATGCTTTCAGTTGACTGGATAACTACAGCTAAGGTGATCAGGGAGACAGATAGAAGGGTCCTTGGTGTATCATCAGGAAAGGGAAAAGTGGACAAGGAGACTTGGTGGTGGAACAAGGAAGTACGGGAGTGTATACAGGGGAAGAGGTTAGCTAAGAAGAAGTGGGACACTGAGAGAACTGAAGGTTGTAGACAGGAGTACAGGAAGATGCAGCGTAAGGTGAAGGTAGAGGTGGCAAAGGCCAAACAAAGAACATATGAGGACTTCTATGCTAGATTGGACAGTAAGGAGGGAGAGGTGGATCTGTACAGGTTGGCGAAACAGAGAGTTAGAGATGGAAAGGATGTGCAGCATGTTAGAGTGATTAAAGATAAAGATGGAAATGTACTGACAGATGCCAGGAGGGTGATGGGAAGATGGAAGGAGTACTTTAAAGAGTTGACGAATGAGGAAAATGAAAGAGAACAAAGAGTAGAAGAGGTGATAGTTGTGGAGCAGGAAGTAGCAAATATTAGTAAGAGTGAGGTGAGGAGGGCATTACAGTGGATGAAGAGTGGAAAGGCTGTTGGTCCTGATGACATACCTGTGGAGGTATGGAAGTGCTTAGGAGAGGTTGCAGTAGATTTTTTAACGACAGTGGAACCTTGGATTGCGAGTAACGTGGTTTACAAGTGTTCCGCAAACCGAGCAAAGATTTTTAATAAATGTTTCATTGGAAACCGAGCAAGTATTAGTTTACGAGCGCCGAGTATCATGTATAACACATGAGATCACAACTGAGCCAATTATTTTTCTCTCGCTTGTGCTGCGGGAATTATGGGTAATCGTCTCCACTGCTGCGACCCCTGTGTCAAAATAAGAGTCCCCTGCTGCGTCTTAGTGCTCATCGCTTATAATCAACATCTCCCTCTCTCTTCTGTTTTTTGCGCACGTAATTTTACTCTGTGCCCCACACACACCGACACACACACACTTTTTACACACACACACTTAATTTGTGTGTGCGTGCGCGCGCGTAATTTGACATCGACGCTTTATGTACACACTTTATGTACACAGAAAACTCAGCTCTCTCGCGATTCTTTTCAAAGGTAAGGTGCTGGTTCATTTGTTATTTTTTTTTTTTTACTTTACAGCAGTGATTCCGTTAGTATGCTCACGCGAGTATCATTAGAGAGATTTCTTTTTTTTTTCTCGTTAAAACAGTGTTTGCATTGTGTATGTTAGTTGTGACACTTAAAAAGAGACGGAGTTTTACTGTTTAACATGAAGCGAGGGGCTAATTCCACACACACACACACACACACACACACACACACACACACACACACACACAAATACACAATGTCTGCGCGCACAAACGGAAACACTTAACTGTCTGGATTTATTTTTACTTTTTTTTTTAAATGTTAAGTGCAGGTTAATTTGTTTTATTTTTACTTTATATGTTGTATTAATTATTTTTATGTATTTATTGTTTTGGGCTGTAGAACTAATAATTTGTTCTACAACGAATTATGCTTGTAATCCAAGGTTCCACTGTAGTTTGTTTAACAAGATCTTGGAGAGTGAGAGGATTCCAGAGGAATGGAGGAAATGTGTATTGGTGCCGATTTTTAAGAATAAGGGAGATGTGCAGAGCTGTGGCAACTACAGACGATTAAAGCTCATGAGCCATACAATGAAACTTTGGGAAAGTAGTGGAAGCTAGGTTAAGGGCAGAGGTGAGCATTTGTTAGCAGCAATATGGTTTCATACCAAGAAAGAGTACAACATATGCAGTATTTGCTTTGAAGGTGGCTGGTGGAGAAGTACAGAGAAGGTAATAGAGAGTTGCACTGTATCTTTGTGGATTTAGAGAAAGCATATGACAGGGTGCCGAGAGAGGAGCTGTGGTATTGTATGAGGAAGTCTGGAGTGGCAGAGAAGTATGTTAGAGTGGTGCAGGACATTTATGAGAGCTGTAAGACAGTGGTGAGATGTGCTGTAGGTGTGAAAGAAGAGTTCAAGGTGGAGGTGGGTCTGCATCAAGGATCGGCTCTGAGCCCCTTTTTGTTTGCTCTGGTGATGGACAGGATGACAGATGAGGTTAGACAGGAGTCTCCATGGACTATGATGTTTTCAGATGACATTGTGCTTTGTAGTCAGAGCAGGGAACAGGTGGAGGAAAATTTGGAGAGGTGGAGGTATGTTCTGGAAAGCAGAGGAATGAATGTTAGCCACAGCAAGATGGAATACATGTGTGTGAATGAGAGAGACCCAAGTGAAATGGTGAGGCTACAAGGAGCAGAGGTAAAGAAGGTGCAGGATTTTAAGTACTTTGGGGCAACGGTCCAGAGTAATGGTGATTGTGGAAACTAGGTGAAGAGGCGGGTACAGGCGGGTTGGAACGGGTGGAGAAAAGTGTCAGGTGTGCTGTGCGATAAAAGAGTATCAGCAAGAATGAAAGGAAAGGTGTACCAGGCAGTGGTGAGACCAGCGATGCTCTACGGCTTAGAGACAGTGGCACTGAAGAAAAGACACGAGGCAGAGCTGGAGGTAGCAGAGATGAAGATGTTGAGGTTCTCTTTGGGGGTGACAAGAATGGATAGGATTGAGAATAAGTTCATCAGAGGGACAACCCATGTTAGATGTTTTGAAGATAAAGTCAGAAAGGCCAGATTGAGGTGGTTTGGACATGTTCAGAGGAGAGATGGTGAATATATCGGTAGAAGGATGCTGAGGTTAGTACTGCCAGGCAGGAGCTCTAGAGGAAAACCAAAGAGGAGATTTATGGATGTAGTTGGCGTGAGAGAAGAGGATACAAAGGATAGGGTTAGATGGAGGCAGATGATTCGCTGTAGCGACCCCTGAAAGGGAACGGCCGAAAGACAAAGAAAGAAAGAAGATCATTCCTTTTCTTAAGTGGCAGCTTATCTGATGTTAGTGTCTCTGGCAGATGTATTGTTTTGAGATTTTGAGACTGTTTACTAATCATTTTAATTCAGCAGATTGTTTTTATGACCTTGTTACATATGTTATTTGCAGAGTAAACTATTTTTGTAGGTAATTTGTGTGTGTTTTGTGTTGCTTTGTTTATAATTTGGTTTCATTAAAAATACTGACCTAAACTAAAATACTCCTTAGTAATTGATAGACCTGACTAAATTAAATTCAGTTAAATGTTTTACTAAATGTAACATTTTCTTATTAAATAAGTAAAACTATTTTAACTAGTAAAATATTTCATTAAAAAAATTAAGTAAACTACAGTTTTATTGTTCAGAATAACTCACTGATCATCTATACCGCTTAATCCTGTATTCAGGTTCACGGGGGCCTGGAGCCTATCCCAGGAGACTTAGGGCACATGGCAGGGTACACCTTGGACAGGGTGCTAATCCATCGCAGGGCATAGACACACACACTCACTCATTCGCACACTACGGGCAATTTGGGAACAGCCTAACTTACATGTCTTTGAACTGTGGGAGGAAACCCACCAAGCAAGGGGAGAACATGCAAACTCCATGCACAGGAATCGAGCCTGGCCGGGGATCGAACCCGGACGGTGCAAGGCGACAGTGCTAACCACTACACCACCGTGCCACCTTAGGCAAAGGGACCAGGGACTGCACATTTAGTCCCTTCCTGTTTGCAGTGGTGATGGAAACAGGAGTTTGATGAGTGGGGAGTATGGTAACGAAGTTAGGAAGAGAGTGCAGACAGGGTGAAATGGGTGGAAAAAAGAGTATCAGAAGTGGTCTCAGGTTTACAGGGCAGTATTGAGAACAGCAATGTTGTACCATTTGGAGACATTGCCACTTTACAAAAAGACAGGAAGCAGAGCTGGAGGTGGCAGAGCTAAAGATGGTTATTGGTTAATTAAATGGTTAATTATGGTGACCTCTAACGGGAGCAAACAAAAGAAGAGGAAGAAGAAATTTGCGTTTTCAGATTTTTCTGTACCCTTCACCAGATCTGTGCCTCTGTGCTGATTCAATACTGTCTCTGAAGACTACAGACAATTTCTTCCACTCCATGGCTTGGGTTGTGCTCTGACATGCACTGTTAACTGTGGAGCTTAAATAGACTGGTGTGTGCTTTACCAAATCATGTCCAATCAACTGAATTTATCATAGGTAAACTCCAATCGAGTTGTAGAAACATCTCAAAGACGATCAGTGGAAAGAGCTCAATTTTGAGTGTCATGGCAAAGCCTGTAAATAGATACATACATGTGATTTTTTTTTTCATGTTTTTATATTTTCAAAGATTTAGAACAAACTTCTTTCATGTTGAGGAAAATTATCAATTTAATCCAATTTGTAATGCAAAGTATGCACTTTAGGAAAAGAATACATGTTTTGTATACATGATTACATGATTATTGTCACGGACTAACCGGAGATGAAGCAGAAGACTAGCAGTTAGCCCTGTAGCGTGGATGGTAAACCCAAACGCGGAAGTAGCGCGAGCAGGCAGGATAACCACGCTAGTTATTCTTAGAACTCTCCCGAAGCGAGAGCAAGAGTTTACACAAATAAACTCGCGTTCTAAATACACACACCCAATCAGAAGCGATAACCCAAGAAAGTGAGTACTCACGTTTAGACGAGCGAGGCGTCGGCAATAGCATGGGCATAACTCAATGACTGAGCAATGTGAGGCGTCATCTTGTTTCCTTTTATGCTTCCTGAAACCCGACCGTATTACTTCCGGGTCCTAGTGCCGGTTATTGAGTGTGCATGACAGTACCCCCCGTCCAGGACCGACTCTTGACGGTCCTGGGGTGGAGGATACCCGACGACGGTAGTCCCGGATGAGTTCGGGGTCTAAGACAAACCGAGCCGGAATCCAAGATCGCTCCTCGGGACCGTAACCTTCCCAATCCACCAGGTACTGGAGCCCTCTGCCCGAGGACGTGAGTCAAGGATCCGGCGAACGGTGTAGGCGGGACCACCCTCAATCATACGGGGAGGAGGAGCAGGGTGGGTGGGTGGAGCCATAGGTGAGGTGATGAAGGGTTTGAGCTGGGAGGTGTGGAATACCGGATGGATTCGGAGCGCCGCAGGCAGCTGGAGCCGGTAGGTGACAGGGTTAATCCGGAGGTTGATGCGGTATGGTCCGATGAATCTTGGTGACAGCTTTCTTGATTCAGTCTGCAGGTGTAGGTTTTTTGTGGATAGCCATACCTTATCACCTACTTGGTACATTCGTCCCGGTGGGTGTCGACGGCGATGTTGCAGAGTGTAACGGCGGTTGGCCTTTTGAATGGCGTCGTTTGCTTGTCTCCATAGCCGTCGACACCGGCGAACCAACTGTTGGGCCGACGGTACCTCCACCTCTGGTTCTTGATGGTCGAACATCGGAGGTTGGAAGCCGTAGCATACCTAAAATGGGCTTAGGTTGGTGGCAGAAGACATGTGGAGGTTGTGAGATAGCTCAGCCCAAATGAGGTAGCGGGCCCAGGAGCACTGGCGATCAGCAACGAAGCATCTCAGGTAGCGCTCCAGTTGTTGGTTGGTTCGCTCCGTCTGACCGTTAGTCTGTGGATGGTAACCGGAGGACAGACTGCAGGTGGAATTGATCAGACGGCAGAAGGCCTTCCAGAACCGGGACGTGAACTGGGGCCCCCTGTCCGAGACGATGTCCTTTGGGAACCCATGCAGGCGGACTACGTGCTCTAATATCAGCTCGGCTGTCCTTTTAGCTGACGGGAGACCGGAGAGGGCCACCAGGTGAACAGCTTTGGAGAACCGGTCGACAATGGTGAGGATGGTGTCCCTTCCTTCAGAAACCGGCAGGCCCGTGATGAAGTCAACGGCAATGTGTGTCCAGGGTCGGCGGGGAACCGGGAGTGGTTGAAGTTCCCCTGGCGATGGTCTGTTGCTGTCCTTGGACCTGGCACACACTGGGCACGCCTGGACGAACTCGTCTACGTCCCTTTTCATACTGGGCCACCAGAAAGCCCGTTGAATAAAAAGTAGGGTCCGCCGCTTTCCGGGGTGTCCAGAAAGTGGGGAGGAGTGTCCCCACTGGAGTACTTCGGCCCTGATGGCATTGGGGACATAGAGTCGGCCAGGCGGCACACCTGCTGGTTCGGTCTCCGTAGCTTGTGCCTGGCGGACCCTCGTTTCCAGGTTCCAGCTGAGCGGTGCGAGGATCTTGGTGGGTGGCAGTACAGGCGCAGGGTCCGCCCGGGGGACGTCTTCCTCGTGCTGTCGGGAGAGGGCGTCGGCTTTGGTGTTCTTGGACCCCGGGCGGTATGACAGGTGGAAATTATAATTCTCGAAGAACAGTGCCCACCGCGCCTGTCTGGGGTTCAGTTGTTTTAAGGTGCGGATAGTGATGAGGTTTTGGTGGTCGGTCCAGACGATGAACGGCTCTCTGGCGCCCTGGAGCCAGTGTCGCCATTCCTCCAAGGCCCACTTTATGGCCAGCAGCTCGCGGTCCCCTACTCCGTATCGCTGCTGAGTGGCGTCAAATTTCTTGGAGAAAAAACTGCAGGGGTGCAGTTTTTGGTCTGGACCTCGCTGGGAGAGAACAGCCCCGGCGCCCACATCCGAAGCGTCCACCTCCACAACGAATGGTTTGTCAGCATCCGGGTGAAGGAGGATGGGAGCAGTGGTGAAGCGGCGACAGAGCTCATGGCAGGCAGAGACGGCAGTTGGGGTGAGGTTGAAGGGGTGAGATGATGGGCGGGTCAGAGCGGTTAGTGGCGCTGCAACGGTACTGTAGTCCCGGATAAAGCGGCGATAGAAATTGGCAAACCCGAGAAATCTCTGGAGTTGTTTAAGAGTCTTGGGTAGGGGCCAATGAATCACAACTTCCAGTTTCTGCGGGTCCATGGCCACACCCTGGGGCGAGATGACAAAACCCAGGAACGTGGTGGAGCGCTCGTGAAAAGCGCACTTCTCCAACTTACAGTACAGCTGGTGGGCGAGCAATCTCTTTAGAACTGCTCTGACGTGCTGGATATGTTCGTTGACAGTTCGGGAGTAGATGAGGATGTCGTCAAGGTAGACGAACACCCAACGGCCTAACATGTCTCTGAGAACGTCATTGATGAATTGTTGAAAAGCGGCAGGTGCGTTGCAGAGACCAAACGGGATGACCAGACTCTCGTAGTGTCCTGTAGGGGTGATGAAGGCCGTCTTCCACTCATCGCCCTCTCTGATGCGCACCAAGTTGTAGGCGCTCCGGAGGTCCAACTTAGTGAAGATGGTGGCACCAGAGAGGGCGTCCAGGGCAGAGTTGGTAAGAGGCAGTGGATGTCGGTTTTTTATGGTGATATTATTGAGCCCCCGGTAATCGACACAGGGGCGTAGACTACCATCGCGTTTTTTCACGAAGAAGAACCCCGCAGCGGCAGGTGAGGAGGAGGGCCGGATGGTACCACGGCGAAGTCCGCTGGAAACATACTCCTCCATCGCCTGCATCTCGGTGTTAGATAATGAATAGAGGTGGCCGCGGGGTGGTGTCGCACCTGGCTGAAGATCGATTACCAGGTCGTATGAGCGATGAGGAGGTAGGTGGGTTGCGCGTCTCTTACAGAAAACTTCAGCCAGGTCCCGGTAGTCTAGCGGGATGTTGTCTGTGTCGACATCGGGGGCCTCGGACTCCCTAGAGCACGTCCCAGCCTCGGCCCGTAGGCAGAGCTCGGTGCAGGTCGGCCCCCATTGTAGGATTCGGTTTTGGGTCCATGATATGAGCGGGTCATGATGCAGCAGCCAAGGGTGTCCGAGGATGATGGGTGGTGATGAAATGGTGGTGGTGTAAAACTGAATCTGTTCCCGATGCTGGTTGATGATGAGGGTGATAGGCTGGGTTTGAAAAGAGATGGGGCTGGAGGAAAGAGGCCGACCGTCGACTGATGTAATGGTTACGGGCTGGGATAACGCCTCGATCTTTATCCCCAGTTTTTTGGCATATGAAGAGTCAATGAAGTTACCTGCTGCCCCGGAGTCGACGAACGCGGTACTTCCGACCCGTTTGTGGCCAAACTGGAGATGTACTTTTACCGTGAGACGGGAATCATTAGTCAGAGTGGTGGAGAGGGACATGGGACCCGGTGAGCTACTCCCATTTCTCACCGGGTCTGCGCGTTTCCCGGCCGCAGAGGACAGATGGCTCGATGGTGTGCAGCGGATCCACAATACGCGCAGAGCCCCTCTCTGAAACGGCGTTCCCGTTCTGCAGCGGTTAAGGAGGCGCGCCCTAATTGCATGGGTTTCCCGGCTCCTGTGTCAACCACGGCGGGAGGTGGAGTACCGACGGTTCTGGTGGGTGCTGCAGTGAATGAGGCGTGGACTTCTGGAAATGGAGCGTGGGAGAGGAAGGGTGTGGTGCGAGGTAGTGCTGTCGTGATGGGTGGCAGGGTACGGGGAGCTGGCTTGGGGCGAGCGAGCAGACGTTGGTCGATCCGGAGGGCGAGTTGGATTAAGCCCTCCAAGGTCGCTGGGAGCTCTCGTCCAGCGAGCTCGTCTTTTATACGCGAAGCCAGTCCCTCGTAGTAGGCCGTCCGGAGTGCGGAGTCTCCCCAGTCGGTCTGCACGGCGAGAGTGCGAAACTCCGCGGTGTAGCGGCTCACGGACGACCCTCCCTGCTGTAGATGGTATAATTTAGAGTCGGTCTCCACCTCAGCAGCCGGATGCTCAAAGGTGAGTTTAAGCTGGCGGGTGAATTCTGTGTAGGAGTAGGCGACATCTGAGTTTGAACGAAGAACCGCCGTGGCCCACTCAGCTGCCTGCCCGGATAGCAACGAAACGAGAAGAGCAATGCGCAGTCGGTCTGTGGAGTATCTGGTGGAATTAAACTCAAACACAAGATCCAATGCAGTTAGAAAAACACTGCACTTCCCGTCCGTGCCATTCCATTTGTCCGGTAAAGATAGAAAAACATCAGAAGGTGGGGAGGGAGTTGGCGGCGCAGCAGCCGCTGCGATGGGCGTGGCAACCGCCGGCTGAGCGGCCGCCCCGCGGAGGATCGCATTCTCCCGTCGCAGCTCAGCCACCTCGCGGCGCAAGGCCGCGACGCCCTGGAGCTCCGTGCGGAGAGATGCGACCTCACCACGGAGCTGATCGATCAGCTTAGCATGCCGGTCAACCACATCGCAGAGGCGAGCAAACTCCGCTGGGTTTACTGCAGAAGGCTCAGTCATTCTGTCACGAACTAACCGGAGATGAATCAGAAGACTAGCAGTTAGCCCTGTAGCGTGGATGGTAAACCCAAACGCGGAAGTAGCGCGAGCAGGCAGGATAACCACGCTAGTTATTCTTAGAACTCTCCCGAAGCGAGAGCAAGAGTTTACACAAATAAACTCGCGTTCTAAATACACACACCCAATCAGAAGCGATAACCCAAGAAAGTGAGTACTCACGTTTAGACGAGCGAGGCGTCGGCAATAGCATGGGCATAACTCAATGACTGAGCAATGTGAGGCGTCATCTTGTTTCCTTTTATGCTTCCTGAAACCCGACCGTATTACTTCCGGGTCCTAGTGCCGGTCGTGTTACGAGTGTGCATGACAATTATGTGTTTTTCTGGTTGTTTTAGTTTTTTCTATAACCAAAGAAATAAAAATAATATGCTTATTTTAAGAATTCTACATTTTCTCTCAACTCAACTTAACTCAACTCAAATTAATCTTTATTTGTATAGCACTTTAACAACAAGAATCCGCCAAAGTGCTTCACCTAAATAATAAAATAATATAATAATATAATGAAACAAAATAAGTGAATTCAATTAAGAAAATAATAATAATAATAATAATCATAATAAAATATTTAAAAGGAACATAATTAAAATCACATCACACACAATCTAATCAAACAACATGTAAAATCAACATCTCAAATCTGATGATCTGAGAGTCCAAGATGGAGCATATGGCTTAAGCAGATCCGAGAGGTAGGGCGAGGCAAGGCCATGTAAACATTTAAATGTGACCAAAAGAATTTTTACATTTATTTTGTACTGTACCGGGAGCCAATGGAGAGAAGCCAGAACTGGAGAGATATGTTCTCTTTTACACATCGATGTTAATAGTCGAGCAGACTAAAAACTACCTCTGGCACCAGGACCAAATACCAAAACCTCTGTCTTTTTATCATTAAAATTTAAAAAGAATTTGGGCTAACCATGTCTTTATGTCATCTAGACATGTTAACAGAGCCTTGACAGAGTAGCCTTTCTTCTGTTTTAACGGGAGATAGATTTGACTGTCATCTGCATAGGAATGAAAGGAGATGCATTGTTTTCTCAGGATATAACCGAGCAGCAACAAATATAATGAGAAAAGAAGGGGTCCAAGGATGGAACCCTGTGGGACCCCATATGTCAGAGGAGCTGATGAGGACTCCAGATCTTCAAGACTAACCGAAAATGTTCGGTCAGTAAGATAGGACCTAAACCAGTCTAGAGCTGTCCCTCTAATTCCCACCCAGTGTTCTAAGTGTGACAGAAGGATGTCATGGTCTACAGTATCAAAGGCAGCTGTTAAATCAAGCAGCAGAAGAATCACAGAATCACCGGAATCTGCAATACGATAGATGTCATTTAAGACGCTTAACAGAGCGGTTTCAGTACTGTGAAGAGCCTTGAAACCAGACTGAAAAACCTCAATTCCATGCTCACCAAGTTAACTTATTAGTTGTGTATAAACTACTTTCTTACTCCAGAATCTTAGACAGAAATGGTAGCTTGGAGATTGGTCTGTAATTAGAAAACACAGACGGATCAAGATTAGGTTTCTTTGACAAAGGCAGCACAACTACATGTTTAAAATTTCTGGGTACCACCCCAGATCCCAAGCTGCTATTTATAATATTTAAAACTATAGGACCTAGAATGGGAGCCAATTCTTTAAAAAGATGTGGAGGAATGGGATCAGCAGGACATCCTGCAGGACATCCTGCAGGCTTCATAATATTAATAATCTTTAACAGAAAGGAAAGAGAGATAGCCTCAAACTGGTTAAAAACAGCAGAGCTAGAGACAGAAATGGAGATAGATGGGTCACATGCAGGAGATGTAATAAGAGCCCTTGTAGAAGAAACCTTATCAATAAAAAACTGGAGAAAATTTTCACACACTGCATAAGATCTTTCGAAACCATTAAGAATTACATTAATTGATTGAAATAAAACGCGAGGCTTATGACAGTTAGCTAAAATTAACTCAGAGAAATGTTTGGTTTTTGCAGTTTTTACAGTTTTCTGATAAAGATGCCAACTGTCTCTCAATGAAATAAAAGACACTTACAATTTGTCCTTTTTCCATTTTTGTTCCATTTTGCGACACTCACGTCTGACAGCACGAGTCTCATCGTTTAACCAGGGTTCGGATTTAACTTTGGGGCGCCTGATTTTTAATGGAGTCCAACGCAGCCTTACAGGTGGAATGGAACCAGGATGCTAGTGCCTCAGTGTCAAAGCCAGCAACAGAGGCGCACTCCGAGATGTCATCATCACAGCTCTGGTTAAACGCATCAGAGAACTGAGTGGCGGTGGAGGAGTTAAACACGCGACAGCGCCTTACATGCACGCAGGGTTTAACATCATTATTGAGTAAAAAAGAGTCAAACAAATCAGGCATATGATCAGAAAATACTGCATCACTGTTCAATGTTAGAAATAGATAATCCATGAGATAAAACAAGATCAAGGGTGTGGCCCTGCTCATGTGTGGGGCCAGACACTGACAGACACCAAGCAAATCAATTAAACTTAAAAAATCTTCGGACAGCAGATTTTCAGGGCAACAAACATGATCATTAAAATCACCCACAATAAGGACACGATCATATTTAATCATCATTTCAGCCAAAAAGTCAGACAAGTCAGTTAAAAAGTTCTTATTATACTTAGGTGGATGATAAATCACTCCACACAGCACTGTGTGAGAGCGGCCAAGCTCAAATAAGTTCAGCTCAAAGCTGGAAAAAGTCAAAGACAGCTGCTTACAATAGAAATTATCCCTATAGACCACCGCGATTCCTCCTCCTCGACCCGATGTTCTCTGGGAATTTAGATAGCCATAGGATGAGGGGAAAAGTTCAGAGAAGGCACTGTACTCACCAATACTCAGCCATGTCTCCATAATAAAAAGAAAATCCAAACCACGTGAGTGTCATGATTCATGAACTTTTTCCCACGCTGTCACCGCGGACATGTGCCTTTTGTTTTCTTTTTTTTTTTCTCCACGGTCCCGTTTCCGCCCCTCCTGCGCACCTGCCTCTTATCCTCCACTGATTACTCCAGCGATTTAAGCACGCTCTGAATGCTGCTTAAATCGCTGGATTATCTTGTGTGTCACGTACCTTGATTTTCTCGCGTTTCCTTTTTTCTCGTATTCACGCTGCCAAGTCGCTTTGTTTTTCGATTCTCGAGTTTTGTCTCTCGCCTCGGATTTGTTCGCCTCGTTCTTTTGATCTCCCGGTTTTGATCTCTCGCTTCCTTTCTTTTGACCACGGCTTTTGTCTACGTGTGTTGGATTGTCGCTCCGCTGCTTGATTCTCCGGTTACCGATTTAAAGCTTCCTTTTTCGACTACGGCGCTTGCTTTTCGATTTGGCTTCGACGCTACGTTGATTGATCTCCCGGTATTTGACCTCCGCATTCCGAACGTTCGCCTGTTTAACGCTGCTGTCACTCATCTGCGCTTGGATTCACCTCGTTCCGCCTCGCCCCCGTGACAGTGAGGTGATAAACTCCTTTAGAATGAAAGTTTTGTTGTTTAGTGATCTAGCATTTACCAGGCCCATCATGGTCATCCTGTTTAGAGTCGAGGGCGGGTTGAGATGAGGCCAGGGCGCCCGACACAGCGAGCGCAGGTTCCCTCTATTCACCCCTCGCAGCCAGCAAAAACGCGGATCGCTACGATGCGTCCAAGAAAATTCACCCGAGCCAACCACAGGTACCAGCCAGGGTACAGCGTCTGTTATACCACGAGACATAATACGTTACTGAGTGGTTCCATAGATCGGTCGGATGGTCTCAGGAAAACACGCCAAACAGGCCTTAAGCCTCACTTGATGACCGCTGTGTATATATGCACACAATTTTAAAGAATGAGCTTTGATTTGTAATTGACATTTATTTTCCATGTCTCTTGATTTTTACTTTTCACTCAGATGAGATGTTCTAATTTTAAAATATATTGGTTTCCATGACCAAAATGTCTGTGTGTGCTGTATCTGTGTGCCCTGTGATGGACTGGCACCTTGTCCAGGGTGTACCCTGCCTTGTGCCCTAAGCCTTCTGGTATAGGCTCCAGGCCCCCCGTGACTCTGAATACAGGACAAAGCAGTATAGATGATGAGTGAGTGAGAACAAACAATCTGCATTTCAAAGATCTAAATAGGTTATTAAAGACAGAATGCAACTCAGTACAATGCTCAATTTGGACCCAAAATAACTTGTTCACTTAGTCAGAAAATTCCAGGTAACATCACAGCTCAAGCTCAATAACATTTCTATGCGAGTGAGTATTACTACTGATTCTGTTTGAAAAAGAGAGCTCTATGCAGCTGCTATACTGTAAAAATGTAAGTAACAAAATGGATCTTGTAAAATGTACAACGTACATTTCAACCACCAAATCTGTGGTGTATTTACCTGTTTCAGGTTCTACAGAGAAGTATGGCTGTCCTTGTAGTATACTGTACACAAGCTTGGCACTGTTTCCATAGGATTCATCATCGGCATCTGTCGCAGTTACTCTCATCACAAATGCACCTGAAAGAAAGTAATGGTCATTATTCTTCATTAAAAAAAAAAAACATCCTGGTGCCATTATGCAAGCATGCACAACTCTTTGAATTTTAATTATAACATGCAAATGTATGTGCATCCCACAGTGTGATTGGTGGTGAAGGCCAAGTACTGCTAGATCATTTGCTCTTTTATCCTTGGACAAGTTGTATCATTGTGTTTATTTATCTAAATTACTATGTCTAATTATTTTAGCATTGATATTGTTACTGAAAATTCCAACAGTCTAGGACAACTGAATGATCCAGAGTAGCATAGTATGTTCTGCTAAAAGAATTATAATCAGCCCAATCAAAACAAATGTAAGCTATATCAATTTATTGTATGATGAAATCTTTACTTTTCTTTCCAATTCAAGACAACGTCCTTGTTTAAATGAATATTTTATCTAGATATTATGCTTAAAGTGAAAGGGAAAAGGTAGCATTAGTACCATAAATGCATAAGTGCAGACCTGTCAAACAGAAATAAATATTCTTTTAAGACTAAAGCTCTTTTTTATGTGACTTAATTTAGTTTGAACAGTAAAAAAAAATATCAAAGTGGTATGTCAGAAAGATCAAAATAAACTTTACAAATGATATATGACTGACTGAGACTGATCATAATCATGCAAATAGTCTGTTTGAATGAATTTAAAGGTGACCACAGACTTCTGTCTTGCTTCAAAGTGTGTGCACATGACATATCCCACCAAACCATGTTGTCTTAGCACCTTCAAGACTCTATTGAGTAGCATTTATTTTTAGCTCAGTTTGGAGAATACTAATGAACTCAAAAACATGTGTTGCTTTCTAGTGGTGCTGGAATAACATGGAGTGAACTCTTCATGGATGGCCAGGCCTGATTAACAGAGAGCACGTTCACAACACATGGCCGGTTTGTTCAGCTTAAGCGCAAGAGCCACCCATGACCTCTTGACTCAACGCATGCTGTGCGTTTGAATCCACTCTGCATGGAGAGTGCTGAAGGGAGGTTGGAAAAAGAGTTGGCTTATGTGCAGTGCAGTGTCCCATTTAGAGTTGGTGTGTATGATGTAATTCAAAAGCCCATGGAGAAATAAACAAATGAAAGGAGAGCATGTGTTTCTTGGAAGGGACTCTTAGGATTTCAAGTGTAAGAGCCTTAGCAAGCCAGAGAAAGATCCATTAAGAGTGCTGCTTTCACCTACAACAATCTACAAAGATTTGAAGGTTATAAATAAATACATACATACATACATACATACATACATACATACATACATACATAAATAAGACAAAATTATTTAAACCTAATCATAACACACATGAAACCCTATAAATTCTATTCCAAATATATATAAAAGCCCATGTGTATTAAATAGTTAAATTAACTGTTAATTTGTACAAACAAGTTATTTGTTGCAATAATCAATAAAACTCTTCAATCCATTAATTTGCACATATTGCTACAGATCAAGCCTTCAATTTTGGCAGCTCACAAAATGTAAGGACTTGCAAGTAAAAAAAATCCATGTAGTCACAAATCAGCTTTGACTCATTTCACTTAGATTTTTTTTTTTAGTGTAGAGTAATTTGTCAGCCATCACTTAACTAATAGCACTTATATCAACAATAGTTAAGTTATTATAACCTTAAAGTAACAAAATAGTGCTTTGTCTTATCTGCAAATGAGCTTTGATTTATTCAAGATAAAACCACAGGCTAATTTGGTGCTTTAGAAGGAGTAATGGATTTCCACTCACTTTGGTGCATTCATCTACATTCATTTAGGTGTAACATAATTGATGATAACAGGATTAATTAAAACAGGATGGAGTAATTTTCTTTCAATCTTCTAAAGCTGAATGTTGATCTTACCTTTAAATGATAATGTCTAATTTGCCAGACAACTAAATATGATTAGACCTACAAATTCCAGCACTTGTCAGTAATTATTGTACCATTTAATTCTATAAAAATTAGTTTATTATAGATGTTTAATGAGCCTCCATTGAGAGCCAGATCAATGTTTCTGCTGCAAAATACATTTAAGTACCCTTACATCTGAGCTGTCTAATGAGGTGGAAGTTGTATTGATACACGTAGTTGTATAGTTCACATAGTGTAACTACTGTTTATTAGGTACTTAGATTTTAAGGTGAAATCCAATAAGCAGAGGGGATTGATGATCTTTATATTCAGTGTGGCTGTTGAGGCATATTTTATTTTGAATAAAACATTAACAGAATCAGTAAACAATCTAATTCCAAAGAAGTCAGGGCCAGCTGCTGTTGCAAACGCATGTCACAATAAATTAACGTTTGAACTTACCGACATTGGACATCTCTGGTACGCTGGCCACGTAGGTGTCCTTACTGAATTTTGGCTCATTATCATTGATGTCATGGATTTTGATGACGAATTCTGAGGCTCTCTCCAAGACATGACCAGATGTTTTGTTGACTGCTTTTGCACTGAGTGTGTATGAGGACTTCTCCTCTCTGTCTAATCTTCTGGTTGCATGAATATCACCAGAGTTTTCATCAATCTCAAAAACTGTGCCTGCTCCATCTCCAGTAAGAACATACTTCACAGAACCATCCTCTGTATCCATATCAGAATGAAGCTGTAAAAGAAAAAAAAAGAAAGAAAATAAATATAAATGTGTGTGTGTGTGTGTGTGTGTGTGTGTGTGTGTGTGTGTGTGTGTGTGTGTGTGTGAAGACTTGTGTTATTGTAAGGTATTCAGCATTTTTAAAACCACATACAATTGTTTTTCAGTATCATGTTATGTGGTGATTATATATTGAATAACCTAGGCCCAGTGTGATCACATTACCATACTTAAAAAAAAAAAAAAATTCTTTTCAATAAATTGATATTATGTCATGAATAAAACATGGCAGGGTGTGTTATTTTAGGATAATATTCACTGTCACAGAGATGTGATGCAGCCCAATGTAAAGCAGGAATTACAAAGGCCTCTGTCCCAAAGAATTTATGGTGTCTGACAGTGCGAAACTCCTGCTGTAAAGAAGGGATACTGTGTAAGTTGATATAGGTGTGGTACAGTTTAGAAAAAAGCATAGTTATATAAACCTTGTAGTCACATTTACTGTCAGAGCTACTGTTATAGAAAATTAATTAACAAATAATAAAAATGAATTTTTATTTGGGATAATACCAAATAAATATTTTTGGTGTAAATTTGCTCATATTGTGGCGGAAGAGGTAGAATGCAGATTTCTATTGACTTTGCTACATACTCAACATACCCACCTTCTATAGTGATAAAATTTATTTACCCTTTTCCTTTTCCCCCCTTTTTGAGGAATGAAATTTGAGAGATATTTATTAATGTTCCTTAACAGTGGATCATCAAAAATCACTGGGCATCTATATAGTGTATCACAATTTTCTGTTGAAAAAGAGAATCCATATGTGAACTCAAAACCATTTGCCTTGAACAACAAAACTTGTTTTTTGCACCTGTCTCTTAGCAACAAGTGTAGCTGTGCACTGGCTACCTCTCAAACTGATTGCAATGCTTCTTATGTTGATTTAAGATGCTACCTGAAGAGGACTTCACTGGAACCACACACATCCCATCTGAGAATGAATATGAGACAACACTGCAATGTCCTGGCTGTCCTCAACATTTTATGAAAATCAGTCACTGTATTATAAAAAACAAGGAACATTGCCTCTATTATGTTAGTGGTGTAAGGAACATTGGAGGCCACAGTTTCATGATTAGAGTAATTACAGCTGACTGCAGGCCATAATTGAGTGCTTTTTTTCTTTGTCTGAAACCACACCGATAGGCTGATTTCAGTGGCTCATGCTTCCATTTAGGGATTGTGTCACCACATGCTATCACTGTTTCAAATCATGCAATTACATTAGCTGTCCATTAGACCATGCAAAGTTGTTAGCTATGAGCAAATTGCAATTATATTATATATACTTTAGTAAATGACATGTTTGTGTGTAAATGTGTTTCTTCTTTTTCCTATTTTCTCTAAAGAACAAATGTGTGTGTGTGTGTGTGTGTGTGTGCGTGCGTGCGTGCGTGCGTGCGTGCGTGCGTGCGTGCGTGTGTGTTGCTACATAGTTTTGTCCGTACCATCTTCCATGTACTGGAGATACAAATTTTTATTATTATTAATTAATAAACTTTAATTAATATTATTATTATTATTATTATTAGTAGTAGTAGTAGTAGTAGTAGTGGTAGTAGTAGTAATAGTAGTGGTAGTAGTAGTATTTTTTTAAGATGTGAAGCTTGCTCAGATTTCTGAAAATAATGTAAATTATATTTTTCCAAAATAGATTTTATGAGTATGGTTATGGTTATTTTTTACACCAAACACATTTATAATACATGCTGTAGGATCTAAAAGTTTGAGACCATTTTACACATTTGCCTTTATTTAAAACTGGAAATTAACAGAACATTTTAGAAATGTAAAATATAAAAGCTTAGAAAGTAAATAAAGTTGATGTTTAATATATTTAATATTTAATCATCAGGATTCTGTACCTTTTCTAGGTATGTGTTTATGTATGTAAGCAAAGTTATAATATTGACCATGTTAACTATGATTAATCATATTTTCCTCATGCATAAACCCATCTACTTCAGAATGTGTTCAGATGACACTCTGGTACTTTTGATCTAAAATGGATCAAAGTTTGCTCAAATTTTTAGATTCCAATGCCAGCTCACGTAGAAATTGTCAATAAAGCAAAAAGGGTACATACCAAAACTAAGAAACTCTGACTCTGAAATATTCACAACATAATCTAAAAAAGAGCAAGGTGGAAAAAAAAAACATAAGAAATCTCTCTCTCTCTCTCTCTCTCTCTCTCTCACACACACACACACACACACACACACACACACACGCACACAGATGGTTTGAACTGCGTTTCCAGCAGCTAGGATGCAATATCTCAAGAGGAAGAATTTTTAATTAACTCTTTCTCTTTCTGTTTTTTCTTTGTTTCTTTCTTACTTACCTGTAAGACATACAGTAAGCACTTTACATGTAACCAAACAATAATAAACTCATTAATTTGGAAAAATGATTGGGATAGAGTTTTTTTTAATGAAATGTTTATGCACACTTTCTCATGTGTCCATGTCATTTTAATTGACATGAAGACAGCATGGGACAGCATCACGGCGTACAAGCCAACAAAATATTGTAATGGTCTTATTAAATTCAGATATTACAGTATATACACTTTCTAGTTATATAGAGAATGCTACTAGAGGGAAACATGTAACATTTGTAATGTGGTCTAAACCAATGACAAATTAACCAATTTAGTGAATTAATTCAATAATTCCATTATTTAAAAAAGTATTACCTCAGTACTCACTATGTTTATTACTAGTGTAATTAATTTTTGTTGAAATAAGAGATATGTAGATATGCAAATATGTAGAAACTACCATATGTAGAAACTATCATGAACTGCAAGGTAATACTCAAATCTCTACTGACAAATGTCCAGGGTAAATGTCCAGGAGACATTACAATAAGGAGAGAGTAGAGTACAATTGCAGATTTATCAGATGTGACAAAAAAAAAAATTGCGTTCATGCTTTCATGTATGCATATATATATGAGTATATCAGTATATGAAATATGTAATATATGCAATATATAAAAAAATATTATTATATTGCCAAAAGTATTTGCTCGACTGCCTTAGCATAGGAACTTGAGTAAGATCCGATTCATAATCCACAGGGTTTAATATGATGTTGGCCCACCAACTACAACAGCTTCAACTCATCTGGGAAGGCTTTCCACAAGATTTAGGAGAGTTTTTATGGGAATTTTGTGGCCATTCTTCCAGAAGCATATTAAGGTCAGACACTGATGTTGGATAAGATTCCCTTCATTTAGTCTCAGCTCTAATTCATCCCAAAGCTGTTCTACAGGGTTGAGGTCACGTTCCACACCAAACTTATTCCTCCATGTCTTTATGAACCTTGCTTTGGGCACTGGTGTGCAGTTATGTTGGAACAGGAAGGGGCCATCCCCCAACGGAAAGTTGGGAGCATGAAATTGTCCAAAATGTCTTGGTATGCTGAAGCATTAAGAGTTACTTTCACTGGAATTTAGGGGGCCAAACTGCTAAAAAACAACTCCACATTATAATGCTCCCTCCAAAAAATGTTACACTTGCCACAATGCTGTCAGACAAGTACCGTTCTCCTGGCAACCGCCAAACCCAGACTCGTCCATCAGATTGCCAGACAGAGAAGTGTGATTCGTCACTCCAGAGAACACGTCTCCACTGCTCCAGTGGCAGCATGCTTTACACCACTGCACCTGATGCTTTCCATGAAGCTGTATACATACGGTTCTTGAGCTAATCTGAAGGTCACATGAAGTTTGTAAAAGAGGTCTGCATGCCTAGGTGCTTGATTTTAACCATGGAAATAATTGGAACACCTAAATTCAATGATTTGGATGAGTGAGTAAATGCTTTTGCCAATATAGTGTTTTGAATAAAATCTCATGACAGTCCTGAAATTAGTATCCTAAGCTCTTACAATCCACAATAACTCTCATCTCTATGGCACCAGTTATGACAAAGGCACAGCAAAACTAGATTTCATCATAGAATCAACACATGAAAGCATACATGAGTGTAGGAAAACTGATATTTGATATAGACTATACTGCAATAAAATAATTGAGCTATTCCTGTGCTTATTTTCTTGCGTTTCTATTAATATAGTCTTAGTAAATGCAAAGAGATCAAAATAGTAAAAGTAATGTATGTACTACTCAAATGGTTAAAAAACATTAAAAACATTTGATGCTTATAAACATATTAGCTAAAAGCAAATCCCTTGGCTTAACTAAACAGGATTCTCTACAATTATATAAACATCTGTGGCTATTTAACTTTTTTTTTTTATAACTTTTTATAGACAAATGCACTAAAATGTTTTTTTGACTAATCCCAGTTGCATGCATGTCAACCTTAAAACATGTACCTTTACTGAAATTAATAACAAGACTAACTGATTGCGATCCCTTTTGTATTTTAATAATTTTTAAATCACAATTCTCCAGATGTTTCTTTTTCACAATGTAGCCAATGTTTTTTTTTTGTTTGTTTGTTTTTTTTTTTATTCGGCTGCTCTCCATTTCCCTAGAGGAACTCACAGGGTGTCCTAATTACTGGCCAGAAAAACGACTTCTCTAGTGCTTTAAGAACAAATTAGAAGACATTTCAGAAAAAAATGTCGTCTATCCAGAAAGTGGTGGTTTACGGTGATTCGTAATAATATATTATGATTATGTTTAGGCCATGCAGTTTTTCTTGCCTCTCTTCATTTCAGAGACACCATAGTGAAAGCAAGGCATGGTAAGGAATACTGATTGCAAAATCTTTTGCCCAGTGAAAACTTTTTGGCATGAGTCTATGCACTTTTTGCCTGACACTGGTGTCTTTGTAAGATGTGCAAAATGAACAGATAGCCTTTGTTATGTTGTAATTTGTGTGTGTGTGTGTGTGTGTGTGTGTGTGTGTGTGTGTGTGTGTGTGTGTGTGAGAGAGAGAGAGAGAGAGAGAGAGAGAGTGTGTTTGTGTATGTGCAAAAGTAGACAGGTGTGAAGAAATGCTGTGAACTAAGAAGGCTTTAAAAAATAAAAAGGACCAGTCAAAAGTTTGGGCACACCTTATAAGTCAATGTTTCTTTGTTTTATGATTTATTATCTACATTCTAGAACAATTCTGGCTCTCAGGAAAACCATCCCAGGAAAACAAGACCAAAATTTACGTCTGCAGCAGAGGAGAAGTTCATTTAGATTTACCAGCCTCAATCATCAACAATTAATGCCCTCTGGATCTGCCTGACTCATCCTGGTGCCCCGTTTCTGGTTGGAGATCTCGTCACATGGATTTGTCTTTTTGGGATGCTTCCGGTGTCTAGGGATGGTTTCACTCTACTATGAAGATGGTTCTGGCCTTGACTGATGTTGACAGCTGTTTCTCTGACTTGGCTGCAGTCGCTCAATAGTTCAGGACTGGAATTTCCTACAAGTCCACCTGAGCTTCCAATAACTACCTGGACTACCATATTAAATCAATTAACATCTGTTAACAACTGCTATACAGAACTGCCTGTCACCTAACACACAGTATGAATGCAGATCAATTCCTGCTTTCTGTTTCACCCAAATGAGGATGGGTTCCCTGATGAGTCCGGTTGCTCTCAAGGTTTCTTCCTATTGCCATCTCAGGGAGTTTTTCCTTGCCACCGTCAACCTCGGCTTGCTCACCAGGGACTATCTGACCATTTTGATTTATACACATTCACATCCCATACAAACTTAAATAATTATTTTGATTGTGTAAAGCTGCTTTGCGACAATGTCAATTGTTAAAAGCGCTATACAAATAAAACTTAATTTAATTGAATTGTATACCAAGGATATTATTGCATATTTTGGATGCTTTCCACATTGTTTTACAATGTAGAAAGAAACTTTCTAACTTTTGACTGGACGTTTATATCAATTGGTGGCATAGTGGTTAGTGCTGTGGCCACTGTTGGTCGAGGAAACTGCAGCAGATCAATCACACGTCTTGTTTATGTCCCTTTGATATCAGAAGATGTCTAGCAGTGCCATCAACCAGTTGGAAACCAGTGGGGCCCAGGAACATTAATCTACTGTCCAGAAAAGTCTGGCCAGAAGTGGTCTTCATAGAAGAACTGCAGCCCAAATGCCATACCTCCGTTATGGAAACAAGGCTAAGAGACTCGATTGTGCCCAAAAACATAGGAACTGTGTTGCAAGAACTGTTTAAATATTTTCCTGTAGCAGGAGGCAGCACATTAGGGGCTGGAGAGCAGCACAATAATGAGTGTCTGCAGGCAACACGGAAGCATGGCAAAGTATTGTTAAGTATTAATGGTGTCCCCAATTCCCATGAATACAGACAGATATCTGGATATATAGAATCATGTAATACCATGAGGGAAGTGTCTAATTAGTCCGAAATGTATTCTATAAGAGGACAACGACCCCAAACATACAGCCAATGGCATTACGCACTATCTTCAGTGTAGAAAAGAACAAAGTGTCCTGGAGGTTATGGTTTTCAACATCATTGAGTCTGTCCTGAATAACATGAGGAGACAGAAGGATTTGAGGCAGCCTGCATCCAAAGAAGATCTGTGGTTAGTTCTCCAAGATGTTTAAGACAACCTACCCATGTGTGCAATTGTACCTGTATGGTGGTTACACAAAATACTGATTTGATTTGAGTTTGCCTTCCGTTAATTTACTTTCCATTTTGTTAATTGATAAAAATAAACTAATAAAACTGCTATTTTTGAAACCATTAAGTGATAGCCTTATATCCCTATATATATCCTTATAGCCCTGATGAACCCATCATGCATACTGCCCTCTGTAAAAGACTCTGGAGCAGGTGTTAATATCTGGGGTTGCTGCTTGTTTGACTATGGTCAGCAAAGTTATGTGGGGAAAAAAATGTAGTCATCTGATGAACTGAATGTACTGAATGACCCGATAGTCACATCAATGGAGTTTTTCTTGAATGAAGACAAAAGCATATTCCAGGTCTCGTATTTACTAAGCATCTTAGAATCACTCTGAATCACGCTCCAAATTAATGTAGGACTGAAAGTATTCCTAGCTCAGAGTATGACATAAAAGTTGTTTATGAAGCTTCCTACTCTTACTTTCAGAGAGGAGTGCTCCTAGAAAAGTGTGTGATATCACTTCACATTATAGTGGGTGTTGTAGTATTGACAGTTTAGACATGTTCAGAGGAGAGATTGAGAGAAGGATGCTGAGGTTGGAACTGCCAGGCAAGAGGTCTAGAGGAAGACCAGAAAGGAGATTTATGGATGCAGTGAGATTGGACATGAAGTTAGTTGGTGTCAAAGAAGAGGATGAAGAGCATAGGGTTAGATGGAGGCAGATGATTCACTGTGGTGACCCCGGAAAAGGAACAGCGAAAGAAAGAAGATGTAGTTTTAACAGTTGTTTATAGTTTTTAACAGATTAAAAGCAAATTCACACAAGTTGTGCTGGTGAAATCAGCGCAACTTGTGTGAAAGCTTTATGCACATAGACAAAGCTTATACATCTGTCACTTGGCTACATGACATTATCGTAATCACACTGCTCCAATCGCAACTGTTTCAAGTTTGTTAATGGACAGGCTGTATACTGCACGCAATGTGTTAAAATTATTTCCATTTTGTCCAAAGTATCTTTTATGAAATGTAAAATGTCTTTTTACCTCTTTTACAAACATGTCTCTCCTCTATGCACATCTCATTTCTTATTTTAAGAATTTTGATAAATTCGTATTAGTATTAATGCGATATTAGTATTAGTATTAATGCGGTATTAGTATTAATGCGATATATTCGCATTAGTATTCCTACTCCTGAAAGTAGGACCAAAATTGTATCACTTTGAGAATTGTTGGCAACTTAGGACCAATTTCCTACTTTAGTAAATATGGGCCCAGGACTCGAATTGTTAAAGAGTTCTGGGAGCATGAGGGATCATAATCACCCATGAACTGGCCACCACATTGTGTGCTATAATGAAACCTAAAGGTGATTTATTTTTTTTGTTTGTTTTTTGGCCAGTTTGTTTGTTGTCATTATAGTTATAACCTGCCATAATTTCATTTTCTTTCTCTATCTGGGCCATTTTATTACCAAAATTAAAACTAATTCTGGCATTTTCCCCTTATAAAAGCTAACTCATAAAAGCATTTTGCACAATGTGTATTATCTTATGTACCTTGTCGGAAAAAGTTGAAAAAGCACATGAACACAGACAATTACTTTCAATGTTTTGTCCGAAATACTATTGTCTAATGTAGTAATTGCAAGTGGATAGGGACAAACTGCACATATTTAGTGTTCACACTATGAAAATTTGACTGTAAATATGTATATAAAATGTTTTACCAGAATGTCTTTGGGATTTCTTAATTGATTACAGAATAATGTATAAAAATATGCTATTTGTTAAATGGTGTATAATAACAATGCATATGTTTCATCCTAAAGTAAACGCACATTTTTGCTGTAGCTGTAATTGATAAATCATTTTGATGTGCATAATTGTATTGCTATGCCATTTTATAATCACAGCATTGACGTTCAAGTGACTCCATTAACTTGTGTACAATTGTTTACCTAAATCATGTATCATCAGCCACACAGTTTGCTAATGATTCATAACTGGTGTATAGAACACACGAGTAGAGAATGTGTGTATGTATGCAAATGGAAGTGTGCTTGTGCATTTGTCAGCTAAGATGGCAATCAGCATTTGTTATAAAAAAAAATGTAGTGTGAGCTACTGTATTTAAATAATAATAAAAACGATTTTTACAGCAAAATGTATATTACCTGTCTATGTATGGAAAATAGATTTTAAGGTTAAAATTCCTATAAACTGCCATAGGCAATGAAATATTGATTACTTATTTATCAGGTGTAACTAATGACCTTCATCTGATACTAGATTATTGTCTACAGATATTATCAAACATGGACAAGAATTAAAATTTTTTTTGCAGCTAGCGAGGTTGCCTTATGCCAACAAGTTCATAACCCACAGTTTGCAAGCTTTAGTGAATTTCACACTCTCTCTCTCTGTTTGCATACATACAGTTAGCAATCCCTTACACCCTTTCACTTGCCATAATTAGTGCAATCAAGCATTGTTAATTCTGTTTAGCAGAATCATATGGGACTTTTTTCCTCCCTAAGAGACCCTAGAGAAGTCAAGTGTGGAGAAACAGGAAAGGGCTTGTAAGGGAAAGCTAAATAAGGCCAAAGTGAAGACTGAACAGTACAAACTTGTTTACTTACCCAGTAAATAACAGAGCTTGGGAAGGTTAATAGGATTTTGTTCACATCAGTAGTGCTGATGGAACAGTGTGTGAGCTACTGCCCTAGCATCAAACCACAGCCACAAAAGGAGGCCACTTTCATGCCACGTTCTAGCACTTCAGAGTGGCTTGCTACTGACTAGGGTCTGACTGCATTTGTAGTTCTACTACTGACTAATGACAACTAGCAAAGTATTGCAGATTTGTTGTTCTGCTATGTAGTGAAAAGCATCTCACTCACTCACTCATCACAGGTAATGAAATGAAAGACGTGTCAATTTTATTATTATTATTATTATTATTATTATTATTTAATTTTTTTAAGGATACCCTCTACATTGTCTACATACTCATTAAGCCAATGGCTACATTCCTAGTCATTCAGGTAGCAGCAGCATAATTACAAATATTTAATTTTGTTCATTTGATTATTCATGATTGATCAAAGTTTTAAAATACTCATTTTATTTTATTATAAACATCCAATGTTGGCATAAAAAAAAATGTATGATAAACTGGTTAGAGGAAACAGATTATGCAGGTTATATAGGTAAAACTCGAAAAATTTGAATATCAGTAAGGCAAGTTAAAGGGTGAAACTAATATATGAGATAGACTCATTACATGCAAAGCAAGATAGTTCAAGCCGTGATTTGTCAAAAGTGAGATGATTATGGCGTACAGCTCATGAAAACCCCAAATCCACAATCTCAAAAAATTTGAATATTACATGCAATCAACAAAAACAAGGATTGTACATAGAACAATATCAGACCTGTAAAAAGTATAAGTATGCATATGTACTCAGTACTTGGTTTGGGACATTTTGCAGCAATTACTGCCTCAACGCGGCGTGGCATGGAAGCTGTCAGCCTGTGGCACTGCTGTGGTGTTATGGATGACCAGGGTGCTTCAATAGTGGCCTTCAACTCACCTGCATTGTTTGGTCTCATGTCTCATCTTTCTCTTGGCAATGCCCCATAGATTCTTTATGTGGTTCAGGTCAGGCGAGTTTGCTGGCCAATCAATCAAGCACAGTAATCCCACGGTCATTGAAGCAGGTTTTGGTGCTTTTGACAGTGTGCTGGAAAATGAAGTCAGCATCCCCATAAAGCTCGTCTGCAGAAGGAAGCATGAAGTGCCCCAAAATCTCCTGGTAGACGACTGCATTGACCCTGGACTTAATGAAGCACAGTGGACCAACAACAGTAGATGACATGGCTCCCCAATCAGCACAGACTGTGGAAACTTCAAGCTTCTTGCATGTGTGCCTCGCCATTCTTCCTCCAGACATTCTTCCTTCCTTCAGTCCTTGGTTTCCAAATGACATACAGAAGTTGCTCTCGTTAGGTAAGACGCTTCTGACATGTTGTTCAAGAGTGGCTTGACAAGAGGAATATGACATTTGAAGCCCATGTCCAGGATCCATCTGTGTTGAGATGATGCACTGACTCCAGCCTCAGTCCACTCCTTGTGAAAGTCCCCAACACTTTTGAATGGCCTTTTCCTAACATTCCTCTCCAGGCTACAGTCATGCCTGCTGCTTATGCACTGTTTTCTTCCACACTTTTCCCTTCCATAAACTTTCTATTAATGTGCTTTGATACAGCACTTTGGGAACATCCAACTTCTTTTGAGATTTAACTTTTGAGGCTTTCCCTCCTTATGGAGGATGTCAGTGATGGTTTTCTGCACAACTACCAGGTTAGCAGTCTTTCCCATGATTGTGCTTCCTACTGAACCAGACTGAGAGACCATTTAAAGGCTCAGGAAACATTTGCAGGTGTTATGACTTAATTACCTGATTAGAGTGGGACACTTTGAACCTTTTGACAATATTCTAATTTTCTGAGATTGTGGATTTGGGGTTTTCATGTCCTGCAAGCCATAATCATCTCAATTATGACAAATCACGGCTGGAACTATCTTGCTTTGCATGTAATGAGTCTCATATATTAGTTTCACCTTTAAAGTTGCATTACTGAAATTAATGAACTTTTGCACAATATTCAAATTTTTTGAGTTTCACCTTTAGCTCCAACATTAACATTTAACAAATGAATGGTTAACTCTTTATTGTTGCCATTTGTCATTAATTAGATGCGCTGTTACACCGCAGTAGTTACAGTTACTTACTAATGTCAAGTGATCTCCAGTAAGTGCAATAAAAGTAGCTTCTGCCCACTGCCTTTCTTAGTTTTTTTAGGTTTCTTACATTTAATGCATTTTTGTAAAAATAGTTCTCATTGAAGGTAGCTTGAGCACACAACTGTGATTTTATCCAAACTTACATCTAGAAGCTTTTTATAATGAAACTTGCCATTCAGCATACCTGGTTATGTTTTCTCAATCATCTTGTCATTTTCGTTAAACATGCTATTATCACAAAGGTGGGTAACCACGCTGTGATTGTGGGAAACCATTAGGGTGAAACTTGGTCATATGATTAATTTACGTTAATAAATGGTAATACATAAAAAAATTCTAGATTAATCACAATAATATTGTATTTCCATCATCAAGGAAAAGCTGTCAGCGCAACATATTGGCAGTGAACCACATCAAATGATTGTCAAGAAGCCCATCAAGTGCATATTATGCTGATATGATGCATCTCTTAAGCACCGCTCTAGAAAATAGAGCAGCTCATGTGCCTAAATGTCTGGTGCCTACAGTGAGGGTGCTGCCCCATCTCATGTTGCCACTAACTAAATGACAGTTGCTTATTCCATAAGAATATGTTTAGGTCTCACCCTGTGCCTCAGACACTACACAAGGGCATCCTAGTAAATTCCCATGGGCAGTTTTCATAATGATGTATAAGTGCACGAAAATAAGGCTGGAGAGAATGCTTAGACTCGTGCTAGTATCAAAGTGAGTCTATGCCTTGCAGCCAACAGACTATGCAAGGCTAATCTATCCCAAAACCGTCTTTTCATGATTGGACAAAAACAGGCTCATGATAAAAAAGGCTGTCACCCAGGGAAGACTATAGCAAGAATAAGATAGGAGAGAACAGGATGGTCCTTTGGAAGACCTGGGAGATATAGAAACATTTAGATAAAGTCTCTTTACCTGAGCCACATATGCAAAAACATCAGCCAATGCCAACATGTGATTGTTTTCTGTAGACTCTTTAGTAAATTCCTCCAAAAATGCAATGCCTGACAAAAAGCTAAATTAAATACAAAGACTAGTCACTGTGCACAAAATGCAATCATGTTTTCCAAATGAATTTAAATTATGTCTCAAAATTATATGACCAGTTCCAATACATGGTACTGCAAATTCTTATTTGAAAGAGCATTTTCAGATTAAAATTTGAATAAGTCTGGAAATTTTTGTCCTGCAATGTGATTGGATTTTAAATTAAATCATAAGAAAAATGCCTTAACCTTTGCAACCTTTCAAACAAATTGAGTTGTGCACATTGCTTTGATTTTGCAAGCATGAGACCATGTCTGAATAAAACCACTGTTATGATTTAAATATGAAAGGAGGCTCAATTGGCCATAAATAAACATGGCCTCCCATAGAACTTGGCAATGACTGGTGAATTATCTTTACAAGAAAGACCATCAATGAATTTGATGGGTTCTTGCTGGGCTTTTAAGTGCCTATTCACCGGTCAACATAGAGGCTATGACACAGATGGACAAACTCATTCACTAGTACCCACTGATGGAAAATGATGGGATTAATGATATCACATCTGCTCTGAACCATCTTTGAAACATTTCCTTCTTCCATTCTCAGTATTTATGTTTTTTCTGGTATGCTTGGTGTGAATATGATTGGACAGCCAGCAGGAATAGGGCCAGCCAAAATCTGGATGTATAACAAAGTGATTGTTATACATCCAGAGAGAGAAAGAGAGAGAGAGACAGAGAGAGACAGATAGAGACAGAGAGAGAGCAAACACAAGCATCCAAACACTGGGAAAAATGCCAGGCCACTGATTAGTATAACACTACCTCTACTGATGAATTCATGCCCTGAAGTCAGCCCTGCTTTATGACTTTATCACACCCATATGATGAAGCATTTTATTTTTTTCCTACCATTTTTCTTTATTGTTTCTTTATACCCATCATTCATATTTTCCCAGTTTCCCTGATGACAAGCTTGTGTCTGTTACCCAATGATTGCTGCATTCACACTTTATAGATGTGAAAGAATAAGATGCTATCAGATAGCGCTCACAGACTCAAGTCCCCTCTCTGCCCCAAACCCCTGCTCATGACACTTGTTTACTTGGGCAAGATGAAGGGAGCAATGAAAGTGAGTTCCTCAACAGAAAATTGTCCCCCCCCCCTCCCTTCTCCCCACCCACTCCAGGACTGTAACTGCTGCTTTCTAAATTATGGTTGTCTCAGAGCCCGGCGCTTATACTGGTGGCTTGACAAGCACTTCACTCTGATCTGGTGCCATTCAGGCTGAGAAGAACACTTGCACTATTGTGATTTTAATCAGAGTGCTACAAAAACTACAACATTTTTTGTAGCTGTGAAATACTGGGAAGTTATATTATAGAATGGCTTTGACCATCATACTGTGCTGTAAGTGTATTCAAGGTCTTCAGTCATAATGAAGACTTGTGTCTAAAATGAATTTGAATATTTGTACATATGAGTTTTATTGTATTGTGCTTTAGGTGGTAACTTTTGTTTGGCTTTTTGTTTTGGCTGAATGCTGTAATGGTTCTATATTATGATTGCTCTTTTTGCTTTTTTTTTGTATGAAGTTTTTTTTTTAAATCATTCTAGCTTCTTGAACATACAGTATTAATGATTTGGAAGCAATTTGTTATCCGATAACAGCACTTATGACACCTATATCATATCATAGCACTTTAATTTGGGCTCCCTTAATAATAAACCCCTAAACTTACCTTGCCTACATACTGCTTTCCACTTCCAGTCCACTCCTCCAAGAGAAAGAAACTATTCCACATCCATCCACGCTTAGAACGGTGAAGCGTCCGTCCATCCCTATCACCAGTGCTAAATCCAGGCACTGGGCGGAGCAAGGCTGAGCTCCATTCCAGGATGGACAACAGCAAGAGAAAAGTGAGCTGATTAGTTATCATTGAATCCAATCACTCCTGGAGAGTCCTTGATAAGGAATCAATTAGTGGCTTGGATGTTGTTTGGGAGATACAGCTGAATTTAAATCACAGAATGGGACATCCTATCCTCAGTCTCCCTTTCATTCTGGTTCAGTCCTGGAAAAGGGAAGAGAAGATTGATGAGGCACAAAAGTTTGCATTTCTAAAATATCAGCAATTGAAGCTTTAAGTTGGCTTCAAATCAGTCAGTAGAAACATTAAAAACATTACAGAAAGTTTCCAACTGAATTATCATCTTCTGTACATAATTACAAAGAATGAAAAGGCTTAAAAACATATTTATATGAATGTATTATTTCTGAAAATTTAACATAGCAGTGTATTACAAATCTAGACTAAACAGCAGTGTTATACTTAAAGTTCTGATTACATACATGTCTCGGGCAAACAATAAACAGAGCAGCCTGCTTAGCTAAACCCATAATGACTCACTGAAGCACAGTGTGCCCCAAGAGCACCGCTGCATGGTAATTTAGGGGCACATGCATAATTTATGGCCTTAAGGAACTTAATCCTAATAAATCGTTCTTCCTTCATTCCATGCAAGCCAGTTTTCAAGGAAAAATGTAGAAGGCCAAAGTGTCATGCCAGCCTGATGGGCATTTATTACCGTGCTTTATCTCTGGGGGATCGCAAGCAAATCAATAGCAAATTCATAGTATTATGTTGTTTTTGTTTGCCTCGTTTGTTTGCAATCTGATTTTACATGAGAAAGAAAAGGATAATAAACATGTACAATGACATTCTTGGTACAGGTATATGGAAAAAGAAAACATCTATTCCTATTTTTTGTCTGTGAATAAATTAGAACTATGATCTTTTTTATTTTTATTTTACTGCAATAGTTCTTGGAAAGCACATTATATTTTAAGCATAAGTCCAATAAGTGAATTAATGAGTAAGAGATGAAACTTGACATCATTTACAAGGACACAGTTTAAAAGTTAAGAGATGAGGTACATTATATAACCACACTGCTATATAATGTATATTTATAAAGTTAAGATGTTTTTAAATAAATGAAATTGGGCTATTATCATCCAGTACATAATCCTGGAAGGGGCTTCCTCCATGAGTGATTTCTCATGATCTTAAAACCACTCTTTCACAATTTGAGCCTGAGAAAATGTTCCTGGCATTAGGGAAGAAAACAGTCCATTAATTGGATAACCTGCCCATGCAACTTCAACAAGTAATTAAGTGATCTCCATTACCAAGTAGTTAAGTGATCTTATTTGTTTTTTTTGTTTGTTTGTTTGTTTTTTTTGTCCTGACCAATTTTCCCTCCTGATTTTCGCAGATTCAAATTGTGAAAGAATGGTTCTAGGAGCATGAGAAATCATCCTATTGGTCACCACATTGTGCACCGTAATCATAGCAAAAAGTGGTTGAACAAATTGTAAGTAAAATGCGTTTAGTTTTTTTCACCTTCACCAGGCAGCATAAATCTTGAATACAAAATGAAATTAAGGATAAATTTTTATATTTTTTATCAAGGTCAAAAAGTATTATTTATATGAGTATGATTTAGTTTTCTTCATCTGTTAGGTATGATAGTGCATACTTAATCACTCATTGTCTAAATTGTTTTATCCTCTATACAGGGCTGCAGGGGGCCTGGACAGTGAGACAGTGCATGAGGAAGGGTACACCCTCGATGGGGTGCCAATCCATTGCAGGGCTCAGAATTGAACCCAGAAACACATACTTACTGTCTTTTTGAGAACTATACATGTCTCCTCTCCAGATGACTCACGGAAGTCTACTTTATATTAAGCAAGAAAGCCAGTAAAGCTTGTGTGTGCATCATCCCTGTCTGTGTTTTGGTGACATAGAATGCTCACAGTTTATAAACTTTTGAGGAAAATAATCATACAAACATAAGTCTGCAACATTTAATAATAAACAATAAACAATGTATGAACTATTTCTGATGAATTTGTAACACTGATGAAATCAATACACTCAATCACGTACAATATATACAAATAAGTAATAAAACTGAGTCATAATATTATGTGTAGAGATTATGTTTCAAACACAAACATAACAAAGAATATATGCATTTTATCTTAGTATGAAGCTGTCACAAAAGTGTTGAGACATAAGTTATGAAACTAAGAACAGTGAGAGCAAACATGAACCAAAATTGCATGTAGAGTTATGATATGTAAGTATTGTATGTTAAACTATGCAATGATAGAAAGCTTTCAGCCATTTTCATTGACATGATGAACTACTTAGTGGCTTGGATGTTGCAGTATGATAGTGTTGAGCTATCCTTCTATGGATTGCACATGTAGGCATTCATTGTTAACCCAGTTCTGCTGAGAAAGTGTTTCTGTCATGCAACTGGGCTGTTTAGAGGATAGGGCTTGTGGAAGGGCCCAGATAGGAGATTATGTGTTGGCTGCTTACTAAGAGGGTGCCAATAAGCTATAAGCTGATAAAGGGTTTCATTTTCCCCTTTTACTGGCCTAAACATTCTAAGTTGAGCTGTCCCACAGTGATGACAAGTGCATCTTTGGAATGTTACAGAAACAGTATTAAACGGGTGATTCTTGTGATTGTATTTTATAATTAACATTCAAGGCTAGCCTTGAGTTTTAATAGCATTCTGGATATTAATCTTTTATGTATCATGCTTATTAAGCATTAAAACAGCACATCTTTTTAACATTCTTCCTGCTGGCCTATGCCAGAAGGAGGGGCGGGGGGGGGTCTGGGGTAAAATGCTTTCATTTACTTGTCTAAACTTGATTGTTGTATTAAGCATCGGCAGCATATTAAAAAGTTGTTTATGAAGAAAAGCATCAGTGTATACAGTTACAGTAGTTTATTAAAAAACATGAGAGAAAGAATTAGAAAGTGAAGCAAATGTCCTCTTATAAGTCCTCATAACCATACTTCTTGTATTAACTTTTAAGTGTACAATTTATGTGTACACATGCTTACAAAGCTTGCTGCTTTGTATTTCTGTATTATTAGTATTTATTTGTGAATGCACTGTGCTTAGGTGTGATCATGATTTGAAACAGACATACTGACTGAAGAAGCAACAAGGTTTATGTATTATTCTGGCACACAAATCATAAGAGCAAGGACTAATATAAAAAAATATGTATAGAGTAAGAGTGTGTGAGTGAGTGAGAGAGAGAGAGAGAGAGAGAGAGAGAGAGAGAGAGAGAGAGAGAGAGAGAGCACAGTAGTAATAGTAACTCGGGTCAGTAGAGCGGCTGTTCCATGGCTAGTGAGACTATGTCTTTGTAATTGCTGTAGTCCTGTCTGTGAGGCAGTGATCTATTTCTCCAGAGACTTATAAAAATCAGTCTGGAGTAGCAGCAGTATCTACTGGGAATACATTTCCCATAGTCCAGCACAGCCTCGTTTGCTCGACCCTGTGTTGTGCCAGTTATTCCCTTCTTTCTCTTTCTCTCTTTGCTTTGCCCCGAAGGGCTGCCTCAGACATGGATCATTTAGGGAATCTGGGCTAGTCCTCTCCACGCCTGGTGCTGTGCTGATGGATTGTTGTAACCCAATATGGGGTAACACTGTCTCTGACTCTACATTCATTTTATACAGTGTCTTAGGAAGAAACTTTCTTTCTTCCTATCCTTTCCTCCTTGCCCATGACCTTGACGTCTAACAAACAGAAAGGATGGGAAATGGATTTGAAGCTCTGAAGGGATTGAGTAGTGAGGCAGACTGCGAAATGGAAAGGAAAAGACAAAAAAAAAGAGTGGGATGCATGCTAGTATGACATGGTGGATGGGAAATGCATCCACTTTGTTACAAAGCTTAAAACACCTGCACAAGTCTTTTAAATAATCTGCATGGTTAGATACTAAGAGCATTATATCTACTGCAATGCAAAGGAGCTGTCAATTCTGATTATAGGAGCTAGAGCTGCCCAGCACATTTTATTTATTTTTTCGAACCATAAAAATAATAGAATGTTTATAATGTAATACCATCATGATGTAAAATCACCATTATTGGTTCTCCTGATCAGACAAAATTGTCATTACTTTCAAACTCAACCACTTGGTGGAGCTCACCCTCTCTCAAAGAGTGCAGTACAATTACAGCAATGTTTCTCTCTCTCTCTCTCTCTCTCTCTCTCTCTCCCCCCGTTTATTCTATTCAAATATTGACCGTATAACATTGGGGAGGCATTCATTAGGATACTCTGTATTCTGTCAATAATAAAAACTATCCCAAAGTTCGTCCATGTGGGAAATTAATACTTTTTTTTTAACTTTTGTTTTTTTTTAGCAATACTTCATATAATATAATATAATATAATATAATATAATATAATATAATATAATATAATATAATATAATATAATATAATATAATATAATATAAATCTGTGTGTGTGTGCATTCAAAGTGTATTTTTATGCATAATGCTAAGCGTGTTAACACAAGCTCATCATAAGTGGAAGTGACAAATCTGTGTTTACATAGCAATGTTGTACAGTTCTTTTTTTTAATAATTCATACAATTTGCCATCTAACCAGAGTACTGTTGTAATTTAAGATAATTTGCATACCTGTCAGGGACTGAACCCAACTGCTAAAACTTTCATAAAATCCATTTTTGAAACTCATATCATTCTAAACTCATGGATTATATAGATTATACATGTTTATTAAACATGTTTATCATCCAGGTTATTATACTTTGATGATTCAATGCTGTACTATATATATATATATTAGTATACATTTTCCTATATATATATAGGAAAATGCTAATTCTTGTTTTGAATTCCTTTAAATCTTTATATAATCTGTCTATATAATGTCAATATATGTATTTTGTAATACACAATACACAGACAATCCTGAAGCTAAGCAGTGGACAGATGACAGTTCACTGTAATAAGCAGCTTAGTGGAATCATGAAAAACCATTTGTCTAATTGGAGAATTTGTATCAGGTTGATTCCTAGAGAACAGCGTATAAGCATGCACAATTCATCAGTACATGACAGGATATTTAAAGATTTACCTAAATTTAAAAGAATTCAAAACAAGAATTTGCATTTTCCTCTATTCTTGGCTTACTTTGATGATCCAATGTTCTACAATGAACTAAAACTAGTAAGAAATCTCAGGGAAAGTGGTCAACACCCTCTCTGTGTACAAAGTTGAACAAGTGCAAAGCTCACTAATGTAGGACTGTCTGAATTGACATTTTTAAAGAAAGGTCTAAAGTTTATAAACAATAGAACTTGCACTGCTGATATTACAGTACCAGCCTTATACAAGCTAAACTCAGATTTTAATGCTACACAAAAGTGAATTTACAGCTATAAACAGGAACTGATGTACAAAGTATGATTCATGCAGATTCTAGAATCATTGCATTTATTGCTTCATATACTAAAGCATTCTGGAACATGCTGAACATGTAAAGAATAACCATCTACTTACATTCTTGGTTGAATCCTTCTCTGCCTAACTTTATTCACAGATTTCAACTGGCTTACACTATGGTACATCCACGGTTGAGATAAAGTGTTGAGAGAAAGCGCCCGCCTTAACAATAACCTTTAAATTTAGCAAGAGAAATTATGTACATGACTGCACTCTCAGTGCTCTCCTTTCATCTGTCTGAGAAAAAGGGATGCAGAGAGAGAGAGAGAGAGAGAGAGCAAGGCTGGGAGGGAAAGTGAGAGAGGTTTTACCTTCAGTGTTCATGCTCCGTTGCTGATCTACGCGTTAGCAGTCATGCTGCTCTGTCTCTCTTTAGCAAAGCAAAGCACTGCCTTCTCTCTCACCTTTCCTGCACTTACATGCCAAGCTCGAGTGCAGTCTGCATGAGGAGATGTGTGGATGGGAGCCAGGGTGTGTGAGAGTGAAAAAGAGAGATAGAGAAGGAGAATGAAGGAGAGAGAGAGTAAGAGTGTGCATGCAGCTACCTCACCGACACACTCTTTTCTCTTTCAAATGTGTTTCTGTCTCTGTGCCTTGTTCTTTTTTTATCCAAATGCATTATGTTGATGTTTATTCTGTTGTTTTTTCCTTCCTAATATATCTACATATATATTATTTTCTGATCGCTCTCTCTCTCTCTCTCTCTCTCTCTCTCTCTCACTGTGTCCATTGCTGTCAGGGAGAGGAAGAGTGGAGGAGAAAGGACTCAGCTCATGATTGGCTGCCACTCAGAAGTCCCCACTAAAAGACAGCAAGAAGAAAGAAAAGATGAAGAAAGAGGAGGGGTTAGGAGAGCCTTTAGTCCCCTGGAGCTGCAGCTTTGACTTAGCTTGCCACAGAGCACAGTGGGAGCGAAAGGATACATAAAGGATGTCACTGGGAGGTTAGGATGGACACGGCCAAAAAGAAAAAGGAAAGATTTTATATATATATATATATATATATATATATATATATATATATATATATATATATATATAAGAGAGAGAGAGTTTATAAGAGAGAGAAAAGGGGAACAAGACAAAGAAAATATCAAGCAATAGATGGCAGTAATGATCCATTGCAAAAAGACATTTCATGATAGATGGGGTTGCTGATGCTTGATGTCTAAAGCAATCCAGGCCTGAACTAATTCAGCACCAAAGACAACAGGATGAAGGAGAAAAAGACCATAAAATGTAAATCAGCTGCAGAAGAGAATGGCAAGAGCCTGCTACTGACTTCTTCTTCTTTACAAGTTGAGTGTTTCTTGACGGACAGCTTTCAGAAATGGTAAAATTCAGCTTCCACCCTTACCTCAGTTGAAAATAAATCAATGTGAAAACAAAAACAATGAGATGCATTCACATTTAGACCTTAAGTACTAGCAATTTCAGCTTTTGGTGTTTTTCATTTAAATTGTGATTAAGATTGATTAAAAGAACATAAGTTAGCTTGTAAAAGATAACAAGCTAGGAAGAGGAAGAGATTGGAGCCTTTCATATGATGATCTGTGTAACAGTACCACAGGCCTGATAACCTATCTAGTAAAGATACTTTGAAGCACATGGGTTTCTATGAATATTTTATTAGCAGAGAAAAGGGATAAAAATGACTCAGTGGTGGCTGCTTGCCCTGAACCCTTTATCTATAGATTTACTGTTTTCTGAAATTTATCCAGCTAAATTAACATATTAACAGATATGAATGAACGTATGAGTAAAAGATGATCCCTCAATGCAATTCAAAGTGTAATTAACTTTGCCTGGGGCTTTCTGCTGTTGCAAAGCTTTATCCATTGTATTTTATACTGCTATAGATGTGTGTGTGTGTGTGTGTGTGTGTGTGTGTGTGTGTGTGTGTGTGTGTGTGTTTGCATGCATTTCTTTCTTATTGTTACACCATTTTTTTTCTTCTTATTTTTACAGAGATTGCTAATGATTACACCAGTTATGACAGGTTTGTACAGCTAATGCAGGTTCAGTTGGTGTTCAGTCCTTGGTTAATTTGATTAGTTTTTTCTGTGTCAGACCCGAGAAGATTTGTTTCTGCCGAGTGAATATTCAGTCACAACTCTCAATTTTTATTTAACAAAGCAAGGTGGTGTGTATAGGTAAAATAGCTTACTAAAACAGTGTGGTTATAGGATAATAATTTTTATTAACACAATAGATTGTGCTCTTCTGAGATCTGTAAATGCAATCCTCTACTATCATGCAAGTGATTTTGTATTTTGTTATTTTTTTATATTACTACTATGTAGATATCTGTCTTCTTACCCCATAAAACAATAACATCTAAATCAGAAATTCACATGGAAATTCTTATATCATACAGTCAGAGACTAACATGGACAAGCTCTCAGACTAGCATAATGCAAAGAACCCATACATTTTGCCTCCTAACTCTTTTGTTGAATGTACGAGATTGGAATAGTTAATAATAAATGACTGAATCTTAGCATGCTTGAAACTGCAATCAGTCTTAATAGAGTTAAATATTATTAGGCTTCAACTATCTTGAGCCAAGTAAATCGAATTCAAATATCATTATTCATTGTATGTAATATTGGTATACAAATTCAGCCATACATCCTTTAGGAAAAATATAAAGCACAGCAAAACATATACATTTACATTCGGTAAGCAATCACTTCTGATAAGGGGTGCATTGACTCCTGAGCCAGTAACAATAACAATGAACTCAAGGTGGGAGAATTCACCACAGGTGGGATATCAGTCTATCACCATGCGCTCACTCACACACTCTCTCTCTCTCTCTCTCTCTCTCACACACACACATACACACACATACACACACACACACACACACACACACACACACACACACACACACAGTCTTGGAAGTGGGAGGAAAACAGAAATCCCGGAGAAACCCCAAACAAATATGTAGAAAACATGCAAAACTGAAGCTCTTCCTCATTTGGTTTATGTGAACAGCAAGAACACTTAATTCCTGATAGGGAAACACTGTTGTTGTGTTCTACATACAGTATCTCGTTTAAAGGTTCTTCCAGGAGCACGACCAAAGAAAGGTTATAAGTGCAGACCTGATCTCAGGAATTATATTTTGATGGGGGATGACAATCATCAATTTTTCACACAGAACAAAGACACATATAAGAAGCCTGTTTTGGTCAACCTCAATACAAACACTATAACAGACACCATATTGCTGTCTTCCATGAAAGAAGCCAGGCACCTATTTCTTATAGTACCTTCTTTTTACCCAATGGGATAATATGCATAGAGCTACATGACACCTGCATAAGATTGCCATAATGTTGTGGCTCATAATAGTGATTATATTGCAGTTTTATCAGCAATGTTAATCAAAATATTAAACAAATCTTCTCATAAAACATATGCCCAGCAATGTATCTTGTTTTTTAGAAATAACATGTTTCACATGAATTTTAAGAGGATGAGTAGAGTTCCCTTTCAAAAGCTACACTTGATGCTGCGTGAAAACGCTATGGGAACATCTCTTTGTTCAGCCGGTGTGAATCAAGCACGCCAAATTTTGGCTTATATAACCTCAGTCAGGTGATGTCATCTGATGAGGTGCACCTGCAGGTTATAAATAGGAGTGAACCGGAAACATCCTCAGGTCTTTTTGTCTTCAAGGACCACATTGTGTTTTTGTGTGTGTGTGCAAGTGAATATACAAACAAAAGAAAAAAAAAGTGTTAACTCACCGATATGGCAGAGTTTACTAAGAGATGCGTGCCTCCGTGTGATAGATCTCTTTCGGAGGGCGATCTCCACAATTTTTGTGCTGAGTGTCTGGGCAAAGAGCACGCTCTCCTTGGGCTCCAGGGAGAGTGTGAGCACTGTGATCTCCTCCCTATTAAGGTGCTTTGCGTGAGGCTCGCCTTCTTTAAAGAAAAACTAAAGTAATCCCTATTCATCCCCTGTTTTTGCTATTAACATCGATTCATTCGAATGTTCTTGATGTGAAAGCATGGGGTTATATGATGATGCCCCAGATTGAAGAGACACTTGCGGGCTATCTCTCTTCTGGGAGCTCATCCTCCCTGAAAAAGCCCACACTCCTCACCAAGCCGTGTAGACTAACATCAATCGACCACATTTCATTAGCCACAGATTTATTTCTCTGTGCCACCAAGCAGATGGCCCATGCTATCGGCCATACTATGGCTGCCATGGTCGCCATGGAGAGACATCTATGGCTTAATCTCATGGGCAGCAAGGAGAGGGATAGCGTTTTCCTCCTTGATGCCCCCATCTCGCCTTCTGGCCTCTTTGGCGATGCTGTAAACACCGCTGCCACTAGGTTTTGGAAGGCGAAGCTCTACGAGCAGGCCTTGTGAGGTTTCTCCCCTGCCATGCTCAGGAGTCGGGACTGTCGGGGCCACCCAGTCCTGACCAGGTCTGGTCACCATGAGGAGTGAGGCGCAGAAGTGCAGCGAGCCGGGTACCGCGCTTCGCAATACGCCTCAAAAAGACCGGACTTGAGGAGCATCATCTCTGCCAAAAAGAAGTCCTGAGGCTGACGTGCTCAGGAACACAAGGGTGTCTCCCCCCGGGAATGGGCAGGTAAAAATTCCAATAAGGGATAAAGACTCCTCCCTGGCACCCTCTGGAGACCGTTGTCCAATCTCTGCCACCACTGGTGTTTCAGGGTCTCCAGCGAAATGTTAGGTGCTCGGTTTCTCCCTGCCATGTTTCAGGATGCTGAACACCTAACCCACCCCTCCCCCCAATCTAGCTTCAGTGTCAAAACTTGTGCCCCTTTCAGAGAGTCTGGCAGCGGGGAACCTACTGCCAGGTATGTCTCTGTAGGTACAAAGCACTTAGAGAGAGGCTACAGGATTAATTTTCACATCGTCCTCCGTGTTTCAATGACGTGGTCTCCACTTCCTTGAAACCGGAATGAGCACATCTGCTGACTCGGCAATTACAGACTGCTGGAAAAAGCAGCCATAGAACATGTTACCCTGCCAGACAGAGACCCATGCTACTAAAGTTAATATTTCCTGGTTTCCAGGAGAGATGGGGGGTTGAACATCAAAATGTTAACAGCCAAAATGATTGTCACAAACCAATCCCCTGGTTGGATTTGAGAAACAATCGACCTGAAGGATGCATATTTTCATATAGAAATATTTCCACAACACAGGAAGTTCCTGAGGTTAGCTTTCGGGGGCTTCCAATTGTCTTTCCAATTCCTTCCAATTGTCCTAGCCCCGTCACCCAGCACATATATAAAATGCACGGACTCAGCCCTGGCTCTATGATTCCAGGGCATCCGTATTCTGAATTATATAGACGACTGGCTGATCCTGGCTCAGTCTTAGCGGCTAGCGCTTTGACATCCCGATGTCGTCCTAGCTCATCTCCATTCTTTAGGATTGAGACTCAATGCCAGGAGAGGCGTTGTCTTTCCTGCTCAGAGGACAATGTATTTGGGTGTCATATGGAATTCGATCGCAATGCAGGCACAGCTGTCTCCTGCGCATGTCGAATCCATTTGCAATACCCTAAAGGAAATCAGGCTAGGTCAGAAAGTGATTGTTCATTACTTTCAGAGTGTTTTAGCTCTCATAGCAGCTGCGTCAATGGTGATAACTTTGGGCCTTCTGTACATGAGATTGTTTCAGTTGTGGCTAAGAGCCAGGGGATTTTATCTAAGGGCCAATCCCCAGAGGCAAATAAGGGTTACGCACCAGGGGCTTTGTACCCTTTCTATGTGGTTCAGACCCTGGTTTTTGATTCTGGGTCCCATTCTAGGTACGTGTTGTCGTCGCAAGATGCTAAAGACAGATGCTTCCCTCACGGGCTGGGGTGCGGTGTTAGACGGCCGTCCAGTCCAAGGGAGCTGGAGAGGTCATCTTCTCGTGTGGCACATCAATTGCTTCGAAATGATGGCTCTATTTCTGGCCCCGAAATACTTCCTCCAGCAATTGAGAGGCTACCATGTCTCAGTGCGGGTGGACAACACTTTGGTAGTCTCGTACATAAATCGCCGGCCCTAGCTCTGGAACCTTCATGTCTGGCCCCTGAAGCAGACCAACTAAGAGATGCTGGTCTTCCAGCCAGTGTAACTAAAACTATTCTAAATGCTAGGACTCCCTCCACTAGAAGACCTTATGCCCTCAAATAGAGTGTATTTGAAAGTTGGTGCATGGCAAAACATGTAGACTCAGTCCACTGCCAAATTGTTTCAGTGCTACAGTTTCGGCAAGAAAAGTTGTCCTCGGGCTTATGCCCTAGTACTCTCAGAACGTGCGTAGACACTATTTTGGTTTGTCATGTACTGACCGATGGGGTTTCTGTGGGAAAGCACCCTTTAGTTGCCTGTTTTATTCATGGAGCTAAACGGTTGAGGCCGCCCATTAGAGCAACGGTCCCTTCATGGGACTTAGCTATTGTGCTTGAAGGTCTGATTGACAACCCTTTCGAACCACTAGAGTCAGCGCCTGTCAGGCTTCTGACCCTTAAAACCCTTAGGAGTCGGCGGAACCACGGGCGGGTCCAAGTGCATTTTTTTCTGGTAACCATAAAAAGGAACTTAAAATGCTCCATCATTTTTGATCATATATATAAAGTTTAGTACATCATTTAAATCTGCAAAGGGTCTACCCTTTGTCTTAGTTGTCCTAACTGTCTTAGTTGGTTCCCTTCAGGGGCCAAACATGAAGGTTCCGGAGCTCGGGTCGGGGATGAAATATTGTCCCCTGCTTTTGAGACAGAAGATCTCTCCTCACTGGAATCACCCAGGGTGAGCCATTGAGGAGCGATATTAGACACTCGCCAGGACTCCTGGGAGCAGAACTATGGGTGGAAACGCATAAAGGCGTAATCTGGGCCACGTGTGGGCCATCGCGTCCAGACCCAGGGGAGCTGGAGGAGTCAGAGAGTAGGAAAGGGGACATTGTGCTGCCTCTTGCGAGGCAAAGAGGTCCACCTCTGCTACATAAAATCTTTCCCAGATGTGACTGACTACTTTGGGGTAGAGTTTCCATTCCCCATGTTTCACAGCTTGTCTGGATAGCAAGTCCGGTCCTGCATTCATATGCCCCAGAATGTAAATCGCCCTGAGGGACAGGAACTTGTCCTTTGCCCAAAGCAGAACCTGGTGCGCTAGCTTGTTCAAGCGGCGCGAGCGCAGTCCACCCTGGCGATTTATGTACGAGACTACCGCAGTGCTGTCCACCCGCACTAGGACATGGTAGCCTCTCAACTGCTGGAGGAAGTGTTTCAGGGCCAGAAACAGAGCCAGCATTTCGAGGCAATTGATGTGCCATGCGAGAAGATGACCTCTCCGTGCTGGACGGCCATCCAAGACTGCACCCCAGCCCGTGAGGGAAGCATCTGTTGTTAGCATCTTGCGATGACAACATGGACCTAAAGTGGGACCCAAAGTCAGAAACCAGGGTCTGAACCACATAGAAAGGGTACGAAGCCTCAGGCGCATAACCCTCCTGGGGATTGGCCCTTGAATGAAACCCCCTGGCTCTTAGCCACAGCTGAAACGCTCTCATGTGCAGAAGGCCCAAAGGTATCACCGTGGACACAGCTGCCATGAGGCCTAGAGATCTTTGAAAGTGATGAACAGTCACCTTCTGGCCTATCTTGATTTCCTTCAGAGTGTTGAGAATGGAATCGACACGAGCAAGAGACAGCTGTGACCGCATTGTGACTGAATCCCATGTGACACCTAAATATGTTGTCCTCTGAACAGAAAAGCGAATGCTCTTCGTGGCGTTGAGTCTCAATCCTAAAGAATGGAGATGAGCTAGGACGACTTTTGAATATGTAATTCAAAATACAAATGCCCTGGAGTCGTAAAGGAGCCAGGGCCGCATTCATGCATTTTGAATATGTGCAGTGTGACAGAGCTAGGCCAAATGGAAGGACCCGATACTGGTAAGCTTTGGAAAGTGAACCTCACGAACTTCTTGTGCTGTGGCAATATTTATATATGGAAATATGCATCCTTGAGATCGATTGTCACAAACCAATTCTCTGGTTGGATTTGAGAAACAATCATTTTGACAGTCAACATTTTGAATCTGAATTTCCTGAGATAGTGGTTCAAGCCGCGAAGATCCAAAATTGGATGCAACCCCCCATCTCTCTTGGGCATCAAAAAGTACCGACTGTAGTAGCCCGACTCTCTGTCTGGGAGGGGAACATGTTCTATGGCCCCTTTGCCCAGCAGAGTCTGTAACTCCTGGGCCAGCAGATGTGCTCGGTCCAGTTTCACGGAAGTGGAGACTACGCCATTGAAACGCAGAGGACGATGTGCAAACTGAATCCTGTAGCCTATACACCTGGCAGTAGTTTCCACGCTGCCAGCTTCTCCGAAAGGGGCACGAGCTTTGACACTTCGGCTGGATGGGGCGGGGGTTTAGGTGTTTGGTATCCTGAAGTGTGGCAGGAGATGACCGAACACCCAACATTTCGTTGGAGACCAGCGCTCCCCGAAACACCAGTGGTGGCGGGGATTGAACACCGGCCTCCTGGGAGTGCCAGGGAGGAGGCCCTGTTTTGTGAAGGAAATCCAGGCTCCCCTCCCTGGGGGGAGACACCCCCATGGCCCCCGGGCGGACGAGCCTCAGGACTTCCTCTTTGAAGAAAGGAAGCTCCTCAGGTCCGGTCTCTTTGAGGCAGATTAAGAAGAGCGGTGAGCCCCACTCCAGTCTTTACGAGGGGGTGCGCAGCTGGTCATACTCTCCTTCTGCACCTTACGCCTAATAGGGGCCAGACCTGGTCGTGAAAGGGTGGCTGACAGTCCCGACTCTTGAGCACGGGGGGGAAGAAACCTCCCAAAGGCCTGTTCATATAGCTTCGCCTCTCGAAACCTAGTGGCGATGGAATTAACAGCGTCGCCAAAGAGGCCGGAAGGCAAAACAGGGGCATCAAGGAAGACAGCGCGATCCCTATCCTTGATGCCCGTGAGGTTCAGCCACAGATGCCTCTCTCTGGATACCATGGCAGCCATAGAGCAGCCAACAGCACGGGCCGTCTGCTTGGTTGCATGGAGAGACAGGTCTGTGGTACGGCGCAGCTCTGCAAACGCCCTCTCATCAATAACCCCGCCGGTGCTCAGGTCCTTCAGCAGGTCAGCCTGGTAGGCCTGCAAAACCGCCATGGTGTGCAGTGAAGCACCAGTCTGACCTGTTGCCTGAAAAGTTTTCCCCACCAAAGCAGATGTCAATCTACCTGGCTTGGAGGGGAGAGTAGGCTTTTTCAGGGAGGATGATGTCCCAGACGAGAGATAGCCCGCAAGCATCTGCCAGATCAGCACACGAGCCCCAGGTTTCTCTTTAAAGAAAGCAAGCCACGCGTGAAGAACCATAATAGGGAGAAGATCACAATACTCACAGTCTTCCTGAAGCCCGAGGCAAGCATGTTCTTCCCCCAAGCCCTCAAAACAAAATTCGTGGAGATCGCCCTCCGAAAGAGATCTATCACACGGAGACACGTATCTCTTAACCAACTCCGCCATATCGGTGAGTTAATGCTGTTATTTCTTTTTTTTTTTTTTGCTTTCGTTATCGTTTGCACACACACGCAAACACAAAGTGGTCCTGAAGACAAAAAGATCTGAGGATGTTTCTGGTTCACTCCTATTTATAACCTGCAGGTGCACCTTATTCTATGACATCATGCCTGGCAGAGGTTATAAGCCGAAATATTCTGCGGTTTTGACATGCACAGGCTTCACAACAGGAGAACAAAGAGATGTTCCCATATCATTTTCACGCAGCATCGAGTGTAGCTTTTGAAAGGGAACAGCTGTAGAAGCACGCTACATGCAAGACCACGCCCCCTGCACGCACACAAACAAACCAGACACACACACACAGATTCAGTAAGTTTCCTGCACGTGTGGAAGATGTCATGCGCTGTACAGTTTCTGAAGCTTTACAGAATGTTCTGGAGAATGTTCTGGTGTGTTTTAAAGAGTTATTTGCTCCACTGGAGGAGGAGAATCCAGCAAGCTGTTACCATGGGTGAGTTACTAAGTCTCATATAATCCTTATTCTGATCATATAAATCTCATATGATTTTATTTTTACATACATAGCTTAGGGTAACACGTAGAAAACACTGCTATTCGGGCAACCATACTGCCTTATGTAGCTTAGCACAAACCTGCTAGCTACCGGTGGCTAAAGCTAATGCCTTATGTGATGGTTGTCAGTATCAGCTGTGGTGTAAATATTCCAATTTATTTTACCCAGTTTTCGATACATTTAGCTTACGGTAGCTACACACGTGGACAAAATTGTTGGTACCCTTCGGTCAATGAAAGAAAAACTCACAATGGTCACATAAATAACTTTAATCTGACAAAAGAAATAATTTAAAAAAATTCTATGATTGTTAACCAATGAAAGTCAGACATTTCTTTTCAACCATGCTTCAACAGAATTATTTTAAAAAATAAACTCATGGAACAGGCCTGGACAAAAATTATGGTACCCCTAGAAAATACTGGAAATAATGTGACCAAAGGGACATGTTAATTCATGTTAAGGGACACTAATTAGCATCACAGGTGTCTACAATCTTGTAATCAGTCAGTGGGCCTATATATAGGGCTCCAGGTAGTCACTGTGTTGTTTGGTGACATGGTATGTACCACACTCAACATGGACCAGAGGAAGCGAAGGAAAGAGTTGTCTCAGGAGATTCGAAAGAAAATTATAGACAAGCATGTTAAAGGTAAAGGCTATAAGACCATTTCCAAGCAGCTAGATGTTCCTGTGACTACAGTTGCACATATTATTCAGAAATTTAAGATCCATGGGACTGTAGCCAACCTCCCTGGACGTGGCCGCACGAGGAAAATTCTTGACAAATCAAAGAGACGGATGATCCGGATGGTAACAAAAGAGCCCAGAAAGACTTCTAAAGCGATCCAAGGTCAACTTCATGCTCAAGGAACATCAGTGTTAGATCGCACCATCCGTCATTGTTTGAGCCAAAGTGGACTACATGGGAGATGACCAAGGAGGACACCATTGTTGAAAACAAATCATAAAAAAGACTGGAATATGCCAAACTACATGTTGACAAGCCACAAAGCTTCTGGGAGAATGTCTTATGGACAGATGGAAAAAAAATGGAACTTTTTGCCAAGGCACATCAGCTCTATGTTCACAGATGGAAAAATGAAGCATATCAAGAAAAGAACACCGTCCCTACTGTGAAACATGGAGGATGCTCTGTTATGTTCTGGGGCTGCTTTGCTGCATCTTGAAACTGTGCATGGTACAATGAAATCTCAAGACTATCAAGGGATTCTAGAGATAAATGTGCTGGCCAGTGTCAGAAAGCTGGGTCTCAGTCGCAGGTCAGTTGCAGGTCTTGCAACAGGACAATGACCCAAAACACACAGCTAAAAACACCCAAGAATGGCTAAGAGGAAAACCTTGGACTATTTTAAAGTGGCCTTCTATGAGCCCTGACCTCAATCCTATTGAGCATCTTTAGAAGGAGCTGAAACATGCTGTCTGGAAAAGATACCCTTCAATCTGGAAACAACTGGAGCAGCTTGCTCATGAGGAGTGGGCCAAAATAACTTCAGAGAGGTGCAGAAGTCTCATTGACAGTTACAGGAATCGTTTGATTGCAGTGATTGCCTCAAAAGGTTGTGCAACAAACTATTAAGTTAGGGGTACCATCATTTTTGTCCAGGCCTGTTCCATGAGTTCATTTTTTTTTTTTATAATTCCGTTGAAGCATGGTTGAAAAGCAATGTCTGACTTTTATTGTTTAACATTCATAGAATTCTTATTTATTATTATTTTTGTCAGATTAAAGTTATTTCTGTGACTATTGTGAGTTTTTCTTTCATTGACCGAAGGGTACCAACAATTTTGTCCACGTGTGTATTTGGTTCACTTTTTGGATAGTTTACAACACTGCTATCTATTATGTTATTTAGCACAAACACTTTAGCTCCCGGTGGCTAAAATACTGCCTCATGTAGCTTATTGATATTCAGATAGAAGAATAAAAAGCCCCCCGCTTTTTTGTATTTGTTGTATGACATTACAAAGCTTGTGTCGTCATTATGCATGGTGATTGCTGATGATATACAGTAGTTTATTTTATTGTGTTATCATGCTCATGTTGTATTTTTATTATTTTTTATAAACAGTTGTGACAGTGAAAATGATCAGCCACCTTTTTTGATAGAAAGCAAGGGCTCTGGGTGGAAGGGAACTGGATTTTGGTTATTTTAAACTGGATGGGCACACAATAAGTATCTGTCTATACCTGCGATTGTGTACAACCAGCACATGGACTGACCTCGGGTTACAATAGTGTTGCTCCAGCTAGTGACAGTGTCTGTAATCAGTGTAAAGCAATGTATGGTAAGAAGCAAAAAAACACCATGGAAATACCAGGTATGTAATGTTCACTTATGTTTTCAGTTAAACATGAACTGCTTTTTAAAAGTGGCACAACGATGTATGACTGTGGTGTAAGAGTGGTCTAAACACCCTTTTTTTTTTTTTCATTTTATTTTGCACAGCCATATTTATGCCATAAATTTACCTTCTGTGGATAAGATGATCTGTGTCCCTCTCCATTCAATCCTGAACATTTTCTTTCCACTATGTACGTTAGTAGGTTATGTATAGGGAGTACGCATGAGTTATTCTGCCACTCAGTTAACTATATGCTAAATAAACTACAAACAAAAAATATATGTTTTTTGTCTTGAAATTATTTTCTTTTAGCATTTCCCTGTGTCACATACCTGACTGAAATGCAAATCATTATTCAGGTCTTTGTCTTCTCTGGTGTGAATTACAGCATTATTCATGATCATTCACGCCTCCTTGCATACCTTTCCAAAACAAAAAGTGTCTTAGAAAATGTAAATGAATATATTGTTTTCTGTGAGTGAGTGATCAAGATGATTATCACATCATTCTTAAGTAAAAACTCTAGACAACAAAAAAAAAGTCTTGTAAACAAATGTTATGAATGTGTTTTTGTGAACTTATTTCAGTGATTTTTTTGTTGTGATTTTCAATGATCACGCATAACTGTTATTTTCTCCAAAGTACAAACTTGTACATGCATGCTGCTCACATATTACTGTAGTCCAGTTTGTGCTGAATACAGTGTAGTTAGCCTTTAGACATTTATACTGTATATTTATAAGTAACTGAAAAATATACAAATGTCATGACATGTCAGAACTTCTTCAGGGCCCAAAAACACCCTCAGACCCCTAAGGATTATTAAGATGGTTTTTCTTATGGCCATTATTTCTTTGAGTCTCCTCATCCTGCCTAGACTTTGCCCCTGGGCTAGTCAAAGCTATTCTGCATCCTCACTTGAACAATCTTCTGAAAGTTCCATTCTCGACCATGCACCCAGCTGTTCTCGAAGCCTTCGGTCCCCCACCTTTTACAGCTCCGGAGCAGGAAAGACTTCACTTACTGTGTCCAGTACGTGCTCTTCAGATTTACGTCCACCGCTAGACAACGCTGTGACATTGGATGAGAGATGCTATTGCCCTAGCCTATGATACGCATGGTAACACTTTGCCTCTAGGAGTCAGGGCTCATTCGACCAGGGGGATTGCCTCATTAATTGCTCTGTCTAGAGGTGCCCCCTTGCAGCAAGTGTGTAATGCGGCAGGTTGGTCCTCTCCACCCACTGTATGAATGTGGCGGTTCGCTTATCAATCTCGGTGGCACCCGCTACAGATTGTATTCAATAAATCACACGGTCCATGTCCATTACGAAGCTTTACTGTGATCATACATTCAGGTGTGTGTGGTTTTTCAGAATTTACGCACACAGTATGATAAAGTAGACTGAAAATGGGAACAGAACAGCACACAGATTGCTACAGAACCATCTAGGAAGTTAGCCGCTTTGGTATGTGTCTGGGCGTGTCCTGCTTTTAACCAATTGGATTACAGCAATTCTAAGTGTAGTAGCTTAAAGTGTCCAAAGGTTGTCATAAAGTTAGGCCTTTTCTACAGCCACCCACTAATTTGTTGAGCAAATTTGTAAATAAGAATGGCCTATTATGCTTTATCGTGGCCATCGGGTAAGGCAGGTAATCTGATTACCTTGTGTGACTCTTGCCTTTGACATTAACCACAGCTGTACGAACTCGTCCGTCTAATCCAGGAATTACTTTGGCAACAGTGCCTACTTGCCATAGAGCCCTGGGTGATTGATGGTCTATAATCATTACCACTGCTCCAATCGTAAGGTTTTCAGAGTCCTCTAGCCATTTTTGCCGTTGTTGTAGTTCTGGAAGGTAATGGCGTACAAAGCGTTTTAAACTAGGATCTGGCTGTGTCGCCATCTCTTGTGGCTGAGTGTCTCCGATTTTGGATATACGACCTGTGGCAATGCAGAAGTTGGCCATCCCATGAGAAGGGAGTTAGGAGTTACGGGGTCAATATCTGCTATGTCTGAGGAAACATATCCTAAGGGTCTAGAGTTTAGTATTCCCTCTATCTCCACAAGTACAGTGGTTAGCACTTCTTCTGACACAGATTGAGAACCAAGAGAGGTACGCAGTGCTGTCTTGATAGACCTAACCTCCCTCTCCCATGATCCTTCGAAATGCGGTGCGTTCGGTGGGTTCAGGTGGAAATGGATCTGTTGGGAAGCCAGGTGCTCTTTCAAGGATGGGTGGAGTGAGTTAAAAGCGCCCTGAAATTCTGTGTTTCCCCCCTTGAAGTTTGTCCCATGGTCTGAAAGCAGTTCATGGGGTTTGCCTCTGCGAGCTATGAACCTCCTCAGGGACATGAGAAAGGAGTCTGTATCAATGTTTGCTAGCAGTTCAATATGAATAGCTTTAGTGGTGAGGCATTTAAACACTATCCCCCATCGTTTTTCACATCTGCGTCCTATTTTAATCTGAAAGGGTCCAAAACAGTCAATGCCTGTTGAATAGAAGGCAGGATGGAACAGTCTAAGATTAGACTGAGGAAGATCGTCCATCATGGGGATTTCTGGTCTCCCTCTCCACCTTTTACATTCATGACAGCTGCGTTGGTGTTTTTTCACTGCTTTTCTGCCTCTTATGATCCAATTTTTCGTCGCAGCTCTGCGAACACACGTTTGGGTCCTGGAGGTAGCAAGAAACTGTCGTAATGTTGAATCAGAAGCTTTGTGAGAAGGTGTGCAGGATCTAGGACAATAGGGTGAATCGTGGTCGAGTCTAAGTGGTTAGATCTGCAGAGACGTCCACCTACCCTGATTACTTTGGCTTTATGGTCGTGCTCTGGAGCTAAGGTAAGGAGTCGACTAGACTTAGGTAAGGGTTTACCTAGTAGGAGTTGGGCTGTTTCTTCTGGGAAACTTTCGGTTTGAGCATGTCTCAGAAGTTCCTGCTCTGCTCTTGAGTAGTCATCAGCGGAGAATTCACTTACATATGTCGCCCCATTAAGGGAAATAGCAGTATCCTTAATGAGGTCTTAAAGTGAGGTGTACTGAGAAATATCAGGGATATTGCTACAACTGGAGGATGTTGCCCCACAGAAAGTAGAATTGCGACGTTCTTGGGTGTCATCACATACAGCGTCAGGCAGTTGTTTGGGCCAGGTACTGACTGGCTGGGTCAAGAAATGTGGGCCTTGATTCCATCTACTTTGCTCTGAGAGCTTCACGAGTGTGAGTCCCCTGGTAATATCATCGGCTGGGTTCAACTCAGAGTGGACGTAGCGCCAGGATCTTGTGTCGGTAAGGTCTTGTATTTCAGCCACACGCGTTCCGACAAACACCTTGTAGTTGCATGAGTCAGAATGCAACTAAATCAATACAGTTGTGGAGTCAGTCCAATAAAGTTTTTGATCAATTTTGATGGGGTGTTCTTTCCTCAAGGTGGCGGCCAGCTGAGCACCAGTAAGGGTGGCGCAGAGTTCGAGTCGCGGTATAGATTGCTGTCGCCTAGGGGCTACTCTTGATCTTGCAGCAATAAATGAAACGTGGGTTTTGCCGTGTTCATCACTGGTGCTGAGATATGCAACTGAACCGTAAGCACGTTCTGATGCGTCGCAGAATACATGCATCGTGCGGTGGCTTGATGATAGATCAGTATTTATACTGGTGTAACATCTTGCCAATGTGACAGCCTGTAGTTGAGCCAGTTCGCCCTGCCAGGTTAACCAGGCCTGGAGTAGGTCTTTGGGGAGATCTGGGTCGTCCCATTCGTGCTTCTTGTTCCACAGGTCCTGGACAATGATTTTGGCTCATGTCGTGAATGGGATCAGGAAGCCTAATGGGTCATATTGACTCGCAAGAGTTCTGTAGATGTTCCTCATTGTTGGTACAGAATTCTCTTGGTGTTTGTATCTGTTGCCAAGAACATCGAAATAGCACTGCCAACGTAAGCCGAGAGTCATCTCTTGCGTGTCTGGTCCACTTTGAGTGAACCAGAGGTGACTGTTAGCCGATTTGAGCTCATCAGGGAAGTGAGCAATAACCGTTGGAGTGTTAGTAGCCCATTGCCTTATTTCGAAGCCACCTTCTGATAACAGTTTCTGCATTTTAATTGCAAGGGCCTGAGCTTGGGCAGCAGATGGAAAGCTTTGCAGCCAGTTGTCCACATAAAAGTGATGCTCTACCGAGGCATGTACATCTTCATCTGGCATGCTGTGATCGAACACATGTTTCTGCAAAGCAAACGTGGCACAGCATGGGCTGCAAACTGTTCCAAATGGCAAGACCTGCCATTCAAAGATGGTGTTTCTTGAACCAGGTTTCTCCACAAGAAACGTAAAAAGGGTTTGTCCTCCTCCAGCAGGCCCACCTCGTGGAACATTCCTTTGATATCGCTACTAATAGCAACTGGATGTTCTCTGAAACGCAGAAGTACTCCTAACAGAGTAGGTCCGAGTGTTGGTCCAGGGAGGAGATGATCGTTCAGGCTTGCTCCCTTATGCTTAAATGAGCAATTGAAGACGATTCTGTGCTTTCCATTGTGCTGAACAATGTGGTGTGGTATGTACCATGCATGAAGGGTTTTTTCTGCTCTCTCTGGTGTCACCTTTGCAATATAACCAGCATCTTCTAGTTTTCAATTCAATTCAAATTTATTTCTATAGCGCTTTTAACAATGGTCATTGTCTCAAAGCAGCTTCACAGAAATGAAAAGAAAATGAAAAGAAGACTTATGGAAATGTATATATGTGTAAGAAAAATGTGTCTAGATAATGAGATTGTCCCTGATGAGCAAGCCAAGGGTGACGGCGACAGTGGTAAGGAAAAACTCCCTGAGATGGCAATAGGAAGAAACCTTAAGAGGAACCAGACTCAACAGGGAACCCATCCTCATCTGGGTGATAACAGATAACAGAAATTGTATAACATCATGTGTGTTATGCAGATGAAAGTTCGATATAACAGAAGTTATTTAAATTAACACAAAGTCCAGTTCAGCTCAGGGATGAGTCAGCAGGTGCAGAGGGCAGATGGGGTTCTGGATCACTGGGAGCTCAGGAGCAGCATGTGTAGTTCCAAACCAACATGAAGAAGAATCCAGCTGGAGCAGGTCCTTCTCTGGGTGCCTCAGGAACAAAGCAGGGTTGGCCTCGGTTGGCCTGTCTACTGAAGCTGGCACAATCTCCAGATGCCTCGGGATGGGTGGAAAAATAAAAAGCAGGTGAAAAGAATTAGCATGGTTGCCATTCAGGATAGATTTACTGGAGTATGAGGTAAAGAAATAAATTATGTGTATGCCAGATTAAAGAGATGCGTCTTGAGTCTACTTTTAAATTGGGAAACTGTGTCTGAGCCCCAAACTGTGTTTGATATTCTGGGAACTACCAGTAGTCCGGAGTTTTCTGATCTTAAGGAGCGTGGTGGATTGTAACGTATCAGAAGACTGTTTAGAGCCTTGTATGTAAGTAATGCTATTTTGTAATTAATTCTAAACTGAACAGGTAGCCAGTGCAGGGATGATAATATTGGGGTTATATGATCATATTTTCTGAATATAGTGAGAACCCTGGCGGCTGCATTTTGGACTAACTGTAGCTTGTTAATTGAGGATGCAGGACAGCCACCCAGTAATGCATTACAGTAGTCCAGTCTGGAGGTCATGAATGCATGAACCAGCTTTTCTGCATCAGATACAGATAAAATGTTCCTGAGCTTGGCAATATTTCTAAGGTGGAAAAATGATGTTTTTGTGATGTTGGAGATATGATTTTCAAAGGATAAGTTACTGTCTAATATTACACCCAGGTCTTTCACTGTCGAGCTGGTGGTAACAGTACATCCGTCTAAACACAGGCTGAATTGAGAGAGCTGGTGTGTACTGGTTTTGGGGCCAATAAATAATACCTCTGTCTTATCTGAATTTAGTAAAAGAAAATTATCGGTCATCCAATCTTTTATATCTTGAATACACTCAGTTAGTCTAGACAATTTGGGTATTTCATCTGGTTTTGTGGAAAAGTATAACTGAGTATCATCAGCATAACAATGGAAACTAATCCCATGTCTTCTAATGATGTTACCCAAGGGAAGCATGTATATTGAGAACAGCAGAGGTCCTAAAACTGACCCTTGTGGCACCCCATATTTCACTGGCATTACACCAGACTGTTCTCCATTCAGATCTACAAAATGGAATCGATCAGACAGGTAGGATCTAAACCATTTTAACACCTGTCCCTGAATACCAATGCGATTTTGTAAGCGATCTATGAGAATATCATGATCTATAGTGTCGAATGCAGCACTAAGATCAAGTAAGACAAGAATTGAGATGCAGCCTTGGTCTGAAGCTAAAAACAAGTCATTTGCAATTTTAACTAGTGCAGTTTCTGTACTGTGATGGGGCCTGAAACCTGACTGAAATTCCTCGAGGATATCGTTTTCCTTCAAGAATGTGCATATTTGGGCTGATACTATCTTTTCTAATATCTTTGATATAAATGGAAGATTTGAAATTGGTCTGTAATTTATTATATAAAGTTATATAAAGAAGATGTCATGGGTCTAGCTGGTTGTAGTTGCTAGACCGGCTGATGGTGTTGCCGTGGGCATGAAGGTAAGCATGAAGGCAGAGGGGTGTAACAGAAAGAGTCTTATTTAAACAAACAAAACTCAAAAACAGACAAATGAACAAAGAAACTAAAACAACAAACTCAAACTAAGACTAGGGCTCAGGAAAAACACAGGAACAGGAAGGGAACTGGACACAGGAGACCAGGAGCTGACACAGGAGACCAGGAGCTGACACAGGAGACCAGGAGCTGACACAGGAGACCAGGGATGAGGAAACATGGAGCTGGAGCTAAGACACAGAGGGGAACTAAAGACAGGGACTGGAGACTGGAGGCACAGAGACTGGAGAGACAGGACTGGAGGCACAGAGACAGGGCTAGACAGGAGACAGGGCTAGGGGCACAGAGACTGACAGGAACTAGACTAGCTGGGTTAGTGAGGTTAGTAGCTACATGTTGTACTGGGGACACTGGAGGCTGACCTAACCGGGTTAGTGGCTAATAGTGTTAGTACTGACCTAGGGGACCGGAAGACAAAAGGCAGGGCACACATGAGGCTATACCAAACTAGCGGCCAACCTACTAGTGACCAGAACCACTAGCAGTCACTCCCACTAGAGATTAGCCTACTGGAGGCTAACCCTACTAGGGGCTAACCCTGCTAATGGCTAAAACACTCATGTGGCTACACATACAAGGGAAAAGACCAGAAGGCAAAACAGTACTTACACAGGACACAGGAGGAGACACAGCCTAACTACACAGTGAACAAAGCAGCTCCATGAATCCACAGACACAAGGAACATCAAGAAAACAAAACTAGAGCCCTCTGATAACTAAGGTTACAAAACATAAACCAAATATAAACTCAAAGTAACAAAAAGGAATGCCCACATGATGGTAATCCAGACAAACAAACAAACAAACACCAACAGACACTCAGACAATCACAAACACAATGCTCGACCCAGTTTCCCAGAACAAACTGCTATTTATAGAAGGTTTTAATGAGACACCTCAGTTCAGGTGAGCCTCATCACCTGACTGAGGTGCCTTCTGGGAAACTGAGTCAACCAACAGGAACTACACACAAAGACAGACAGACATGAACAGTGACCTCTAGTGGAGGTTCCTAACAGAAGATATTATATTAATTATATAAAGAAGAGGCTTAATTACTGCCAACTTGAAAGGTTTAGGGACATGACCTAGATATAATGAAGAGTTGATCATGTTTAGAAGGGGTGCTCCAGTTATATTTATCACTTCTTTTAAAAGTCTAGTTGGGATTGGATCCAACAAGCATGTTGTTGATTTAGCCGAGGTGATAAGTTTATACAGCTCTTCATGTCCTACACCTGTAAAGCACTGAAAATCTAATTGTGAAGCTTTAGACTGGACTGGATCATGAGATGTTGTTACAGGTTGAATTTCCATTATTTTCTTCCTGATACTATCAATCTTTTCATTGAAGAAGTTCATAAAGTCTTCACTTCTAAGCTGTGATGGGATACTCCCTGCAGGCATCTTAGGGTTTGTTAGGCTAGCCACTGTACTAAATAGCAACCTGGGATTATTTTGGTTTCTTGCTATGAGTTGGCTCAGCCCTAGCCGCTTTTAGAGCCCGTCTATAGCTGCACATACTACCTGTATACGCGATTCTAAAAACTTCTAATTTAGTTTTTCTCCATTTTCGTTTGAGGTTACGAGTTGCTCTCTTTAGGGCGCGAGTATGACTATTGTACCATGGTGCAAGTGTTTTATCTCTGACTCTTTTTAATCTGATGGGAGCAACAGTGTCTAATGTGCTGGTAAAAATAGTGCCCATGCTGCTAGTCACTTCATCTAGATCTTTTGCATTTAGGGGTCTGATAAGAAATTGGGACAGATCCGGCAGATTACTTGTGAATTTGTCTTTAGTAGTCGGATTAATATTTCTACTCAATTGATAATGTGGGGAGGCACAGCGACGCTGTTCTACAGGTAGAGTATATACTAAGAGATGGTGATCTGTGATATCATCACTTTGAGGTAGAATGTCTATATTAGAGACATCTATACCATGGGATATAATTAAATCTAGCGTATGTTTAAAGCGGTGAGTTGGTCTATTTATATTTTGTTTAATCCCAAAGGAATTTAGCAAATCTATAAATGTGAGAGCTGAAGCGTTGTTAGCATTGTCTACATGAATGTTTAAGTCTCCTACTATCAGCACTTTGTCAGAGTTAACCAATAGGTCTGGTAGCAGATATCCAAATTCTTTAAGAAAATCGACATATGGCCTGTACACGGTGGCCAGAACAAAATGTAGCAAGGGTTTATTATGTATTTCGCTGAGTGCAACATTAATGATAAGCACTTAAAACGAGTTGAACTTGGGCTTGTTTTCTGAGTAACAGTGAGAACATCACTGTAGATAATTGCGACACCACCACCACGACCAGTTTGACGGGGTTCGTGCTTATAGAAATATCCTGATGGAGTAGACTCATTTAAAACAATATATTCATTTGGTCTGAGCCAGGTTTCAGTAAGGCAGAGTGCGTCAAGACAGCAATCTGAGATAATTTCATTAACAATCAGTGCTTTAGGCACAAGGGATCTGATGTTGAGAAGCCCAAACTTTAGAGGTATATTTTGATTACTTATTTGGCCTTTTTCTGGTTTTATAGTTATTAGATTGTTTCGAGCGATTTTAACAAATTTATGCTTTTTTCTCACTATTCGGGGAACAGACACAGTTTCTATAGGACACGCCATGTGTCCGCATCTATCAGTATGGTGAGTTGCAATGTGGCTATTATGTTTGGAATCTAAGACACGACTTACCGCCAGTCAGATGGTTCGTAGTGTCCTGGAGATGTTCCAGCTCTGCTAGGGTGCAGTCCACCGGTGTGGTAGAGCCTAGGACGCTCCCAGAAAACATTCCAATTATCAACAAAGGGTAATCTCTGTTGTTGACACCAAGATTGTAACCATTCGTTAAAAGCAAACAATCTACTGAACCTCTCGATTCTTCGCTGGAATGTGGGAAGCGGTCCGGATACGATGATCCTTGTCGTGGGTTTCTGTCTGACTGTCTTTTCCTCAAGCACTTGAACTGCTTGTGCATCTTGCTTAGATCTTGTGATTTTTCACTTCTATAAGGAAGTGTGTCCATTTGATACAATTTCTGCACGTTGCTGAGCAGTTCTGCCTCTGGCGACGAAATGGAGGTGAACAGGCACTACTGTGATGAGAGCTGACTGGCAAGGAACTTTGAGGGTCCCTGCAGGGTCCATCCGAGTCTAGTTTTTACAGCAGCAGGACCGCCAGGCGGGCCGAGACGTACCGGCTGAATGCCGTAATTAGGTGTGGATAGTCTGAGCCGATAAGTAAGAGTGGTTGAGCCTGATGAAGTGAAGGAATAGGCAAACCTCGCAGATGTCAGTATTTCTTTTGCAACAATTTAACGGGGTAAGTGTGCTTTGCTAGACCCAGTTCTTTGGCTGTGAAGGCTCTTTCGATGGTAAAGGATTTGTTTGGTTGAGCTACAGAAGCTATTGAGAATGAAACAGCCGCCCCGTGAACGTCCACATTTGAAGCACTTATGATTTTCCTTCAGCCAGTACTCCACTTGGTCCTGATTCAACAGTTTGAAGTTTGTACACTGGTTAAAGTAGTGCTGCATATTATTGCAAAAGGGATGTAACAGTAGGTAGTTTACTCTGTTCTCCACCATGCAAAACAGTGGCGAAGCGTTGAGTTGGCTTTGGGTTTTTATGCTGGCTATTCTGTGGCGGAGGGAAAACTCTACTTGGATTACTGATGCACGGTGACTCGTCCTCTTGTATTCTGAGCTCATATTCAAGCCAGTCGCTAAGCTCTAGCAGTGTTGGGATCTGGTACATCAATTGGATTTACAAACCTTCTGAAGTTTGCTCTTAGGTCATGGGGCAGTTTAGCAAGAAGACGGGACACATGTGATCCACATTCAAGTTCTGTCCATCCTTTAGCTCCAAGTTGGTCCAGCATTCCAACTAATGCACGCACTTTCAGTGCAAACAGCCTAAAGGATTTCATGTCGCCACTCTTAATCTTTGGGCCGTCCATCAATTCTGCGATTCTCTGTAGAGCAAGTTGATGCGGTTGACCGTAAAGTGCAGTTAGAGGCCTCATAGTGTTAGTATATGGGTACCTGTTGTTAACATATGAGTCTGCAATGAGCAAAGCATTCTCTTGTTTTAGATGATCAACCAGAATTTGGAATTTGGAGCGTTCTGTAGCATCAGGAGGTAGCAAATTATCCAGTGCAATCTTAAGTCTAGCGAACTCTCTAGGATCTTCACTGCAGAAGGTCGGAATTGTTGGCATTGGACCTCTGCACGACGGCTCGACATATGGGTTCCGAGGAGGAGGGTGCCTGGAATGATATGGCTGGGAGTGGTTTGCAGACTGCCCTGTGGTATTTGAATAGCTATGAGACGATCGCTCATGATGAGGGTACGTAGGGTGCTCTGAGTGTCTCTCATAACATGCATAGTTCAATTTTGCACCCACTTGACCATCATAACGCTGAGGGTAACCCTGTGATTTAGCATGAGGGGAGTAGCTGACGGGTCTGCGGTTCTCAGCGGGGTAACTCTCATGTTGACTGTAGTCATGAGGCATAAACTGGACGGCTGTATCTAGTCATCCATAATCTCTGTAGTTAGTGGGTGGGTCATTATAGTTTCTTTGATCCAGATTGTAGTATTCGTAAGGTCTGCCGCTTGTCGGACGCTTTGTCGTGGTTGACGGTTGATTAAGTCGTCGTGTGACACCAATTCAGGTTGAACTTGAGACGGTCCATACGCAGAGAAGGGCTGACGTGGTGTTGGCTGGATTATGGAGCTTGGGGATCTCAGCCCCCTCAAGTTGTCAGCGAGATAATCGATATCTTTGTTTCTGACTGCATGAGAATACAGAGGGTCTCCTCTAGGCATGTACAGGCAGTGCCCTTATGAGCTGAGGAAGATCGTCTTGATCTCTAGGCAGTTCTGACCTGCCCCCTATGGCTGCTGTATCAGGGCTTGTGTTGAGGATACTCTGCTCCGCATTACTAACTTGAGGTGTCTGAGACTGTGGCTGTGGTAAGTCTTGATATATTTCCCGCAGCGAGATCCGATCAATAGACCCAGTGCTTACATCTCTTGCTAGTTCTGGTCGGCTTCCTGTGTCTGGGACCAAGGACGTAGGCCTTTCCCCCAATTCCAATCCAGTGGTGCCACAGATTTGTTGCACATCATCTGAGCAAATCGGTTGACGTTGCACCGTGTAATCAATATAGAAGTCATCCAGGTATCTTGGTGGGGTGGCCCGACGGCGTGGTCGAACCACTGTCGAGGGTGGTGTTGGCTGTCTTGCTGTTCTGAACATGGTGATGCTGTAGTAGCTGCCTGATCCGGCTCGAAGGACCAAATTGTGTATGAATGTGGCGGTTCGCTTATCAATCTCGGTGGCACCCACTACAGATTGTATTCACTAAATCACACGGTCCATGTCCATTAAGAAGCTTTACTGTGATCATACATTCAGGTGTGTGTGGTTTTTCAGAATTTACGCACACAGTATGATAAAGTAGACTGAAAATGGGAACAGAACAGCACACAGATTGCTACAGAACCATCTAGGAAGTTAGCCGCTTTGGTATGTGTCTGGGCGTGTCCTGCTTTTAACCAATTGGATTACAGCAATTCTAAGCGTAGTAGCTTAAAGTGTCCAAAGGGTGGCACTGTTGTCATAAAGTTAGGCCTTTTCTACACCCACATTTGTCAGATTTTATAGTTTGGACGTCCATGCTACTCCGGTCTCACGGGTCCTCGAGTCAGCATCCCAAAGTTATGTTTGAGACCTCTTTGGCTATTGCGCACACATTACACAACCTGGGGGTCCAGGCATTTGCAGTGCAGCGGCGTTGGTATTCTCATTCCCATAGCGTTTTCACGCAGCATCAAGTGTAGCTTTTGAAAGGGAACGTCTCTGCTTACTTAGACAAAAATTGACTTGAGGATATTTCCGGATCACTCCTATTTATAACCTGCAGGTGCACCTCATCAGATGATGTCATCTGACCGAGATCATATAAGCCAAAATTTGGCGTGTTTGATACACACAAGTTTCACAACTGGCTGAACAACGAGATGTTCCCATAGCGTTTTCATGCAGCATCTCATTCCCGCTTTTTCAGGGCAGGGTTACATCAAAGTAACCCGAGACAATTTTTCTCTTTGATAAAACAATTATTGTTTAATCTTTTACTCTTATGCATTTTATTCACACAAAAGCAGGGTAATTTTATTCTTTGCTTGCAAATTATTGATTTAGAATTTTTTCATATTTTGTAAGTTAGTAATTTAAATTCATCACAGTGATATGATATTTGCAGGGGGTGGGGTGTGATGGGGTTATACTGGCCAGTTTTGGCCCCCATATTCCCCCATAATTACACCTATAATGATGGGTTTGGATAATTATAATAATTAGAGACTAATAACAATGCTGTGCATATTTTCTTAGACCTTTTAGCAAAGTCTGCTTTATTTTACGCATATGAAGTATGAGTATCTACTATCATGACAGAGTTGTGTATATACCCTTCCATTAATATGAGCTTTATTTTATTAGGCATAATTATTTAAAAAACTTATATTATTAGGCCCTGCCTCTGTAATACTGTGCTGTTAGTGTTTTCCTTGATCATAATATTGAGGTTGTTTAGTTTGATGTTTTTTATTAACCTCATTTTCAACATGATGTAACAATGACATGCGTGAAAGACATTGTGTAATACCAATTCTCTTGAAGTCAAGAAAGTGTTAACAAAAATCTGTCACTTGACTTGTTACATCCAATTAAAATCAACATTGACTTTTGATATTTGTGATTGTTTATGTCAGCTGTCAAGAAGGACTTGTGTAATACAAGATACAAGAGGATAACACATGCAGCTTGGACATATAACATTACAATGCAAACCATTATGCCAAGTATTGTGTAGGTTCTCCTTGTGCAACCTGGGCAGATTTGGCCCCTTAGGGCATGAGTTTACTATACCTCTGGGGTGTGCTGTTGTGTCTGGCACCAGGAGACATCGGCAGAGGATCGGCTGAGGGTTGTGAAGTACAGCATCTGTGGATCGGACTATACAAAGCTGTACAATCACTTGAAGTAATAATAAAAAAAATAAAGCCTAAAAGAAAAAAAGGAGGCAATACTAAGTACACCCATGATTCAATAGCTTGTAGATCTACTATTAGCAGCAATAACTTAAAGTAATAATTTCCTGTATGACTTCTCTCTCATTCTTCTTTACCACATTGCTTCAGTTAACTTAGATTTTTAGGCATTCCCTTCTGCACAGCTCTGTTAAGGTCCCGCCATGGCATTTCAATTGAGTTGAGATGTGGAATTGACTTTATTTTTCAGCCCATCTGATGTAGATTTACTTGTTTGGTTCTGATCATTGTCCTGTTGCATGAGCCAATTTCAATAAGCCATGTATTTCGCCAAACATGGCGCTGGGCAATAATGGCAAACAAGTCCACTTTGCTCTCATCTGTCCATAGAAAATTTTTCCAGATGCTGTGTGCTTTGCTCAGAAGCAGTTTTGCCATCCTCAATCATGGTTCCTTGTTGGTGTTTCTTCTGGTAACCCTTGCAATCAAATAAACCTTGTTTAGTTTTTTGCTGTTATGACCTTTAATATTTAACATGTTTGGTAAAGCCTGTAGTGTCTCCTGGGAAGATGAGCAACTGTTCTGAATAATTTCTAATAACTTTAACTAATAATCAAGTCAATCAGTTTATAATCTCTCTCATTGTAAAACACTGCACTCCAAATTGTTTGGAAATGGTTTTATAAGATTTTTTCGATTTTGGAACAGCAACAATTGCTTCTCTAAGACCGCTGCTTATGCATTTCCGTCTTGGAATTATGTTAACACATACTGTACCTGAAATCTCAAAACCAACAAAGTCCCAAAATCTCTGCTTTTATAGGTCTGCAGACCAGCTGATGATCAATTAATCAAGGTCTGATGCTTAGCAGGACCTGGCTACAACTTACCGTTAAAATCTGTGGAAGCAGTAAGGGGATAATTACTTGTATAAGTTTCTTGTGTAAAAAATTATTTGCCTAATACCCTAATAAGATAAGATAAGAAAATCCATATTAATTCATACATCCCATAGTGAGGAAATGTCTTTGTTACAGACCCATTATGATCAGATGTTTTTGTTTTTTTTACGCAAAAACAGGATTAAATCTGGGCAGCAACAATTTTTACACATGATATATAATGGCAAATTGGTATTCTGGACCCTGAAGTGTGTTGCAGTTGGACTCATCATCTATGCCCTCTAATTAAATATATAATTCAAATATGGTTTAAATATATTTGCTCTGGACATTATCTTTATTTCTATGGGCACCACAACTTACATGTATTAGTGTGTGCATTTTGTATCTCTCACTAGATTGATTCCTTTGTGTCAATGTCCATGTGTGCATGTAAAGTATGCATGCATGCACGCAAATGTGTCTATGTGCTCATGTAACCCCAGTGAAAAAATAACAAATATGTTGAAATCTTCAATAGTACATTGCAAATGTACTAACAAAAAGTTGTACCATCAGTTAATATATAAAAAGCATCATGCTTTTACCAAATTTTTGAATTAAACTTTTAAACATAATTAAAAATAATTGTATTATAGTACACTTTCAAAAAAGATATAATAGGAAAATATATTTTAAGTGAAAGGTTGGTCTACTTTCCAAAGCACATTTATGTAACCTTTTTTTTAATTGTTTATTTTTGCTTAATTTAACATAAAATATTCTAGAAATAATAATTGTACAAATGTACAAAAATATGCATTAGGATGCACATTTTAATATACGACAGTCTCCGTATATTTTCAGTTAAATTGAAATGTACTTATTATGTACTTATTTATGCTTATATGTAGTGCTTTTAGACTTGTTTTACACACTGAATCTCTCTCTCGTGCTTGCTCTCAAACTCGTTTTTTGCATGCTGAAAATCACTTTTGCGCATCAAGATCATTTCTGTTTTTGCACTCTGTCTCTTCACTATCATAAAATTGTGCTTTTGTACAATTTAATTACAATGTAAATACACTTAGTACAAAATTAGTTGTTCGAAAATAGCAAACTTAAAGTATATTAGTCATTAATCTGGAGCAAGTACACCTAAAGTATGCTTTAGCATCCTAGGATTTAATATACTTAGCCTACTGTTTTTATTTCTACTTGGGAAGTGTGTGAATATTAAGATTAATATAAAGGCATTCATCTTAAATAATACCTAAGTAGGGCAATGTTGAGCTGGGGTTTCTATTTGACCAGCTCTTTCTGAAAATACAAAATAGACTTAATTACCAAACAACTACAGTATATTAAAACATGATCTACTACATGGCAAATAAAGCTTACATGTGCTCACAAAGGAGATTTATGTTTATCATAGAAGATCATATGGAAAGCGGGAAAGCATTCATCACACCTACCACTTAATGTCATTACGTACACACATAGACACACGCACACATACACACATTTATTTTAATTAATTTATTTAATTTTATATGTATATGTTTATACAGTGGAACCTTGCGAGTAACATGGTTTACGCACGTAATTTGACACCGACACACACACACACACATGCACAGCCACTCTTTTGCCTTTTCACCCCCTCCCCGGCTTCACAAACACGCAGAAACTCTGCTCTGTCGCGATTCTTTTCAAAGGTAAGGTGCTGGTTCATTTGTTTTGTTTTTGTTTTTTTTTACTTTACAGCAGTGATTCCCTTAGTATGCTCACGCCAAGTCAGAGAGATTTCTTTTTTCCCTGTTAAAACGGTGTTTTGTGTGTTTGTTTTGAAACTTAAAAAGTGAGTCCGTTAATATGCGCTCATGGCAGTCTCGCTTTTTTCCGTTAAAACTGTGTTTCCGTTTGTGTGTGTGTGTGTGTGTGTGTGTGTGTGTGTGTGTGTGTGTTTGTTGTGAATCTTAAAAAGCGAGGTGGGAAGAGGGAGGAGGAGTGTTACTGTGTAAAACGAGGCGAAGTAAGGGGCTAATTCCACACACACCTGCGCGCACCAATGGAAACACTTATCTGTCAGGATTTGTTTGTACTTTTTTGCAGATTAATTTGTTTTATTTTCATTTTATAGATTAATTATTAATTATTTTTATTTATTTATTTTTTGGGGCTGTGGAATGAATAATTTGAGTTTTCATTATTTCTTTTAGGAAATGATGATTTGGTTTACGAGTGTTTTGGAACAGGAGCCCACTTCCTGAATGAATTATGCTCGTAATCCAAGATTCCACTGTATATTAATATATGGGGAAAAACATGCAAAGTATGTCTACTTAGTTTTTATAATGCTAATTATGATAATGATACATGGTTTTTGCTCTTTTGACTTCAAAGTCTGTTATCTACGCAATCTACATTAAAATGCCCATGTGGGCTACAATATAAACATTTAAAGTAAAGTAAAATGAAAATCATTACCAGTATCAATAATCAAAAACCAGTTTGCTAAAATTGAGCAGTGTGTGCAGGACATAAGACATTGAATGTTAATTAATTTTCTTCTGCTTAATCCTGATAAGACAGAAGTTCTGGTCATAGGACCACAAGTAGCTAGAAATAAGCTTTCTGATCAGACTGTAACTTTAGATGGCCTTTCTGTTCCATCAAGTGCAACAGTAAAAGACCTTGGTGTGATTATAGATTCCAGCCTTTCGTTTGAAGCACATGTAGATAATATTACCAGCATAGCTTTCTTTCACCTTAGAAATATTGCCAAGATAAGAAACATATTGTCACTAAATAATGCAGAAAACTAGTTCATGCCTTTATCACCTCTAGGTTGGACTATTGTAACGCCTTACTGTCTGGCTGTTCAACTAGGTGTATAAACAAGCTTCAGTTGGTGCAGAATGCAGCAGCGAGAGTCCTCACTAAAACCAGAAGATACGAGCACATCACCCCTATCTTATCTACACTGCATTGGCTCCCTGTGAAATTTCGCATCGATTTTAAGATACTACGTTTGACATTTAAAGCACTAAATGGTCTCGCGCCACAGTATTTGAGTGAACTGTTAGTGTCTTACGATCCGCCACGCCTACTTTGATCAAAGGATGCAGGCTGCCTGTCAGTACCACGTATTATTAAAACTACAGCAGGGGGCAGAGCTTTTTCTTACAAAGCCCCAAAGTTATGGAATAGTCTTCCTGTTAATGTTCGGGGCTCAGATACAGTCTCAGTGTTTAAGTCTAGGCTAAAAACTTATTTATTTAGCCAAGCATTTTTGTAAATAGATTAACCTTAGGTAAAGGAGCAGATCTGGGGGACTCATGGACGTAGAGTATTCTGGTGAACTGCTATGTTTAGATGCTGTCCTCCCCATTCTCATTGTTCACTCAGGTTTGTTGACGGTGAGGTGATTGGTTGCTTTACATCTCAGTTCCCCCTCATGTTTGTGTTTCCTTCTGGCTCTCCCTTTTAGTTATGCTGTTATAGTTAGTCCTGCCGGAGTCCCTGCTTGCACTTTGCACTAATATACATTCACCTTATACATGTTGACTGTGACCATACCTAACTGCCATCTCTCCTTATTTTCTGTTCTCTCCTTTTCTGCTCTCTCCTCTCTCTCTCTCTCTCCCTCTCTCCTTTCCCTTTTTCTGTCTCTCTGTCGAGCTATACATGTTCGCTCCTGAGTTGCCAGTGATCCAGACCCCTCTGCCCTCTGGAGCCGTCTAATCCGTCCTGGAGACCTGCTTCTGGTTGGAGATCCCGTCACATGGATGCCCCGTGTGGTCTGCCTGGATGCGCTTGGTGGCTGGGGATGGTTTCCATGAAGACTGTCCTATCATCGATTGATGCTCTGGGGACCTGTGACTTCAGTTGTTCGATAGCTCAGGACTGGAATCTCCTACAGTCTACCTGAGCCTCCAGAGGAACAAACTGGACTCCTTTTAATTTTAATTTTAGCACATCTCCTGTTACACTGAACTTCCAGTACACATTATTATGCTGATCAATCCCTGCTATCCGTTTCACCCAGATGAGGATGGGTTCCCTGTTGAGTCTGGTTCCTCTCAAGGTTTCTTCCTATTACCATCTCAGGGAGTTTTTCCTTGCCACCGTCGCCCTCGGCTTGCTCATCAGGGACAATCTTATCATTTTGATTCATACACATTGCATACAAACTTACTTCTTTTTATTGTGTAAAGCTGCTTTGCGACAATGTCAATTGTTAAAAGCGCTATATGAATAAAATTGACTTGACCTGACTTACGAATGTGCATTTTTGGCATGATTCTACATAGAACTTGAGTGCCCACCATGCACCAACACACACATACACACACACTTTTTTTTTTGCCTTGTGTACATATTGTATGTAATCTCTCTTTCTCTCTCACTCTCTTTATGCAATGACAAGCCTGCACAGCCTTATTTAACCACCAAATCTCTGATTGTCATTTCTTATCTATCCGTGCACCTTGTCATGCACAAACCAAATAATTAAACCTCTCTGTAATGATGCCGGTCTCACAAGGAGCATCACAGCGAGGTGACATGCTGAACTATTCAGAACGGGCAGATCCGCAGGCAGTTATACCAGGTAACAAGCACTTCCGTGTTCACCTCGGAAGTGCCTGTTGCTAGGTTGCTAGGCGGCACCGCTGTGGGAACAATCAGCGCAAAAACACACTACACCCTTAAGTGCGTCTATTTAGGGCCCTAGAAACCAGCATGTGATGTGCAAACACCGCTTCCAGTTGCTCCGGTATGGTGCCAAGACAATGACAGGCAATGGAAAAGACTCAGTCAAGCCAGAGTCTACATAAGAAGCTGGCATATTATAGAGAAACAGAGCAGCATGCAGTCTGTGCTCTTGACTCAGTTAAAGAAAAAAGTTATAACGACACAAAATAAGACATAAGCCCTTTTAAGGGATTAGTAATCTAGAGTGGACTAGAGGAAGCCTTTATCTGAAGGAGCTTTATTTATGTCATTTTTCTTTAGTTTCTTTTTAAGATCTTACTTAGTAAACAGCTACGCTATCTCTGAATGGGAAGGTTCTGCATGTCACAAGCACGCTCAAGCACTCCTATATTCCTGATCTCAAAAGCCCTACATCAAGGCTCTTAATAAACATTTTTACATCCCGTAACATGTCTGCCAAACCCACACCACATAACAGAATGTTTACACTATCTAAAGAGCCTGCAGTCTTGGAGAGGGTGCAAGAAATAGTTGAAGGGCAAGCAAGAGTGCTCCATAAGCACGTGGAAGCTCTAACCAATTTAATTTTTCATTTCACTCGTGGTAAGAGGCGTGGACACCCTGGTCAGCTACTACACAGTCGGGTTTTGTACCTGGGCCATAAGCAAATGGTGGAACCTTGTGGCTGCATATATACAGGGGCTTTCCGGGGTGGTTAAAAGATGAGCTAGCCATTCGCGACCCTCCAGATGACCTTGATGACAGTAACTGAGGAAGACATGGAAGAGCCTAAGCAGTTAGGCATTGCCAGGCTTGCCCCTCGGCACAGAGCAAGCAATGCATGTGACTAGGCAAGCCACAGCCACAGACTTCTGGAAGGGAAGGTCAGTGTTGACCCAAAAATGAACACCCTGTCATGCAGGTTCTTCCTGCTGCCACATACTCTGGGGAGTCTCCGTGGCCGCCATGTTGTTGACTTGGGGGCCACAGGGAAATTTATTAACAGGAGATAAGCCCAAGCATTAAGCATACCAGTTACCCTACTTTCTTCCACTATCCAGTTGGTCTCCCTGGCTGGCCAGCCAATTAATTTGGGGCCTGTGACCCAGCGGACAGCCCCAGTCATACTACAGCTCGGATTTCACTCAGTGCATCTCATTTCAGAAAGTAGTGCTGTAACATCACAACCCCTACATTGACTGGCCAACCCGATCTGTCTCCAGCTGGGGGTCTCGCTGCACTTAAAGTAAGTGTCCTCCAAGAAAGAGGCTAAGGGGAGCCCTCCATGGAGACCTTATAGTTGTTGGGGGTCTCGCTGCACTTAAAGTAAGTGTTCTCCCTCTTGGATCTATCATTTTTGTCCAAGCCTGTTCCATGAGTTTATTTTTTAAAATAATTCCGTTGAAGCATGGTTGAAAAGCAATGTCTGACTTTCAGAACAGTCAAAGTGGCAGAGCAGGTGAAACCACATCCGCCTACAATCAGGGCGGAAACAAACTACAATTCCCAACAGTATCGTTCCAGGTCACCGGAATTCTAGAACACCTGATACCAATTAACCTGAGGATTAAATAGGGCTCAACAACTGAAGGACTTTGCAAAGTATACGCTCTCGTGAGTTTTCCGGACGTTACCAAGCATTTATTCTCGTTATTATCTTATCGTGTATGAACTTGCTCCGTTTATTTGTTTCCGATTCTTTACCTACCCTAGTTTGTGTGATTTGCCGATCGACCGACCATTGCTTGTCCTTTTGACTACAATTATTGCTTAACCCGTGTTTTGTTTACAACATTGATTAAACATTGCCTCTTACCTGCACTTGCGTCCTCCGTCACTGAGATCTGACATTAACATTCATAGAATTTTTATTTATTATTACTTTTGTCAGATTAAAGTTATTTCTGTCACCATTGTGAGTTTTTCTTTCATTGACCGAAGGTTACCAACAATTTTGTCCACGTGTGTATAACTATCCTAGCATGCTAATAACTGTTATGTATCTGGTCTATTAATTTAGAGTAAGTATACTGTATCTTTTATATTTGGTTTGCTACATCTTTTCTATTTTCAAGTACATGAAAGAAAACCAGCTCTAATGATGTCCAACATCTGGAATGTATCAACAAAAATGTATCATTTGGCATGGGTGTAATTTAACCTAACATCAAAATTGCTGAAATGGTCAATGAGTATTTATAAATGACATGTAACCTTATGAATGCAACATTTAAGTAATGCATTACTACTGGAGCAGCATCACTAGACCATAATAAGATTTGTTTACTTAAAAGTCAGTGATCTTAGAGATGAACGTGCTGATAAAACCTTAGGCATAGACACATTCTTTGTTGATAGCTAAGATGTTTTGATGTTTTCCTGCTTCTATTAGCACATCGTTTTTAAACTGAAGGCTTAAAGACACACACACTGTGAGAGAGAGAGAGAGAGAGAGAGAGAGAGAGAGAGAGAGAATCAGCAACATTAGGAGCATTCTAATGAAGGTCTATACTGACGGTAATAAAATCTTGTCTGATGACCCATTGCTATAAAAAGAAGTGTAGTGATCAGCCCTATCTGTGACAGAAAAGATTAAGCTTGATAAAGAAGAACAAGGCCAAAACAGTTCAGCTAAATCTCTCTTTGTGTTTGTTAGTAATAGATAAGTTGGTACTTTTGGGAAAATTATGCTAAATGATGGAGGCTTGGGCTGCATTGTTTGGAGCAACAAACTCCAGTGATACTGTAGCTATAATGAATGCTCCAGTGTCATTGCACTGTACTGTTTTCCTCTCTCATATTATGCCCTGTCACCCTGAGGCCCAGTGCAGGTTTTCAACTCCACAAGTACATCCCCATAAGGCCAGGGACTTAAAAACTCATAACTATATACCCATTCCTTTTAAAGTTTAATCATGTTTATTTACATCAGAACTATCCACCAAAGCTAATGGTGTAGGCATTAAAGCAGTCTTTTTTTTTTTGGGCATGAAAATATAGAGGTCATTGCTTATGCATTTATTCAGTCAACTGCTGCATCAGGTGCATTGAACAACACTATTGCTAATGTCACTAGCAAAAAGAGGTAGTATGTTACAACTTATTGTACCAGATCTGATTGTCTTTTTTTTGTTTGCTTTATGTGGTAATTAGTGCTCAGAAAAGTCAACAAACTGAAACAAATTTAAATGCTCATTAAAGGCATTTTGCTGGTACAATAATCAGGTGAAGAAGTGAGAACTCTCTGTGCTCCTGTTTCTTTATTGTGTGTTCACATTTGTAGTTCGGGTCTCTTTTGTTTGGACCAAAGCATAAAATTATACATTCATTTTGGTTCTCTAGTATAAAGTCCAGTTTTGCTTACCATTCACACTAGAATTTTCAACATTGGACGGGAAAGACACAACAGAAGGCATGTGGATTTTATTATGGTGGTATCTTTACCAGCTGAAAACCCATGAAATGTAACGTTATATACTGAAAACAACACAAACAGGGCTCCAGCGATCTATAATCCTTTGATAAGCTCTTTCCTTTTTCCTGAGTCTGCCTGTCTGTACCACACATGATAGTACAGATAGTACTGCATTCAATAGTTAATTATTATAATGTTACTGAACGCGGCCCTGGTGAGCTATTGCATGCTCACCTGTGCTCACGTGTACTATCCATGGTGTCCTTGGATGCTCATTACTTTCAATATTTAATTTGTTAGTGTAACATTTGTTTCATACAGTTTACTTGTCCATTGCTAATTAATGCATGTGATGCAGATAGGACTTTTCATCACTCCCTGCCTATCGTTATGTTGCTCCTACAGCCGATTTCACAGGCAAGGAGTCAACCAGTGAAATCCTCTGGTATAATCATCATTAGCAGATAATGCATAGCAGACTTGGTCCATTTACAATTCTTTGGTTATATTATATATTATTGTGTTACAACCCGCAACATGTTGGTCACTGTGTGTGTGTTTTATGTGTCTGTGTTGCTGTGCTTTGTTGCGTGTGTGTCTATTGTATCCAGGTCTTGTGCCGAATTTGTATCCAGGTCTTGTGCCGAGTGCCGGATCCACTCCAGGTTTTGCGACTGCCACTACATCGGCAACTGCTTGACCTTCCACACGTGCGCTTCCACCCTGAGTGACGTCATCAACAAGCGGACCGTTTATAAATCGGAGAGAGATGCGGGAACGGGAAGGCGTGTAGGCGAAGTGTTGGTTGTTTTGGAGAGTGTTGTTGTGATTGAGAAATTTTGAGATTGGGTTGTTTATTCTGGCTTTTGACTTTTGGCTTCCCTTTGACCTTGATTTTTGCTTTGTCCATTTGGCTCTCTCTCTCTCTCTCTCTCTCTCTCTCTCTCTCTCACACACACACACACACACACACACACGTTAAAATTAACAAACATTTTGAGTGACTGCACACATTAACGGAATCACTGCTGTAAAGTGAAAATAAAACAAATTAACCTGCACTTTACCTTTGAAAAGAATCGTGACAGAGCAGTGTTTCCGTTGAAAGCAAAAGGAGGAGTATAGGGACATGTTGTCCAAGGACGTGCACATGCACACACACAGAATCAGTACAGGCTGACACAGAGAGACAGAGAGAGAGAGAGAGAAAATGGATCTTTGTACTCTGTACTTTTAAACCAAAACTGGCTCATTTTTCAAGTCAAAATTTTTGCTCGTCTTGCGGAATGCTCACAAACCAGATTTCTTGCAATCCAAGGTTCTACTGTATATCATTAATTGCTTGATTACATGATGTTTTTTGAACATTTTTATGAATAAAATATCTAGCCGAAATAATAATTAATCCAATTACATATATAACTTTAGCACTTTTAGATTTTATGTGAAGTGTAATGGCATTATATTCTTCAACATTATATCATTTTGTCTATCGACTTCAACATTATATATTTTTTAAAACCAATGTTTATAGAGGTATTATTCATATATTTGTTTGTTTATTTATTTATTTTAAACCCCAGTTGTGGCAGGATTGGTTAGAATAATTTAATCTCATCTCAGGTTCATTCTCATCTCATGTCAAGAATATTCATTAATTACTGAATCTTAGTGTCACTGTCAATCTAAAAACATGTTTGCATATCTGTGGCAGTCAGCCCATGGTCGAGCACTGCCTGCAGACAGAGAGGGGCAGGTGAAGCTAACAGGTAGCACATAATGCTTTCCACCTGTGGCTTGTTTAATAATCATGATTATTTGTGTTTTTTTAAGTTGAAAGTGCAACAACAAAAAAAAATTCACGTGTAGCACACCATGTTTGTGCGTATGTGTGTGTTGAAAGGTAACATAAATTCAAAACCTGCAAAGGAAGATTGACCCACATCTAGTGCCCTTTCCTATACTTATTGGATACATAATCCTGTCCCAAGTTTTTTTTAAAGAAAGAAAGCTTAAAACCTTTAAAACAGATGCAGTTTCATACACAACACTTTGAAATTTACTTCAACATCATCCTCAAAAAAGCCAATTCAGACCAGTTAATGAGAGTGCCCTCCTTGATCTGACACGGAGTAGTGTTTGTCCCCTCATCCAGGAGAGATACTAGACATCTATCATCAGAGTATTTAATAATTAATTGATTCTGGGTAGAAATAACACGTGGGCAAATAGGGTAAAACGTATTCGAGAACACAACCTTGAGTAGCGTGATGATCAACAGTTATAACATGTCGTATAAATAAAGAAGATCATGTACTGTAGAAATAAATCATGTATAGATTGACCACAAATCTTTGCAACTTGGACAGCAATATGTGTGGCAATATGTATTTTTCTTTTGGTGGAGGAAGGTTGGGTTGTCTAAGATGAAACATGCAATTGCACTGTTCATGGATATAACCTTTTTTTTTTCTTGGGTAGCAAATGTAGCACCTGTAGTGCATAGTATGTTTGTCTGTTTATTGCATTTTATACATACATTTTATGTAGTCCTGGGTTGCAGTCCAATCCAGTAATGCATGTGGTAATGTCCTAATTATTTCTTGTTATGTCGGAGCCTTGTGTGCATCTTATATTATTTTATATAGCCCATACATCAGTGGCATATGCATAGGTATGGTAAATCTGAAGACTGGTATAGTGTCTGCTAATGTTTCTGTTTCTTGAAATTAAACAACAATGCTTAAAAATATTATATTTAATTTTTTTTGTTTTTTCACAAATGTAAATTATTAAAATATTACAGAATTCATTGGCAACTGTCACAACCCATTAAAACAATTGCATAGCATTCAAATGCAATTTGACAGCAATACTTTTATTCATAAAAACTGCATTCAAAAGCAATGGCATAGTTCTCCTGTGTAACCCACAACCCTAGCTCACCCAAAGTCTTGAAAGCCTGATGACAGTCAGGGGGTCAGACTGACAGACATTCATCATCGTTCAGCAGGGACAGACAAACAAATCTATCCTCATTGAGTCTGTCAGTCTCCATTGCTTTCATGTGACAGAGTGGAAATGTGATAGTCCACCCACCTAGAAAAATGCCACAACCATGTGGTGACACTTCACTCATGGAGACTGTCATACTGAGCCTCACAATGTGAAAATGCACAACTATGAAATTCACTTAAGTAGACAAAGTATACAAAGTATATAAGCATTTCACTGCATATCGTACTGTGTATGACTGTGTATGTGACAAATAAAATTTGAATTTGAATTTGAAGTAAAATTACTCATGATGAGAAAGAAAGGGGCTACTGTATCGATTAGATAAGCTCTTGAATGACTAAGAATATCTGTCTCAGTGGGTATCCTGTTGTTTACTTTAAAACCCTGCTACTAAATTAATAGCCAAAATCCAATTTGCATAAAGAATGCAGATAAGGTCTCCCAGATAGTAATGATAATGAGACTAAATTAGATCATATTCAGCCTTTCCATATGCTTCAATTAACTTCTAATTTGTTTTATTTTGGACCATGGTACAAACTGTCCAATGCATAATATCTGTAATCCATGCCAGCTGAATGCCTTGCTTAATTGTTCCTAAATAGATTTTTAATGATATTTTAAACATTAGCATTTTGCATCAACATGTAACACAGGTGGAAGAAAAAAGAAAAAAGAAAAAAATATATTACAAAAAATTCAATAAGGAAATAGTCCATAAATTAATTCAGCATAATATATTTTATCACAACAGATGGATTCAGCAAATATGACTTTTAATGACCTTTAATAAACTTTACAACTAATTCAGAAGATTGTGAATATATAAATCTGTGACTGATCTGTGACCCTGTACTGTGTTAGTTTATAGGTATGTTTTTAAATTGTCATTCAATAATTTTGAAGAATTTGCAGAAGAGATGAACGAAATTAGTTCATTCCCTTCAAGGGGAGTAAAATATTCTAGGTTCTGATCTGACATGGTGAGTTTAACATCTGCATCAATGTTAAAATCATTGTCCGGTTTCAAAGCCTCAATTTTATGCCTAATATTTACATTTTTCACCTGCACGATGTTGTTGCAGACTTACCAACTATGATTGGATCGCCATCTGACCCTACAGAACTTGATCACGTGACTGAATATTTAGAGTCGAAATTCCGTTATACTGTACCTTAGATAACGTAGCTCCAGTTAAAAGAAAAATGATTAGAGATAAGAATCTCGCTCCCTGGTATAATGATCACACGCGCACTTTAAAACAGACCGCTTGGAAATTAGAACGTAAATGGCGTCAAACTAAATTGTTAGTATTTTCAAATAGCATGGAAGGAGAGCACACTGAACTTCGAAAAGCTCTTAGTGTAGCTACATCACCATATCTCTCCACTGAGAAAATAACAAAAATAATCCTAGATTTTTATTTAATACTGGACTCATCTAGGTGCCCAGCTTCTGGTTGGAGATCTCGTCACATGGATGCCCTGTGCGTCTCTTTGGGATGCGTTTGGTGTCTGGGGACGGTTTCACTCTACCAAAAAGATGGTTCTGCCCTCGACTGATGTTGACAGCTGTTTCTCTGAGAACTTGAATTGGCTGCAGTTGCTCGATAGTTCAGGACTGGAATTTCCTACAAGTCTACCTGTGCCCCCAATAACTACCGGGACTCCATACTAACATCAATTAACATAAACTGTTATACTGAACTGCCTGCCACCTAACACACAGTATAAATGCAATTCAATTCCTGCTTTCTGTTTCACCCAAATGAGGATGGGTTCCCTGTTGAGTCCGGTTCCTCTCAAGGTTTCTTCCTATTGCCATCTCAGGGAGTTTTTCCTTGCCGCTGTCGCCCTTGGCTTGCTCATTGGGGACTATCTGACAATTTTGATTCATTCACATTCCATACAAACTTAGATAATTATTTTAATTGTGTAAAGTTGCTTTGCGACAAGACAATTGTTAAAAGCGCTGTAGAAATAAAATTGAATTGAATAATTATAAACAAGGCACACATTTCAGCTCCATGTGTGATTTAACTGCAACTGCTTCAAAAATTTTGCCTCAACAGTTTAAAATGATAGACCTTTTGCCAAGTACCAGGATCTTAATGAGAATACTAACTATTTTCCTGCATGTGTGCTGAAATGCATGCATTGCTACAAGGAACAGGGGAGGTCTAATGATTATTATATAATCTGATTATTCTTGCTTTTTTTAAAAAATAAATAAATAAATCTCTCACATATGCACACATAGACACATGTGCACACACACACAAAAGCCTGTGTAAAGCCTGGAGAAAAGCACAAAAGGACCGTTGATGTCCTTCTTAATTTTTCTTTTTTTTCACAAACTCCACACCCCCAATGCATGTAAACACGCACGCACGCACACACACAAACACACTGCTGCCTATGCACTATCCATGCTGAAAATGCAATGTAATTATAGCTGTTGCTTTATCATGCAATAGCTGAAGATATTAAACGTTTGGGTTACTAATATTGTAAGGATTGTAGGTAAACAAACCAATAGAATGAATTTCCATTATGTAAGTATTTCTTTATTTTCTATTGAATTAATTTGAAGCACATGTGATTTTTACCCAGTGAATCCACATGCCAAAGACTTCAGACAAGGCCAGACTGGAGGACAGCATGAGCACAGGAAGGAGACGTAGGAGGGCACCCAAGGGATGTTGACATCCAATCTGCACCTGTCTTCAGTGACCTAATACATTTACAGAATGTTCCTATTATTTACAAAATTAATATAATTTTTTTAACCACAATATATTCTTCACCATTTTTCTTTTATAGTGTATGAAATAAGTCATTAGCCAGATCATTCATTTTAAACATTATTGGTGTTCTAATTGCATGTGTGTGTGTGTGTGTGTGTGTGTGTGTGTGTGTGTGTGTGTGTGTGTGTGTGTGTGTGTGTGTGTGTGTGCAAAAATGCTAATTCCACTGAAGTATTCTTGGCTGATTTGACTGCACACCAGCATAGCTGAAGATAATTCTAAGCACTTCTTCGATTTGATTAAAGCAAATGACTGATCTGTGAGAGCCATGTTTTTTTCCTCTCTCCCAGCAAGGCTCATTTGATTTCAATCCAGAAAGATGAAACATTTCCTTGCCCCCTCTAGCCATGTCTAGTAAATGTCCATGCTGCCAATGTGTGTATTTGTCATGTTTAATTGTGGAAGGTTTTTGATGACTTTTGCATGAAATGTGCATAAGAAATGCTACAATTTTACAAGTGTAAATAATAATAATAAGAAGAGGAAGAAGAAGAAGATTACTTTTTTGCATGGACATAAATTTATACCTAAAAACTGACAAGTATAGAAATGTCTTTATCTAATGTCCTCTGTTTTACATTTCTGACTGACAGGATAAGGTTGAAAGTAAAACTGGAGCTTTTTTCTCTGCCAAGATGATTGACAAGACCAAACTTCTTATGGATCCTGTTGCATTAATCAATAATTTTATTATTAATTTGATTACAATGATACTCAAGGAATTGACCAGAGAATGAAACAGTAAGAGATGGCCTCTAGTATTGTTATATTAGTCACATTCTCAAAAAATGATACAAGTATGAACACTTATCAAACTTTAAATTCTATAAAAAACAAAAAAGAGAGGATCTATATAGGGAGCAGAGAGAGAGAGAGAGAGAGAGCACATGTGTGTACAGTATGTGTGTGTGGGTGCTGGGTGGATGGATGATTCCTCCCATATTTGATATTTAATGATAAAGATATAGTTAGAAAAAGATGGAACTAAAGATATACAGCAGTAGCTGATATCCTTCCTGATGTTACCTGCCACTAAATCAATCGAGCAATTATTCAGACATGATAAAAATCACCTTCTTTTCCTTTTTCTCTTCCCCCCCCCTACCCTTAGCTGTAAAGAAGCTATAAATATTGCTTATATCTGCTTTTGGACCATGCTTTGGACAATCATCCAAACCCACTTCAAATAACGGCCTGGAAATAACTTCAGCAAATGGATTATTTCCTTCAGTCAAGTCTGTCATAATACACTTTGCAGTAACAATGTGTAAAATCTTTCGTGGGCTCATTTTTAATCTCGCAAACATTTTTAAACAAACAAATATATAAACAAACAAGCAAAATGGCTGGATAAATAAATAAATTAATTAATTAATAATAAAAAAATTACTGTACTCCTAATGAGATGGTACATACCACCAGAGTGTGTTACCAAGTTTCACATTTTTCCCCAACAGTATATAAAATACCAAAATACCACTGTACCAATGATTGTTTGTTTGTCTTCCTTCCTTCCTTCCTCCCTTCCCCCTTGCACTTCGGTTTGGCACTGGTGGTTCAGTGTTCTCACCTGTAACAGTGCTAGGCCCAGGTTTGGTTAAAATCTCAGAGCACTCATATTGCCAGTTAGGCCCGATAAAATGGAAGAGTTGCATCAGAAAGGGCATCTGGCTTGAAACCTTGGCCAAATCAAATATGCAGAGAGGATTTTTTGCTGTAACAATCTCTAACAGAGGCAGCTCAAGAAGAACTCTCTTAAAACCCAGGAGTCTGAAACATACTGAACATATTTATTTATTGTGAATAATAGATAAATTAATGTGCACATGAAGTGAGGTGATGTTAGCACTATTAGTGTTTGATTAATTACTGTGCATTGAAATGATCTTGTGAACAGTTTGACAACAAATTTGACATTGCAGTTACCCTAACATAAATGGAGTTCAAATACGCATGGTGTCACGGCGTGCGCCTGTGACGGGTGTGCGCCCAAATCTATTATCGCCCCTCGCTCACTTCGTAGGCTCCCTAAGTAGGTGGCACCCCTTCTGCAGGTGTGCGAAGGGACGGGGCCGCCTATGCGGGCCGGCTGGCGCTGATTAATGTTAATAGGGTCTCGGGCTCCGCATTATAAAAGCAATGCGCGGAGTTTAGTCCGGGGTCCGAAAAGAGCGTAACGCGGTGGAGTTTGAGAGTGGCACACGAGTGGGGCATTGGAACATGCCCCAGAGACTAAAAAAAAAGGATACAGGATTTCTGCCCTTTGATCTCTGTCCTCATCGTGGGAAAGAGCTGCGCGAGCTCCTGCGGCATCCTTCACTCCCGCGCCGAGCCTGCCTTCGTGTCCTCGCCGCCGAAGAGGAAAAGGCCGCGAGTAGGGCAGCGTTAAGGCCGCCGATCCCAGCTGGAAAAGCCGCCTGGCCGATGGACGTCCGAGCGAGACTCCCGGCTGAGGCCACACCCAAAGAAAGCTGGGAGGGGCCACCTTAACGCTGCCCTACTCATCAACAGAGGGGAGGAATCATCCAGGGAGAGTGCAGGACCGCTGCCTTGTGTGCTCTGTTCTGCCACTCTGCCCACCGCCGCCAGCCGGGCACTGCCTCGGACCAAGCACGTGCACACTTCATTCCTTTCCCTTCTCTCCGTCCTCCCTCCTTTTACCCTTTCCTTCCCCTATTTATTCCAAATAAATTACCCTTTTTCCCTAAGATCTTGCCTCGTGTCTGTGTTTCACGGAGCCGCATGCCTGCAACAATGGGTCGAACCCGTTACAATGGCTTAACATCTACAGTACATTCTATGACATAGGACCTTAAGTGATTTGGATGTTGTGCGAGCATCATATTATATACACAAAGCTATGTAGAATGCTGTAGCGTAACATTCTGCTTTACTTCTGTTTTTATTTTTGCACAAGCTATCATTGGCACTGGTTTGTTGTAATAGGGAGCCATGATGTACTTATGGAAATATTTTGAAAAAAAGACTAAGCAGAAAGATAATATTGCAACAAAGAGAAACTTTTTGTTCAAGAGACATGACGTTAATTTGCTGTGTGTGAGAAGCTGCTGTGTTTTCTGTGTCTGGTGTTCTGTGCTACTGTTGTTTCCATTTGAATCTTTATACTACGAGATAACCTTAGGAGACCAATTTGATGGGAAAAAAACATGGTTTGCAAGTGTTCTGAAAGACAAGCAAAGATGTTTAATAAATTTTGACTTGAAAAACAAGCAAGTCTTGGTTTACGAGTACAGAGTATCATATATCGCATACGCGTCTTGTTTTGACGCCGAGTGTCACATGATCACAAATGAGCCGGTGGGTTATCGTCTCCCCTGCTGGGGCTTAGTGCTCATCTCTCGCTGGTATAATCAACATCTGTGCATGCCTGTACTGTTTACTATAACGCTGTGACCACGTGTATGCGCGTAAAACATCTTTTATTTTGTGTTTGTAAGTGCATGTGTATAGGGCGCGTGTAAAGCAAAAGCAAGTCTCACTAGAGGGTAAAGATCCATTTGCTCCTTCTCTGTATCAGCCTGTCCTTATGTGTGTGTGTGTGCGTAATTTGACACCGTGCCCCTTCACACTCACACACAGCGCCTGCATGCATAAAGGTGAGCGAGAAAGAGAGAGAGAGAGAGAGAGTGTGTGTGTGTGTGTGTGTGTGTGTGAAGGGGCACAGTGTCAAATTACGGGTTTAAAACTCACACGGCCTGCTCGCATAAATTCGAGAGAGAGAGAAAGTGTGTGCGTGTGTGTGTGTGTGTGTGTGTGTGTGTGTGTGTGTGTGTGTGTGAAGGGGCACGGTGTCAAATTACGCGTGCGCACACACAGCGACAGGCTGATATTAAGAAGAAGCAAATGGATCTCTCGGCTTCACACACACACACACACACACAGCGCCTGTGCACATAAACAGAACCACTTATCTGTTGGAGTTTATTTTTACTTTTTTTTAAAGGTAGAGTGCAGGTTTATTTGTTTTATTTTCATTTTATATATTGTATGCATTATTTGTATGTATTTATTATTTTGGGCTGTGGAATGAATAATTTGAGTTTCCATTATTTCCTATGGGAAGAATAGCTTTGATTTATGAGTGTTTTGGAATATGAATTATGCTTGTAATCCAAGGTTCCACTGTACAAGGTGGGTGAAAAGTATCTAGGCATAAGAAATTTGTAATAAAGTCCATATTTTTAATACAAATGTATTAAAACAAATTGTACATGTTCTTTATTACATATGGAAATGAAAACGATCTTTAAATTTCAAATGTAGGCACTGGGGGTGGGGGGGGGGATGTCAACCACTTACCTCAAACAGCCAAGAATGGAATAGACATCAAAATGTTTGAACAATTTGGGATATTCCTGAGAACCCTCTTAATCTGTGCTTTCAAGTCTTCCAGTGTGTCCTCCAGCTTTTTCCTGGACATAATGGCTGGGACAACACATGACTGGCTTCCAAAAAGATCAGATCTCACTCCATGTGACAAAGCCTCAAACACTGGAGGAGTTGGAGGCTGTACATGTACAATTTGTTTCAATAATTTGTACTTTATTACCAATTTTAATGCATGGTTACTTTTCACCCACCCTGTATAACCTCACAGCAAGGGGGATTGTTCTTGAACCAACAATACAAACTTTTGCTAATGTAGTGAATGCTAGAAATTTTGATTAAACTTGGCTACTAATAAAATAAATAAATGAAATAAATGATTTAAATACAAAAAAGTTTGATCCCCTCCTCATGCCCCAAGTTTCCTATTATATGCTTAGACCCTGTTTAAGCGGTATAGATGATGACAATGAAAAAAAGGATAATAATCACAACTAAAATAATAATAACAATGGCAATTATTATTATGATTAGTATTATCATGATCAGCGGCAGCTGGGTCAAAAAATTTTTTTTTGGGGGGGGGGGGCAGGGGCGCAAACAATTTTAATGAAACTTTTAATAATCGCCTGTAAATAGCCATTTATCAGGTGATTAAGCATCATTACTGCTAGTATTAAATAAATCATGCAATAAATGTACTTTCAAAACAGTGAATTGAAGTTTAAAGTCGGTTTATTGTCAGTAATGAAAAACACACATATGCACAAAAACAAACAAAAGCATGAACAGAAAAATGCATAAACAGAGGCCAGTGGCTCTATTTGAAAATAAATTTTGTTCTCCTTTCTTCATTGAGAATGGTTCATTCAAATGAGCCCAAATATTTAAAAAGAACCAAAGTGGGACGGTTCAGGGCGCACAGTGCTGCGCCCCAAGCATGCTTTGAAGAAATCCAATTAGAGCTCAGCCTCAAGTTACAAGCTTTTCAAAAATTTACGTGCCTACATAAACACTCGTTTGTCCGGCGCCCCGCGTACACGAACACAAATAAACCGAATACAGTTTTGAGTTTTTTTTTATTTATTTTTTTTATTGTGAATAAATTATATTAATAAATACAGCGAAATATTGTGACTAAATTACTTTATTTCATTATTAAAATGAATAATTATTATGTTAAATAATTACATGTTAAAGTAGCATTCTTCTCTCCCTAATTTTAAGGGGGACGGTGCCCCTGCACCCCGTATTGACTGCCCACCACTGATTATGATTATGATTATTATCATTATTGTTGTTATTGTTATAATTATTATTTCTAATTAAATTTTTTCATTAAATTTTAATGAATAAAGTTTCCTGAAACCAGTGGTATCATTTGGTATAAATGGACAAGATGATTAATTGTTGATTCTAGACAGTTGGATTTACAAATTGTTATGCTCATTGAATTGATAATGTCATGTAATTTCATAACTATTTCTGGAATTTACACAAGTCCATATATGTTTTTCCACCAGACTCCCTCATTCACTTAACACTGACCATCTTCCATTTAGTATTAATTTTTAATCATGCTACCACTTAACCTCTCAGGTTTTATTTCTTGCCTGATATGTTAATTATTCCTTGTATGACAAGATAATTCTTGTGTGACACATGGACACATTATTTTTCATACCTGTTAGTCGCAGTAGCAGCGACCCTCAGTGAATGAACCTTTCACTTCTGATTCTTTTTTCTGAACTTCAAAATCACTGTAGGAGGACAAGTATCATAATTAGGATCTAGTTTTAGCAGCTACTTCAAAGTTTTTAACTCTGTATGCCTTGTTAAATTGTCCAAATTAGAGCTAATTCAGAATAAGGGGAAAGGGGAAAAAACAGTGGGCAGCTTGCTCTGAAGTCCTCATTAATGCAATGAGCTCTGACTATATCTGGGCCTTGAACAAGGTACTTCACTCTAACTTTTTCAAGGGGTTCACATATAATATGGCCTTAAGTACGTCATAATCGGGATCATCTTGATTGCTAGTCGTTGATCAATTTTAGGGCTCAATCAATTTTAGTGCTTAAAATCTTAAACACTATAGTGATTCAGGATTTAACTTCTGTAGAGCTGAAGAACCAGCAAAAAATACCAAGATGAGGCTGGGGCTGATTCTTTCTCTCCCACACTATAGATTCACCCAGCACATCTTTTTCAAGCAAATAGATTTTATGTGCATTGGGAAAAAAATAATAATAATTCAGCCCTCCTCACTGCACATAACTGTATTTTAGAAGCATATATATGCATATATAAACAATAAATCTAATAAGCTTTTAAATTTTAAATGTATCCATAATAATAATAATAATAATAATTATTATTATTAATATTATTATTATTAGATATTTTTTTTTATCTCTATACAAATAAAACTGTATTGAATTGAATTGTGTATAATAAACATTAACAAAGTGAATCATTTTATCACAGATTTTTCTCTTCTTTTTCCAAAATATCTTTTGCAGCAGGGAACTGGATTATTCACATGTTGTGCAATCAAAATACAAATTACTTAAATGAAGACAGATTTTTAGTTTGGTGTGAACAGTTTAAAGAGCTGCTTGTTTGAAAGCACATTTTTCTGCTAACCATGCTTGTTAGTTATAAAAGACAAGGCATGATTACTTGAATTGAACATTTGAATAGTATTAAAATGTATGCTGCCTATCTGTTTTTCAGTATATATATATTTATATACAGTATATTTATATACAGCTCTGGAAAAAAAAGAGACCACTGCAAAATAATCAGTTTCTTATGTTTTTTATTCTTACAGCTGCATGTATTTTTGTTATGAACAGTTTTGTTTTATTTTTTGTGAACTGATGACAATATTTCTCCTAAATTCTAAATATAACTATTGTTATTTAGAGGGTATATTTAAAGGAAATTACGACATCACATCACATTAAAATAACCCAAGATCATGCAGTATTTGCAGAGCTTTATAAAAACTTAATTAAAAGAAAAAGCAAGCAATTTGTAAACAAATTGTGTTAATGCTTTGGCTAAATAAAATTAGTGCTTGGTGGAATAACCTCGATTTGCAACTACAGCTTTCATGCATTTTGGCATGCCTTCCACCATACTTTTAAGCTTCATATAAATGTATAAATACATTTATACATGTACAATTATTTTTCAAATACAGTGGAACCTCGGATTGCGAGTATCACAAAGTGTTCCGCAAGACGAGCAAAGATTTTTAAATAAATTTTGACTTGAAAAACAAGCAAGTCTTGGTTTGCATATTAAGCATCATGTATCACGCATGCGCTCTTGTTTTGACACCGAGCGTCATGTGATCATAACTGAGCCAATGATTTTTCTCTCTTGTGCGCTTTGGAAATGTGGGTAATCACCTCCCCTGCTGGGTCTTGGTGCACGGTCTTACTAGTATAATCAACATCTCCCTCTCTGTTTCAGCATGTCTCATGTGTGTGCACACGCATAATTTGACACCGACACACACACACACACACACACACACACACACACACACACACACACACTCCCTCCCTCGCTTTTACACCCCCTCCCTGGCTTCACACAGACATACAGATACACACTCTCTGCTTTACATGGAAAACACTGCTCTGTCGCGATTCTTTTCAAAGGTTAAGTGCTGGTTCATTTTTTTTTCTTTACAGCAGTGATTCTGTTAGTATAAATCTCAAGTGTCATTAGGGGATTTTTTCCCCCCATTAAAACAGTGTTTCTGTTGTGTGTGTGTTTGTTGTGTGTGAGTTTTACTGTGTAAGACGAGGCGAGGAAAGAGGCTATTTCCACACACACACACACACACACACACACACATACACACACACACACACACACACACACACACACACACACACACACACACACACACACACACACACACACACACACACACACACACATAAATACACGTCGCCTGCGTGCACAAACGGAAACCTCTGTCGAGATTTATTATTATTTTTTTGTTTAATTAAAGTGTAGGTTAATTTGTTTTATTGTTACTTTATTTAATGTATTAATTATTTTTGTGCATTTATTTTTTTGGGCTGTGGAACAAATAATTTGAGTTTTCAATATTTCTCGATTTGGTTTACGAGTGTTTTGGAATATGAGCTCATTTCTGGAACAAATTATGCTCGTAATCCAAGGTTCCACTGTAATTAGAATGGGTTCCAGCCTAGGACCTTACCTCCCCCATTGGATGACATGCACTGGACCCAATTGACCATAGAGAGGGTGGTGGTTCTGTAATGATGTGGGTCTTGTAAGAGGCAGAGCCGCAAGAAAACATCCCACACTGTTAAAAATGGGCATATCCGCAGATGGCTATAGTTTTGAATAGGCAGAAATGCAGCCATCTAGATGCACAGTTGCTAGGCGATACTACCCAAGACACATTGCGGCTAAACTGCACCTGTCAGGATGCATATTTAGGGCCCTGATACCTGCGCACTTTATGCGATCATTAGGTAGCACCAGTAGGGTATCAGGACCAAGACAAAGTCAAAGACAAAGCATGCAGCAAGTCAAAAACAAAAGCAAAAGACCACCATCTTCTCGAGCAGTCATCGAGAAAGAAAGCAAAAGAGTGGCAGTGCAATTGGTGTGCATGCTCGCAAGTCAAAATCTAAAGCACTCATAAAATAACACATGAACCCTTAGTAAGGGTCGACTCGTCCAGAGAGGGTAACAAACTATTTTTAGTTTCCAGAGCCCCATTCGGTCACGAGGAGACGCCGGAGCTCTGTTTACTTTGTTTTCTGTTTTCTTAGTTTGTCTTTAGTTCCTAGATAATAAACTCACACTATCTCCAAATGATAAGGTCTTCACATGCATGTCCCATAAGCACTCTCACACTCTCCTAGTTCGATGATCCCCTCAGAAGCCCTGCATAAGGGCTCTTATAAACATTATTACATCTCATGATGTGGCTCTCTAACCACATCATAACAGTGTGGTAAACAAAAGGAATCAATGTGGCCATAGGTCAATTCCGATTCACCATAACATTTTTTTAAAGTAGTAAGTCCTCTGCATACAGCACAACATCTATGACCCACTATCCCCCAGATTGTTCATTGTTTCCCGAGCAGTACATTTAAACATTGAAATGTAAGCTATCTCCTCATTCCTCAGTTACAATCTGGTCTTCCCTTGGCTGTGAGTTCAGTAATTATGCAGGTGCCATGATGCATGACAAACGATACGCCTCTTCTGTCCACCCTTGCTGCAATCCCTGCCCCCAAAACTTTAATTGGTCTTCATTATAAAATAAATAAATAAATAATTCCATGCAAGCCAGGAACATTTAGCCACCTGCTGTTCCTTGCTTTTTCTTTGTGGATTCTTTGAAACGACACAAATTATAAAGGAAGAAATTCCTAACAATTTTAAAATCTACTCTTTATTAATATTGATCAGTTTTTCCTTCCCTCTTCCATCATTAAAGTCCTATACTATGTTTATTTAGGATTTGGTGTAGCTCTTGATATTTGATTAGTGAATTTAATTACTGTACCTGCTGTTATGTTGCTGCCAGTACTGCACAGCTCCTTGTTCATCATGTATAATGGTGAAGGAAAGCCTTTCACTTTGAGGGCAAAGTCTCGGTCAGCTCATCCTCCTGTTTCTAAGTGGAATTTCATTAGAAATCTAGTAGGGTCTGGTGGAATCCAAGGCTTGTGATTTAGAATCCAAAAATTATTTTGTGGACAGTATCATCTAAAACATTTAATCGATTGCATACAAGCAACATTATCAACATAAAATATTACAGTAAAACATTGCTCTGGACTATTACAGCATCTCTTCTTCATGTTTTTTTGTATGTTTGTTTTATTTGCTTAAGCAAAGTTTGACTCAGAGGGAAATTACATTTATTTAATATTAATATAGCAATGTTTGAATTTAACAAAGATAACTTTAGTTTAGTGCAAAATCACATATTGTGCTACTTCTAGTATAAACATTTTAATTAAATCCACCACACATGAAGTGAACTATATTAATGTGCTATGTTTTTGTGGAAAAATATGGCCTAAGTATAATACGTTCAATAAATGAAAAAACAAACTTTTTTGAGCAGACGTTACTCACCCTAACTTAGTTAACTTGTTTGAACCCCCAATGCTTATGTAGTGTACGGAAATGCTTGAATAAAGAATACTTCTTTTATTATTTTGCCTCAGATGCCCCCTTCCACCTTTACATCATCACGAAACAATATTCAATGCCAAGTGTTCTTTTAGGATTTGTCACATGAAGAAATAATCATAAACATCTTATTTCAGATGACTGCAGCTGTGTCACTGTCCAGTTCCTATTCAGTCCTGTCCGAGGTCAGTCACACTACGCTGATAGAATAGAGAAAATCTAGTTAGAGTAGAAGACTTTCATTAATAGAACAGTGTGCTGTGAGCAGGTGTTAGTGGAAAATCTCTCCCTGTCCAATTTAAGAAGCCTAAAGCCAGTCTTTCACTCATTCTCACATCCATCACTGCTACATATCTGGGGAGATCAACTGTGAACACACTCCTCACTGCACTGCTTTAAAACATTCTATAGCCTATGAAGTGTGTGGATCCTACTTAACAAATTTTGTAATTTATAATTAATTTAAGTTAAAATTATTTAGTTTACATACAGTAAATAGTGATTTATGTGAGTCAAGCTCCACAGAGACGGATAAGGTCTTATGACTGACATCTAAAATTACGCATATTATATAATTATAATGTAGAAGCTTACTTTGAAATTATCCATTAAATTAGCTTTTTTTTTTTTTAGTAACAAACCATGTTTGATAGTTGACATCAAATAAATTCCATAAAACAAAGCTAACTACTACACAGATGGTAGACAAGCATTCTAAAGTATTCTACTTTTACCGCAGCACCTCACGGTGGCGGTATGCATTTGCTGGCTTTTACCACAGAGTGGCGCTATATAACTATAGACCGACGCCTCAGGCCTTAGTTCATTCTTTCAAGGATTAATGAGCCACAGCTCCTTTAGAGCTGCACATAGCGGATAAAAATCAAGTGTAACATTGTAGTTAAAAGAATTCATAATCACAGTCCTAAAATTACAGTACAAATGTAGATTTAAAATGAAATTAAATCTTAGGATCGAATTTAAGCAAAGTAAACGTTAACACAGTGAGCAAACAAAATAAAAATTTAACTTTTAATACTCGCCTGTAAAAAGCAATTTATCAGGTGATTAAGCATCATTACTACTAGTATAAAATAAAGGCATGACTCACATCACATCTAGTCAGCCAGCCATAAGAAGTGCTGGAAAAGACTCGTTGAGAATAGTCCAATCACATGAGCCCAAATATTTAAAAACAATACTGATTCGTTAAGAACAAAAATGGGAAGGTTCGGGGCATACAGTGCTGCGCCCCAAGGATGATTTGAAAAGATCCAATTAGATCTCAGCCTCAAATCGCATGCTTTTCAAAAATTTACACAAACACAAATGAATGTAATACAGTTTAGATTTTTTTTATTGCAAATAAATTATATTAAGAAATACAGCTGAATATTGTGACTAAATGACTTTATTTCATTATTAAAATAAATAATTACATGTTAAAGTAGTATTTTTCTATGCCTAACTTTAAGGGGGGTCGCCGCCGACAGGCCGCCACTGATTATAAGAAATGCAGTAGACTGTTATGATCATCATTTTCTTTATTAAATAATAACCCCTGTTGCACTGTACCACCGCTGGCAAAACCTTATGAGATACAAGTGAAACATTGAACAAATTTACAGTCATAGTACTAAAACTATAGTAATAAATATAGGCATTTCTTGTTTGCATCGAATTTAAGCAAAGTAAATGTATATCTTTAAATCTAGCCCTTAGATTTTATAATGTGTAACACTAGAAAGCAACTAAAAATTAATGAAAGCAAACAGGGTGCGCGTTGTTTTCGGTGAACTTGAGCGAGTCAGAAAATGAACCGAAACTCTGCGTATACTTGCCTCACAGAAGTGAAAAATATATACTTATAGTTTATGTAGGAAGTTAAAGAGGAGGATCATGATGCCAAATCAAAATCCATTTAAATTAAATAAAATAATATTATAAGTAAACAACAATAGCCCACATTTAGAAAACGTTTAGAAATAAGGCTGGGACAGTGTTTTGCGCAGAGTGCTGGGAGATTTCCTGAAGATCAAATCTCCGAAATCGTTGATGCATTTTTTTTCTACATAGTCGGCAGCTTTAATAACCGATGGAGGTTTTGAGCTGTACACACATGCATTCTCGCCTAAACAACATTTAAAACTAAGCATGTGACACAATAACAGTAATATTTAGAAAATTTTGCAGGCTGCCGTTTGGAGAAACCAGAAAATAAAGAATAAATCAGTTGTTCTATATTTAAAGTTTGATGTCCTTGAATGTATGTTTTAATAACAAACAGATACAAACAGAGATAGGCTATATAACAGTTCATTCTTTGTACAAATAAAATTGTCAGCTAGTGAACTTGATCGTCTGTCTAAACATTTAACCAATGTTTTTTTTTTTTTGACTCAATATTGTACAGTAAATATCAATAGCTCTGGTTCAGATTTTTCATGTTTGTTGTATAAAATAAATGTGGAAATTACCATCACTGTAGTATTTGTTCGATACAATTTATTATGACTTTTTTATGACTTAATTCTATTTTAAAACTGTGGAGAGGGAAAATGTAACTTTGTGCCACCTGGCGAATTACTTTGAACTACTTTTTTAGTTGCTGTCGTTTTGTCGCGGCGGTAAGCACGACGATAATAGACATTCCCCTTGTCTACGTACTGTAGTGACAAAAGTGGCAAAAAATAGGTGGGTGAACTATGAATTATGTAATCAAGGTAAGACCATGGTAAAAAATATTAGGAACATTATTTAGTTTACCTGATTCTTAGGTACATTAATACCTTCAACCCATGATGTAATCTGCACTAGATGAGATGTTCCACATTACTGTTTTAATGTATACATTTTCATTTAAACTAGCCTAGGACTATTTAAAATACACCAACAACCACTATCACATGCATTAATCTGTGTAGCAATATCCACAGGCATCTCTCATCTCTCATTCGCACCCATCAAATATGTAATATAACTGTGTTGCTTCTTCAAACATCTACAAACTTATTTATATTTTTTCCAGATATGTGGCTTGAAGGTCAGATTGAAGTTCACCAATCACTTAATGTTTGCTGTTTGACTGCCCTCATGTGTGATTCAGGGGTTTTCACTTTGAAACAATTGATTTGTACCATGCTCAGGAACAATTGCTCCACCCTTCCCCACTAACCTGTTGGCCACCATTCATATTTATCCCTTCTCCACCAAAGCGGTTTTGGAGCTAATTCGGAGCCAGTGCCTGATTTTGAACCAGTGCTTTGTTTTCAGACAGCCAAAGCACCAGCCCTTAGACAGAAAAAATTGGTTCTACATTTTTGTGCTGAACAAAGAACAGCTTACATTAAAGGCTGAGGACAGGAAACTCACAATCAACTAAAAGTTTGTGACTGCCATCTTTAAAAAATGGACTCAATGTGCAATGCTGTCTAGTTTTGATGAAGCGAGGAGAATAGCTCGCAAAGCCACGTTGATGTTTGCCATTGTGCTTGCCGCCAAATTCTTTTTTGTTGCCATCCTGGATTCTAGCACCAGCATTGCCGCTAACATGGCCGTTAGTGCTAGCATTGCCACTATTATTGCCACTTGTACTAGCATTTCTTCTTACTTTGCTGGAAACTTAAAAAGGTTCATGGCCATTTACTGTACAGTGATATAGTGAGGTGACTCTTTAGCCCATGGAAAAACTAAACCAGTTCTTAGGAGGTTCACTATTGAACCGGTACTAGCACCAGACTTGAAATAGCACCTGGTTTCGGGGATGGTTCCCTAGCATGGAACGATTGTATTCTCACTGATCAAAATGAAATACACTTTGGGCTCAAGTGTTTTCAGACACAATTCCGGAGCCCTATTGCGCCCTTAGGCACTGGATGTCTTTTTCTCCTGAATTCAATTTGCATTTGAATTTCCTACAGTTTTGTACCCAAGCTGTCAATAATGAACTAGACATATTAATTTAAACAAATCATTTGTTTTTATTGAACTTCCACTAGCTTAACACACCTTATGACTGCAAAACTATCACAGTTGTATGTATTGCTGTATCATAATCAAAGTGCCAAATCCTCCAGTTCTAAGACAAACCGTTTCATTTAAATACACTTTTATTTTTATCATTATCATACCCCCAGTGCCAAAATGTAAAGTACATTTTTATTTGTTTATTTTTTTTATTTGTTTTGCCTCTAAGGTTATAGATGAATGCATTATTGGTTTAAGACTAGTCCAGACTTATCCAGATGGCTATTGCTTTTTTCATTTTATTTGACCTGTCATAGATGCATGGAGTAAGAGATGAGGACAGACAGAAACTGAAAATGAAACTTTGGATGTTATTTAATGTGACAAAATATTAACATGATTGAATGGTATTTGGCCATTTCACTTCATACACAAGAATGCATTTGTGTGCCTGCTGGACCTGAAATATAAGTATCAGACCTCAAAATTAAAGTTTAATTAAACAAGTAAATTTATAGAGGAATATGATCACACCAGAGTAATTTAAACTTCATAAATGTCACAATAATATGTGTCTGACCTGTTGGCTTGTCCCTTTATCTAGATAAATGAGATATCACTTGTTTGACTGCACAAGCTCAGTTTCCCATATGGTTGAACATCACCAAAGTAAACAGGTGGGATCATTTTATGAAGGATCTTGGAGTCATGAATTATAAAAGACTGATTTAATTTTGTACTTGCAATTCAATTATCTAAACTCATCTGTGCTGATGGGGACGGTTGGTATCAGGTGAGTAGGGGAAAAGTAGTCAGTGTGCCAGAGCAGGTATAAAAGTGTAGTGTTTGGCAGAGATGTTTTCGGCATTGTTATTGCAGATTTAGCCCATGTTGTTTTTTGTGTGTTTAATTATATAGAGGTACAATGGCATATAATATCATATTGGATTAACTGTGATCTGTCCTTCTGAAAATAGATTCTTGTTTACAGTTTAACTGTGTCATGTTTCTGACATAGTGCTTTTCAACATGGACTCTAAGTACTGAATATGCATTGAACCCAACAGATAACTCTTGGTTATTATACTGTAAGTGTCATACTTGAGCCCTCAATCTAAGTGATGGATTTAGTCTAATACAAATTTGACACCGTGTTATGACAGTGAGTAATTAGTAGTTTTATCAGAGAATGATGAAATCTGTCACATAACATCAAGGACCGTGCTATTTACTTATTGTTCTACTTGGATAAAACAACTGCTTAGCTTATATGAGATGTGCCTTGAAAATAAACTTGTAAAATATTTACTTTACTTTGCTGCTCACAGTTATTTCTGGTCATTTAATTTAAATAGCTAATTAACTATACTATCTAGGCATTATACAACAGCTCCCTCCACTGGCTTCCTGCAGCTGCCCCCATCAAATTCTAAACACTGATCCTTGCCACAAAACTAAAATTGGCCCAGCGCCCACTCACCTCAAGGCATTTATCACACCTCACACTCATCACATTCCCTCCATTTCTCCAACACTGCTCCAACGGTACCGCCTTCCCAAGTAAAAAAAAAAAGTATGCTAAGTATATTAAATCCTAGCATTCCAAGGCATACTTTAGTGTATTTGCTCCAGAATAATGAGAAGTATACTTGAGGTTTGCTAATTTGGAACAACTAATTTTGTACTATGTGTATTTAAGTTGTAATTAAACTGTACAAAAGAACAATTTTAAGTGTATTAAGTATACTTTTATATGCTAAAGTATACTTAGTACACTTAAAGTGTATGGCTTTGTTTGTACTAACGTATGTACCTGACAGTAATTAAATAAAGTATATATTTAAAGTATTATATATTTAAAGTAAAATAAAATTACAGCAATTTTTACATTGTTACAAATAAATGAGAAATACACTATGAATATATTCTTATTGCAGCAGTAGAGTAGCATGCTGTTATACTTCTTTCCAATTACAAATACTAAAAAATAAAGTACACTTTGTAGTTAATACAAATATACTTTATTATATAATATAGTGCACACAGTCTTCTATAATACTGTATTGCAAATGTGTTACCAGTACACTAAAGGTCTTTAGGATATGCATTTTCTATGTTTTTGAAACACATCACATCAGTAATTATGAGGGAGATTTTATTCATGAGAATTTTATTTGCACAAGGTTACAAAAACAGTACTATAGTTTATTTGTTGTTTAGAACACACAAACTAAAATTTAAACTGTTGCCTAAACCAAGACAGTATTAGTTTAAACCTGGTGTGTTGACTCTAGCTGTTACACAAAGACTGAAAACAGACTGAGAGCTATGGATCATTATACCAGAGGTACATAAGATTTAATAATAACACATTAGACAATACATTCTATAGTTTAAACTATGTACTTAATTACAACCTACCTAATAAAAAACATTAAATTTACCTTATGCAGATGAAAGTAAAATAAGAAGAAGAACTAATGCATGCAATGATGCAGCTTCTAGCCGTGAATTCAAACTAGGAGCGGAAGAACTGGGGAGCCAATCAGAACAGACATCTGTCTGTCGAATCTGTCTGTCTCCTGTTTTTGACTGGCTGGTGTTGCGCCGATTCTAGTCTGGAGAGTTATAACGCTGCTGCAGTTCATGCAAGTGTAGCTTTATGATAGTGAGTGCACAGAAGAGAGAGTTCACACACAAAAAATCTTGAACGCGCAAAAGTTATTTTCACACAAGAGTAGTGCAATATAAGCATAAATAAGTACATATGAATAAGTACATTAAAATTTAACTGAAAATATACTGAGACTACCGTAAATTAATTTGTATACTAATGTATACTTTCTGTACATTTCTACAATAATTATTTCGAGCATATTTAAAAATATATATACCAAATATAAATTGAAAAACACTTTTTATATATTAACTGATGGTACAACTGTTAGTATATTTGTAATATTTTTTTTTTGTTAAGTCTCCACCTCTATCTTTTTATGGTAGGTTTTATTCAGGATAGTGAAATGGTGAGCATTCACATCTGCTTCCATCTAACCCAGTTCTCTTCATCTTCTCCTCATACACCTTCATGTCTTCTCCCACTGCATCCATAAATCTCCTCTTTGGTCTTCCTTTAGACCTCCTGTCTGGCAGTTCCAACCTCAGCATCCTTCTACCAATATATTTGCAATCCCTCCTCTGAACACGTCTCTGAACATGCATCTATCTGCAGCACTCCAGATGCAGGATAGTATATGCTAAATCAAGATTTATATGGGTTACAAGCTAATTATAGTTTCAGCCTCACCTGGGATTTGTGTTTTGGGCCATGGCCTTCACAGCTTGAAATGGGAAAATACCTCTCTCAAGTGACTGTATATTAACGGTCAATGTATAATGATAAAAAAAAATTAAATCCTGAAAACAATGTCAAATGTTTCTTATAAAAACTAAATATGGATAAAATATGAATAAATAATAAAATGTTGATCAAATCTTAAAGACGGAACAGGAAATAACACATTCCTAATGCCAGAGTGATAATCCTTGATATTAAGTCACTCAGAATATTTTATTATTAAAATTATAAAATTATACCACGACATTTAACATTTAACTATTTGATTTAATTGAAATAGGTTTCATGAACATTGTTTGAATTTGTCTATAGTATTGACTACAAATTTTGTTAAATGCAAAATACTTTAATAAAAAGTAGAGCAATAATTTGTTGCTTTTCAGTGGAATCGGGATGTTGAATCAGCAATATTTAAATGCAATTAAACTTTTTTGTTTTTATTTTGGTTGTGAAAAAAAGCGATTTAATTTTAATGAACTTTAGAGTCTTCTACTTACTTCACTTACTTAAAAATGTCTTTTACAGTAATATATTTTTTTCTGTAACTATTACTAATGCCATTAAAGAACTATTATCTGCAGAGAGGATTTTTGTTTATTATTTCATTCCCATAAAAAAAATAATTTACATTTGTGTCAGTATAATTCTCTCACAAGTGTATTTTCAAAGCCTAATCCAACCTGCAGCATTAACATCTGCATTTTATAGCAAATGCTGCTTCTGACATAATGCAAATAAATGGCAAAAGTTTTGTTTTACACAAAGCTCCCCAGTTGGCACTGTTTGCTCAGTCACTGCTGGAAATATGGCTCACTGCCTAGATACTGCACTCAAATGGGACCTGTAAAAGTGCCAGTCAATTACATATTGATGAACTGATGTGAGCTTTGCCTTGTACTTGTGCAGTATTTGGCATGAGTCTTGGGCAGGAAGACTACCACCAGGGCTCCCAGGACCACACAAGCTTCCCCTTTAGGCTGTCCAGCCATTAAAATGTCAATCTTACTTTCAATTGGGTGCAAGACTTTTCTTTCTTTTAGCTCTACAAAAGACATCCCACCAAGGCCTAAAGGTGTGAAAAAAACATTGATGGCTAAAGGCTCTGCTGGAAGAGGACAATCCTAGCTGGATGTGACAAACTGATTTTGGAGCAGATGGGTAACAGAACATTAATCTGTATAATTATCTTATACTTAAACAAATTTCTCCTTGAGATTTATCTCAAACTGGAGATATTTGGAAAGAGTCCACAATACTCCTTTTCATTATCCAAAATCTGTCATATTTCATTAAGAGACTAGTACCACCACAGATGTTCAGAGAGTCTATTCATCCTTAAACACAGTGTACAGTATCTTATTCTGCAATCAAGCAGCTATAATTTGCTGGATGAACAAATTAATTATGGTGCGAGTATATATAATACAGTTTAGATCATTTCTTTTTGGTCTCAAGTTAAAAGAACATTATTTATTGTATATAATCATGGTGAAGCTACTGTAATAATAATAGTCATTATTCATATATCATCATCATATTCAATATATCATCATAACAAAAGTGGCATGTTGGCTTAGTGGTTAGCATGTTCATGTTTTTTTTTTTTTTTTGCATGTTCCCTGTACTTGGTGGGTTTCCTTCCTCAGTCCAAAGACATAAAGATTAGGCTAAAGTAGGTGTTTCCAAATTGCCTTTAGTGTTTGTGTGTGTGCCCTATGATGGATTGGCACCCAGCCCAGCATCTACCCCATCTCATCCCCTACCAAGTCTCCTGGTACTGTATAGGCCTCAGCCCCCTGTGACCCTGTATACAGAATACATTGGTATAGACAATGAGTGAATGAGTGATCATCTTAACAACAACTAGTTACAAATGTTTAGGGTGTTGGTTGTCACACGTAGATGTGCATCTTTAACAATGCAAAATATTTGACATAAACACAAACTTCTATTTTGTTATAGGCCAACCAAAAATTGTATTAGCCTCCAAAAATTACTTCAGCTTATCCTAATCCTTTTGTATTTTCTGAGCTGTGTAACTGCAATGCTAAACAGATATGATTTAAAGAGGAAAATTATTACCCTCATGCTTAAATGCTATTAACATTTGGTACATATGCATTCTTCCTTTTGTTTGCATTACAAAGTGTTATTTGCAATATGTTCATACATACATTAGGTCATTAGCAGTTTTGGGTGTAACAAAGTAACGTGTTAGAGTACTCGGATTACTTTTTTGATGTAACGAGAAATCTAACGCGTTAGGTCCACCATTCAAGTACTCAGTTACTTAGTTAAATTTTTCAAAAATGTAATCCGTTACTCAGACAATTTATGTAATCCGTGAGCCAGACAGCAATCATTCCCAATCCATTAGCGTGTGGTGTGTGTGTGAAAGCCCAGTGTCTACACGGCCCCGCCCATTTTCAGACAGGCCAGACAGACTATCTAAAATAACATCTATCCATTGTGGCACTTAAAATATTATTATAGTGCCTTATTCATACCTCTTGAACTTTTCCACATGACAAATTTTACAACCACAAATGTAAATGTATTTTATGTGATAGACCAACACAAAATTCCACATAATTGTGAAGCAGAAGGAAACTGTTCAACAACAGAGCACCAACCAATCAGCAATGCCTTGATTTTCTTCACTGGAGTCGAACCAATGGATGAGAATGAAACGTAACACAAGTAAACAAACAAAGCTTCATACCTTGCTGAAAATTGGTGCTCGCTTCATAACTAAGGCCAAAACATTGTAATTAAACTAATGCATAATCATAGTACTAAAATTACAGTACAAATTAAAAATTTTAATTAAATATAGTCATTTCTTATATACATCGAATTTAACGAAAGTAAATGTTAACCCAGTGAGACTTTAGAATTTAATGAAATCGTATCTTGTATCATGTGTAATTAGAAAGTCCACAAATGGGTTTTGTGTCATCTTATAATTTGTGTTTTTTTTATAGTATATTTATTAACTGAAATAAATGAAACTAAAGGACCATAGAATTCAAACATAAACCGATGTCAGTCAGCAGCGCTGGTGTTTTTGCATTCTTATGATAAAAATTAAATGCAGTATGCTGTTATGATCATCATACATCTCTTTTCTCATTTTAAAATGGTCATTGTCTCAAAGCAGCTGTACACAATCAAAAGAAAGTTATAGGAAATTTAAATTATACTAAGGGAAGTTACATAAATGAAGCATTTTTTATTTATTTATAATATCATCATATATAAGTCTAAGTAGCTAGTTTAGTGGCAGATTTGTAACACTGGAAAAGGTGAGCATGCTGAAAACACGTTGAGCGGACAGGGGAGACACGGCACGAGCTGAGCTTCAGTTCATTGTGGTGAGGACAAAAGGTCTAGGAAGGAAATGGAGACATCAGTTTTCATTATTTTACAAAATCTACAGTAAATATATTTCGTAAATTTATGAAGTATCAAATCCAACTAAGTCTGATTTAATTGCTACTATTAATTGTTTTTTTATTATTATTTATTTTATGTTTTGCTGGCAAAATAAATTTTAGGCAGAGACATCTTAAGGCAGAGACATCTGCTCGGTCTTGTTAATTCGTTTTAAAACCACCAATTCTGCCAATTCCCCCATCGCAAAACCGTTTCGATAACTTCACACCTATTGTAAATGAAAGGTGAGAAGAGGGATTACAGTAACTTGGGCTTTCCTCGGAGTGCACTGTTGCATCGTATTCAGCTAGTAGCCTATATATTTGTTTGTTGCATTTTTGGGGGAGTATGTCTGCAGTTTTATCGATAAATCTGCTCACGTTTATCAGCCTTTTGATCGATGGCACTCACTTCGTAAAAGGCAGTGTTTATTGTTTAGAGTATATTTAAAGCACATACACACACATTCATCATGAAAGATCTATTGCTTCAGCATTGGAAACAATATTGTTTTAGACTAACTTATTATACACTTTTGTATTCTTTGTTGTACTTCTCTTTTTGCACACACGGGGTCATCTTTAAATTTGAACAGAAAATAATAGTGAGTTGGTAGGCACGTTGTTTTTCATGTAATTTAAACAGCTGAATAAAGTTAAATTACACAATGAATTCATAATTGTGTTTGTTTTAGACTTGTGCACTCGCGTGTAAATAGCTTTTTCAGTGTCTATACTACCATATGATTTATATTTGTGTTTAATACTGTTTTATTAAAGCTTGTAATTTATCAGATACTTTCAAGTAAATTATAATCACTCTAAACACAACCAATGATTTTTATGCAATTTAAAAAATAAATAAATAAAACTAATTATTGCATTATGTTTCAAGACATCCTTAATTTACCTTAGTTTGCCAGAGGATAATTGATAATCAATGTTAATATTTTGACTCACCTCAAATATGGATATCATCTAAAACATGCAAATTTACATGGCCACTTGCTCTAACGTTAACCTAGAAAAAGGCTTATGTTTAAGTGTTTATGCTAAATAGTAGAGCGCGCTCACTGCATTACAGGGGTCCGTTCTTCGTACGTCACTAACTCAGTTAGCTGGATTTGATTTGTTATGGATTTGTCCTGATCTTGGATTGTTTCGTTCTTCAAAGCAAATCTCGCACTTGCTGTCATAGCAACATGTCCGTAAGCTTAAACCTGCTCAGGAGCAGGTTTATTTCATGTAAACAGGATTTAGGCTGCGCTCCTGGTGGATTATGATTGGTTGAAATTGTGAGATCACATCTGATTGGTTAAAGTGCATGACTGACGCGGACTGACTCACGTGGGAAAAGAAAAGTATCTTGCATGGATGGATGTATTTAAACATACATACAGTATATGTATACATGTGTGTGTGGCTGTGGTCATCATTTGTGTGTTAATCTCCGTGTGTGTCTAATAATATGTAACATTCTATCCCCAGATTGCGTCTATATAAGTGGAGGTAATTTTCTCAAATCTGTCGCAGCCATGTCTTGTCCGTTTATGAGAGAGCAACCGGTTACTGAAGGTGTGAGGATTATTCGCAGAGTTTTTCAAATTCCTCGTGTATTTCGTGATAGACAGGATCCTTTAGCACAGCATGACAATATACTTCTTCTTACTATACTTGTTCTTGTACTTCACTTTTACACTGTGTTGGCAAAACTCAAAATATTTGAGGTAATCAGTTACATAATTTTTGTAATGTAATGATGTTTCCACTTTTAAGTAAACAGAACTATCAATATTTGAATTTGTTGAACTTGTTGCACATAAAGTAAAATCAATCCAGTGCGGGAACCAAACCCGGATCTTTCGCGAGCCACCAGTGCTCTTTAGATTTAAGCTGGTGGAACTTTGAGGTGACAGTTACTGTTATTCAAGTACTTATGATTACCTGAAATATCAAAGTTGTTCAGCTAATTTTAAATTAATACAAATAGGATTTGAGATATATATATATATATATATATATATATATATATATATATATATATTTATACACAGGGCCATTTATATGGATACACCTTAATAAAATGGGAATGGTTGGTGATATTAACGTCCTGTTTGTGGCACATTAGTATATGTGAGGGGGCAAACTTTTCAAGATGGGTGGTGACCATGGTGGCCATTTAGAAGTCGGCCATCTTGGATCCAACTTTTGTTTTTTCAATAGGAAGAGGGTCATGTGACACATCAAACTTATTGGGAATTTCGCAAGAAAAACAATGTTGTGCTTGGTTTTAATGTAACTTTATTCTTTCATGAGTTATTTACAAGTTTCTCTTTGTTCACAGCCATTGACATGTCGAAGAGGTTAACACGTGATGAGCGGATCGAAATTGTGTTGATATCTGGTGAACGCAGTAACCAGGTCATTGCAGCAGATTTCAATGCAAGACACCCTACGAGACCACCCATCTCCCATGCCACAGTTAGCAAACTGCTTGCTAAGTTTCGTGAAACTGGTTCAGTGTTGGATTTGCCAAAATGTGGATGTATGAAAACTGTCACTAATGAACAAACATCAGTGGCTGTCCTAGCTTCATTCAGCAAGAGCTCACAGCATATATATATATATATATATATATATATATATATATTTTAAATTATCTTCATTAAAGTTTGAAATTCTCCATAACCCTCTAATAAAAGCTTTTGCTATGCTTGAGAAAAAAAATTGAGCTGCTCTTTTGGCATTTCGTCAACCAATCGCATGGGTTGTGATCAGTGTTTCTACTGTCGATGCATATCGTCTTTTAAACAAACGCACAAACTCGCATTAATCCTAGACAACTCAATCCCACTATTCATCAACAACAGGAGTGCTCAAAGAACCGAATTAGCCGCATTGTAATTAGCACAATGATCTCATTTTAGATGTGTCAATTCATCTCGGATGTTTCAAGCGACGTACAAAGAATGGACCCCAGGTGTGACAACAAAATGTTATGATTTTGTGAATTTGAGGGCGTGATCGGAAAATGTCCCTTTGCGCCACCTGGCGGTCATTTTAGGGATGACTTTAAAATGCGACTTATTTAAATATCCCGCTGTTGTACCGCCATAGGTGGAAAGTAACGAATTACATTTACTCTCGATACTGTAATTGAGTAGTTTTTTTGTGTACGTCTACTTTTTAAAGTAGTTTTTAAAATCTGTAATTTTACTTTTACTTAAGTATGTTTTTTTTAAGTATTGTAATTCGCTACATGAGTAAAACAAATGAATGAAAATGCAAAAAATATATATATATATTATGCATTGTATAAATGCTTCGTTGCGCTTGCATGTGTGCATCGTGTCCTGGTCTTGTGCCGCTCCAGACTCCACTCCAGGTTTTCTTACTGTCCCCACATCGGCATTTACTTGACCTTCCACATGGTCGCTTCCGCCCTGAGAGTGACGTCATCAACCAGCACGACCATATATAAACTGGAGGGAGATGCAGGAAAGAAGAAAGAGATTGTGATTTTGGCTTTTTGATATCTGGTTGTGTATTCTGGTTTTGACTTTTTGCCTCCCAATGACTTTGATTATTGCTTTGCCCCTTAGGTTTGGTTGGTCTTTGTATATATTTGTAGATAATTTCACTGTATGTTTATGCACTCACCAGTAGTAGGGGCGTGGCTGACATTTATTTTGGGAAGTGGGAATTTATTCACTGTTTTTGGTTTAGGGAGTCAGGTAAAGTACCTGTATTTTTGTTTGTGTTTTTTTTTTGTTTTTTTTTTGCAGGTAATCTAGCTACTAAATATAAATACCATTTTGTTTATTATTTTGGCCTGGGTCCACCCTGAATCTGATCCTCCTGTTGTGTGTGTATTTTTTTGTAAAGCAATACAAACCTCATTATTTCATCAGTTAATGACTGGATCTAGTTCTTTCTGCCATATACCACCGTACAGTTTAAAATAGAACCCTGAACCATTCTTTTGCTGTACGGCCCAACCCTAGACTGGAACGTAACGCTATATTTAAGTGACCACTTTGATTTTCAAACACAAGAAAGACAACAGCTTTATTATGCAACGGTGTTCCTTCAGTTAAAAACAACTAGTTTGAGATTTACAGTACATCTGCTCATCTTTTTTGAACTACGCTAGAATGCCTCATCCTACCCCCACTGTTAAAAAAAAAAAGTAACTCAGTAACTTTTACTCTGAGTAAATTTTTTATGAGCTACTTTTTACTTTTACTTGAATGGATTTTTATAATGGTAACTTTACTTGTACTTCAGTAAAATTTCAAAGTACTTTTACATGAGTACAAATTTTTAGCACTCTTTCCACCTCTGTGTGCTGCAGCGGTGAATGCGGCAGTAAAGCACATTCTGGTCTCCTACCTACTATAGGAGACCTTTAATTGGATACATTCAATATGTTTGGAAGAAACACTCAACATGAGGAACAACAATCCCTTTTCCAACTCTTCAGACTCTCATACTTAGTTCTGCTGTGTATATCTGTAAATTGCATACATGTAGCCAGTCAAGGGCACATACAGTATGAGTGAGCTTTTACTCTGGTGAAATTTTATGTGGCTAGTTAAGACTTATATATACACAGATACTATATTTTCTGAAATATATATATATAGGCTCACTAGTAGCTATATGTTAGTAGCTATATGTTAGTAATAGTAGTACAGATAAGTAATTGCTTTTCAACATGCAGAAGGCTACCATGTGCACATAGATAGGCATGTGTCTGCACATTTTTTAGTAAGTTTATTAATATGCTGATATTTTATTTTTAATATATCTTAATTATTTCATTGGGGAATGCTATAAGAATGTCAATCTTGCCATTCCCACTACATCCACAAACTTGGAATATCCTAATAAGTACGTACATTGACCAGTTAATGACATAACAAACACCTCTTAGTGACGTAAATAACATACTATAGGCATGCCACAGACAGGACCCATTATAGAGTTCTCACAATGACACGTTCAGTTCATATTATCCTAGTTCTCCTAGTGCTTACCACATTTATGGTTTGCAGACAGCAGATTATTAAGGCTTTTATGTCACATTCAGAGAATTTAGTATAAATACTGTATCCAATTCGTCACACCATCATTGTAATGCAAAGCACTGCATGAGTCTGGGTATTTATTCCAATCCATCAGACACAGTGACAACACAGCAAGAATGGGATAAGGGTCTGGTAAGAGCATGGTGCAATCTGATCAGACATAGTAATATGTAGGTTCAATCTCATCAGATATGTTGTGCGCATGATCATGAGCATAATAGGAAATTAGTGACATATGCACTGAGAAACTGACAGGGATGTTATTTCTTCTCTTCTGCTCTCTCCTCTTCTCTCTCTCTTTCCCTCTCTCTGTCGAGCTACACATGTCGTTCCTGAGCTGCCAGTGATCCAGACCCCCTCTGCCCTCTGGACCTGTCTGACTCAACCTGGTGCCCCGCTTCTGGTTGGAGATCTCGTCACATGGAAGCCTCGTGTGGTCTCTTTGGGATGTGTCTGGGGACAGTTTCACGCTACCTCTCTACCATGAAGACAGTTCTGGCCTCGTGTGGTCTCTTTGGAATGCGTCTGCTGTCTGGTGACGGTTTCACTCTACCATGAAGACGGTTCTGGCCTCGGCTGATGTTGACAGCAGTTTCTCTGAGGGCTTGACTTGGCTGCAGTTGCTCGATAGTTTAGGACTGGAATTTCCTACAAGTCTACCTGAGCCTCCAAAAACTAACTGGACTCCAGATTAACATCAATTAACATCAACTGTTATACTGAACTGCCTGCCACCTAACACACATTATGAATGCAGATCAATTCCTGCTTTCTGTTTCACCCAAATGAGGATGAGTTCCCTGGTGAGTCCGGTTCCTCTCAAGGTTTCTTCCTATTGCCATCTCAGGGAGTTTTTCCCTGCCACTGTCGCTCTCGGCTTGCTCATCAGGGACTATTTAACCATTTTTGATTCATACACATTCACATTTCATACAAATTCCAATAATTTTTTTGATTGTGTAAAGCTGCTTTGCGACAATAACAGTTGTTAAAAGCGCTATACAAATAAAATTTAATTGAATTTAATTGAATGTGGCTACGAACTAGAATGAACTTGAATTCTTATTTTTACATTTTGATCCTGCTCCTGCTGTGTTCTTCAACATTGTCAGGGACAAACCATGTACCAACGACATAAAATATGTGAATAGATAGATAGATATGTGGAATTTGTTATATTTCAGAATTAATAAATGTTCAAGGTAATATTAAAAACAAATTGAACCTTAGTAAGCTGTAATGTTTGGTAATTAATAATCAACTGAAAATTCACTGGGTGAAGATATCTGAAAGCTAATCTCATCTTTTGTTTTTAATCCATCCTGCAAACCCTCATCAACTTTTACTGTATTGAATACTGCTGGCATTTCCATTGCCATTTGACATTAACTGGTAGGCTCTTGTATATGCAGGGGTAGGAAAATTAAACTGAAACACCAAGTTAATGGTTAAGAGTTAATAATTCTTTAATATGGTGTAGGGCCTCCTTCTGTGGCCAATACAGCATCAATTCATCTTGGGAATGACAGATACAAGTCCTGCACAGTGGCCAGAAGGATTTTGAGCCATTCATCTTGCAAAATAGTAGCCATGCTGGTGAAGGAAAAAATTTCCTGACTCGCTCCTCCAAAACACCATAAAATGGCTTAATAATATTATTATTGAGCACAATTATTGGGCCCAGGGAATTGATCCACTGCTTCACTCTGGGCATGCAACAGTCTGGTACGCTTCTTTGGGGCTTCTCCACACATAACTTTCCCGGATGTGACAGTGAAGTTGGACTCATCAGAGAACAATACATGTTTCACATTGTCCACAGTCCATGATTTTCGCTGCTGGCACCATTGAAGCCAACGTTTGGCATTGGCACGAGTGACCAAAGGTTTGGCTATAGGAGCCCAGCCATGCACTGTATATTGACCCTTGAGAGCTTCCGAACAGTTTTGGTGGAAACAGGAGAGTTAAGGTGCACATTTAATTCTGCAGTGAGTTGGGCAGCTGTGGTTTTATGTTTTTTGGGTACAATCTGGGCTAGCACTTGGACATCCCTTTCAGACAGCTTCCTCTTGCGTTCACAGTTAGGGGCAGTGGTGGCTCAGAGGCCTAAGGCACTGAGTTATTGATTGGAGGATTGGCGATTCGATTTCCAGCTCAGCCAGGTTGCCATTGTTGGGCCCTTGAGCAAGGCCCTTAACCGTATCTGCTCCAGGGGCGCTGTATCATGGCTGACCCTGTGCTCTGACCCCAGTTACGCTGGGATATGTGAAGAAGGAATTTCACTGTGCTGTAATGCATATGTGACAAATAAAGGCATAACTTAAGCTTAACTTAACAGTTACTCCTGTTGGATGCGGTTTGTGGTTTGTCTTCTTGGTGGTATGCTGACCTTACCCTGGATACCGTGGCGCTTAATACATCACAAAGATTTGCTGTCTTGGTCACAGATGCGCCAGTGAGACGCGCACCAACAATTTGTCCTCTTTTGAACTCTGATATGTCACACATAATGTTGTGTGTAGGGACTGGCAGGCCACCTCAAATGTAGCTGTAAATCTGTCACCTTCCAGTAAAACGGTGCCCTACTGTTACCGTTATCTCTCTCAGTGGTGTAACACAGCTGGACACGTGACCTGGTCAAAAGAGGAAACCCAGATGGCTTTTACCAACCCCTCCTAAGTGGTCCAAATGAGCAAGCCATTGGGAGAGGAAGAGACAGTTCATGACATCAGCAAATAAGGAAAGAAACGGTAACTCAGATGGTGCATATCTGACAACTTCCTTGCACAAGAGAGAGAAGCATTCCACATCTTCACTCAAAACGGTGTAGAGCAGCACAAGTCCCTGGAACAGTCCTTGCTATAGATAAAGGTATGAATAGGTATACGAGATATGGGATGTTTGGTATCAAATGAAAGCCCTGTGTATTCAATGAATGTTTGTATGCATGAAATTTTTGTTATATGAACCAGACTCATGTTAATACACTTTACCTAAATTACTACAATCCCACTGAGATGGCCTCCCACGAGACAGACCAAACCGCAGGTTATGCACGAAAAGGAAGAACCATGCGGGGAATGGCTACGCCCACAACCATCTCTGATTGGGACAAACGGCTGTGGGACAGACCTGTACCGTGAGATTAAATACCTAAGGTCCGACCAGCCTCGGCACGCTTTTGAACGTCACGCCATTTGAAGGAAGCAAGTGGACACCTCTCTTTCTCCGCTCTCAACCCGACGCTTGAACTTTGACTTCTGACCTGCACCACCCAGCAATCTAAGACTCAACTTTCCTCAACATACAAGAAGCTTCAGCTTGAACTCTGACGCCACTTGAATGCCGCCTTTGTACGACGAAGAGGCCCACAGAAGAAGTCTCAGAGCGTCATCATTGGTAACCAGGCAAACACCACACTGCCGAGGGCTTTCCCGAAAGACGTCACCGCAACCCAGTGCATCTGACCAAACAGCAACACTATGATTCCCTTCTCTGAAGGCGAATCAACGAGAACAACCATCATGTACCGCAAGTAAATCAAATAAAGCTTCATACCTTGCTGAAAGTGGTGCGCAATTCATAACTAAACTGTAAGATTAAACCCAAGTCTCTGCTCTTGTGACTTTCTCAGTTCTAGTAAATCTAAACAGAACTCCATTAACTTTCACCCTCTAAACTGTGTGTGTGTGTGTGTGTGTGTGTGTGTGTGTGTGTGTGTGTGTGTGTGTGTGATTTAAATAGCATAGTTTCATGTAACGTAGATTAGTTCAATAAATTCTTGCTTCTTTATAAAGAGCTGGTAAGATACATTAAATTGTGCTAAACACTGGATGGATAGATGATTAATTGTATGAATTTATAACTGTATACATTTTATTTAGTTTAATCAAATTAACCCGAATTGTTAAGGATTCGATTCAACTCTGACCAGAGTTGAAACCCTACATGTGCATTGCAATATTTTAAGCAAAACTGTGCTATTACTCAGTTAATTAAACCTTCACACTCTGCTCTTAGTGGTGGAATGTGCAATCAATGAAGATTGGCCACCAGGCTGGTCAAATTTAGCCATGAAACCTTCAACAATAAATTGGTCAGTATTTCAGTTTCATTGTCCAACCCCTGTAGTTTTCTCTCTCTATGTGTGTGTGTGTGTGTTTCCTGAAATGGCAATGGTTGTAACTCAGTGGCTGACAGGGTGCAATATCATTTGAATTATTCTCATTTTTATTCAGGTCATTCCATTCTTGTGGGGTTTCTGCCTTGTGACTTTCCTCCTCATTATATACTGTATGTACAGTATACACCATTCAACACAACTTTCACTTAGGGTGCAATGATAAATACATGTTGCTGCCCAATGCCACCTATGAGTTTGGGTCTGTCCTAAGGTTTAATAAATAAATGTAAGTAAACATAATATGGGGGTTTTCCTTACCACCTTACCACCATCTTTCCAGGTATAAGTTACTAGATAAGTTGATTTTGAAGGATTTTCCTTCAAAGAAAACAAAAACGTTTGATTTGAACAAGAGCACTATACTTTACTATCATCTGGTACTTTAAATAAAAAGATAAGAGACATTATCTATAAATTACCAGATATTCCATACATACTTCTTGTTCTTCTTGTATTATTATTATTATTATTATTATTATTATTATTATTATTATTCAAATACTTTAGTTATAGAAACATCTCAATTAACCATGTTTTAAAACACAACATTTAAATGAGAGTTATGTTTTATGCAGGACAATAGTCCTGCTGCACATCTGTCAGAGCATAATAATTCAAGGCCTTTTTATGAATACAGAAAATAACTCATAATAACAGCACTTCACCATGAAGCCATGTCTGTGTGAAACTGTCTTTTCTAAAATGACCATTGTGTATAGAATTTACTATTCAGCCTTCAAGGTAAAAATAACATGCACTGAGGGAGCTCAGTGGTAAATGCCTTGACCTTAAAGTAAATAATGCATTCAAATGGCAGTGTCCAAAGAAAATAATACAGTTGATGAATATAACATTATCTTCTTTTAGCCCTATTGACACTCAAAGCAAAATTCAAAGTAGGTGCAGTACACCATCACTTCAAACTTTCCTATTAGTTAGTTACTTTTAGAATATTTGCACATTCTTGAGGCATGTGCATAGTGTTGAGCTCTGCTACCTCACATGTCCAGGGTCAACGTATGTCTGAGTAGGTAGCATAAGCATTCCATCCATAATTTTTTATTAAGATTGGAATATTTATTAAGGCGACTGGATATGGCAGAACATACAATAAACTGAAAGTTAATTTCCTAAGTCTGCTAACCACTATCACTGCTTGATTATTATTATTTTTGTTGTTGTTGTTAAAGATGAGCAGCAAAACCTGTTCCACATTAGTCATTTACTGAGATTTACTGGGTTTTGTTAATTGACACATGACTCCTGTATTTTCAGCAATGACTCGTTTAGTCCATTAAAGTCCTTTTCAGACATGGGATATGTAATGTTTCAGGTTTCAGCAATTTTGTCATTCAGACATATACCACTTTTTTTTCTCATGGCTTGATGTTTGTAAGATATACCAAGTTACACAAGCTACAATACATCACATGGATTATCATGTAACCCATCATTGCCAAATGGACAAAATTCATCAGTCATATTAATGGTATGTCATGTACATATGCAGCTGTGCCTATTTTAAATTTTTTGTTGTTGTCATTTTTGATTGCCTTTGATCTTATTTTAACTTTGCAATATAGGGTTTATGGCAAAGTCACTGGCTACACAATAAGCTTTTTGCATTATTTGTTAAGGAATGCTCTATAAATTTGGATTCTCCCTGATATCAAGATTACATAGCTTTAAAACAATCCCATTTTTTTTTTTTAAATTACCTACACTAGACACGTTTTTCACCTCAAGATGATAAAAAAGAATCCCACCCGGCAAACTTGCTCAATCTGGCAACCCACATTACACTTTTACAGCTTCATTTTCTAGACTGCTGTGATTGCTTGACACTATGTACCACATTCTACATCTGTATGTTGTAGTCATGTGCGTCCCTATTTATAGAGGTTCCTCTTTCGGTTTAGACTTGTTTCAGGTTAAAAGTCACCTGTAAAAGTTACTGCATTATTTGTCAAGAGGGAAAGACATGAGCACTGGTTAAAAAGCAATTGTTACTTCACATAAATCTAGTTGTTTAAGCGGTGAAGCAGGCAAAGCAGCGCTACAGGAGGAAACTAGAGTCACAGCTCCAACAGAGTGACTCCACGAGCCTGTGGCAGGGACTAAGAACAATAACGGATTATGAAGCACCTACATCCGGTATGATGAACGCGGACATGTCTCTGGCAGACGAGCTGAACACTTTCTACGCTCGCTTTGAGGCTGCAGCTAATGATGCTAACAGTGCTAGCAATACTCATACTAATGCTAGTGACACTTATGGTTACAGCCAGGAAGAGAATGTCCGCACTGGACACGCGTTCATCACTGAGCATGACATGAGGAGAGCCTTCAGGAGATTGAACACCAGGAAAGCACCAGATAGAATCTCAGGTTGAATCCTCAGAGCCTGCGCAGACCAGCTAGCACCTGTGTTCACAGAGATATTCAACCTCTCCCTGTCTCAGTTGGTAATCCCCACATGCTTTAAAGAGTCCATCATTGTTCCTGTCTTGAAGAAACCCCATACTGCTTCCCTTAATGATTATTGCCCTGTAGCCCTCACCTCAGTAGTGATGAAATGCTTTGAGCGGCTGGTCAAAGACTTCATCAGTTCTTCACTACCGGACACACTCGTCCCACTACACTTCACTTACTGTCCAAATCGCTCATCTGACGACCCCATCTCCCATCTCCTTCACATATCACTAACTCACCTGGACATTAGGAAGTCGAATTATGTTAAAATGCTCTACATCGACTACAGTTCAGCATTTAACACTATAATTCCCTCCACAACACCACGCTGGAGCACCTGAGACTCAGCCCATTTCTGTGTCAGTGGATCTCCAATTTCCTAGCTGGCAGACCCACAGGCAGTAAGGATGGGTGGACACGTCTCAGCCTCCCTCACTCTCAGCACTAGACATCGGGAAACATCATGACCTGGTTTGGGAACAGCACCATGCAGGACAGACGAGCTCTACAGAGGGTGGTGCGATCGCCTGAACGCCACGCTGAGCTCCCTGACCAGCACTCTATCTACAGCAAGCGATGCTGGATCAAAGCCAGGAAGATTCTAAAGGCCACCCCAGCAATGGACTGTTCTCTCTGTTGTAGTCAGAAAAGCGCTTCCGTTCCCTGAAGGAGAACACAGAGAGAATGAGGAGGAGCTTCTTCCCGCAGGTGATACGGTCTAACAACCAGAACACTACACAGGACTAAACCATTTCTGCAATTTTGCACATTGCACAGTTATGGACACTTTATGGACATCTGTACACCCATGCACATTTGTACATTCCTCAGGCATTCATGGACATTGTACATTTGCACATTCAAATGTATATATCAAATGTACACACAATATATATATATATATATATATATATATATATATATATATATATATATATATATATATTCTTGTTGTTTAACATTTTTTCTATTTTTTCAATTAGTGTCAATTGTTTCTCGTTAATGACATTGGAGTATTGCACATTGCTTTTCTTATTCAGGCCTATTGTAATTTTGTGCATTTATTTTATTTTAGCCCCATGAGCTGGGAGGTTAGCTGTTCTAGTACTGTGGTGGTGTTGTCAGGAGCACAGAGGGTGGATTGTTTGTGATCACTCACCTCACTGTGTGTGTGTGTGTGGTGTAGAAATAATTTTTACAGCTAGCCTACCCTCCGTTATAGTAAGCCTTGGTGTCCAAGTAATTAGTGGGGTATCAAGCTGTTTAGCCCATCCAAGGTATATATTTTTTGGTCTTTTTAAGTGTTTTATCTGGTCATTGAAATCCCAATAGACATGTTGTCATCATTGTCATTAATCAGCATTAATATATATTTAACGCTTTGATTATTCATAATGAAATTAGATTTGCCAGCTCGGTGCCCCGTCACATCAGCAGCAACCTCATTTCCTCTCGTTTGTTCCAAACATTTAGCATTTAGCTGATTACTAATTACTGACCTGCTCATCTGTCATCATATGCACCTGTTTCTCACTGGTTCATGCCTTAAATAACCTTCTTTAATGATTTATAGGACACTGTGTTGCTTAACAAAGAACATTCATATGAAACTGTTCAGGTACAAAAATAAAAAATTCAGAGTCAGAAAGTCTTTCAGGGAGGCTGTAGCCATTTAGGAAGCCTTTTTTTGTACAAAGATTTGTACAATTGTGGTAAAATTAAATTAAGCAATATATCTGAAAAGGTGCAGTATTCATTTATTACACATTATAAAAAATATTTCAAATAATTTGTCATCCAATTAAACTCTGAGGGCTTTAGTATACTGTTCATTTAAATCACCCCTCCACCCTTTTTGTTGTACTAGATTTAGTACGTGCATTAACAAAAAAATTATAAAGTCCTAGGATGGGCAATATAGTGGTGAAAAAAAGTGTAATTTCTTGGCAAGCTGTTGACTTACTGACAGGTTGATTAATGAATCCCAATTTTTGACTGCAGTGGTATGCTCTGAAATGAAGATGATTGTTCTGGAACCTTATCACCAGTCATCCACAAACTATGGGTTAACCTTCAAGTTTAGCAGAGCTCCGTTATTATGCAGGTCTGGTTGCTGGTATTTCATTCATTTTCCTCTGCTTTTCTTGGCGGGGGTCAACTTGACAACAGACTGAGAAGTCAGCCCAGAGATTTCTATCCTTGGCCAAAGATTATAGCTCACCTGAATATCCCCAAGTCAACTTTAAAATATTAACTTTACAGCAGGTCTTGGGTCAGCCTTAGAGTTTACACCTATTAACACACAAGACGGCTAAATTATAAAATCACCTTTGGTGCCTAGTCTTGATGTAGATAGGGAGCCCAGCCACCTTGCAGATGAACCTCACTTCTGCCAATGTTATTCTTTTACTCACAGATTTGTGACCATAAGTGAGAGTACACATATACAGATGTTACTCAACTAGAATTGGACTTCTACTGTACCTTTGCGGCACATGGGGGCGGCATAACGGTTTTGCGTTTACCGGCTTTACACTGCTAAGTGGCGCTATAACCATAGACTGAGGCCTCAGGTCTTAGTTCATTCTCTCAAGCATTAATGAGCTGCTGCCTATCGACAGCTGCACATGATACTGTAGCGTATAAATTCAAGCTAAACGTTGTAATTAAATGAATGCATAATCACAGTACTAAAATTACAGTAAAAATGTTTAATTTAAAAGAAATATAGTAATTTCTCATCTACATTGAATTTAATGAAAGTAAACCTTAACATAGTGAGACTTAAGATTGTATCATGTGTAATAAGAAAGTCCATAAAAGGGTTTTGTCATCTTATACTTTTTTTATTTCTATTAGATTTATTAACTGAAATAAATGAAGCTAAATGACCATAAAATTAAAACATAAACTGATGTCCAATATGGCGGCGGGGCAGTAGCATGCTGCGGCCGCTCCGGAGCCAAAATGGTGCTACTTTGTTTACTTCATGTTGTAGCGCGTTTATTTTACACAGTACATGGACATCAGCGCAAACGGTGTTCGTACTTACCACCGCCAGACACTTTTGCAACTCAATAAACCGGCATATTTCTTTCAAGATGAGCTGCGTGAGAAGCTACGCTTGCTTCGGCAACCAGGCCTCCAGTCCTCGGCGTTGCCTGATGCTGGTAGCCGGAGGAGGGGACATCACGAGGAAGTGGAAGCGTGGCAAGCGGGCGGGAGTCTGTGCTAGGCTAAAAACAAACCCTAGCCGGCCGGCTCTTCCGTCCATCATCTTGGCTAACGTCTGCTCCTACACAGCGTGAGGTTAGAGACTGCATCTTTGTTTTCATGGAGACATGGCTCAGCGACAGAGTTCCAGATGCCGCCAGTCAACTAGACGGACTAGCCTCGTTTCGCGCCGACAGAAACGCAGCTCTGTGCAGTAAGACTCGCGGTGGTGGCTTGTGTGTTTACATAAACACGGAATGGAGTAAGAACTCTGTGCTAGTTTCTAGCTTTTGCTCATCGTTGCTGGAGATTGTGACTGTTAGATGTAGACCTTTTTATTTACCACGGGAATTCACCACTGTTTTCATTATTGGAGTGTACATTCCACCTAATGCTAAGGAAGCGCTATGGGAACTATAAACAAGGATCAGTAATCTGCAGAACACACCTGGATGAACTGTTTGATGGACTATCAGGCGTTCAAAACCGGTTCTGAAGCAGGTAAAAACCAGACCAGCAGGAGCCCTTTCTGATCTTCAGGACTGTTTCGAGAACACTGACTGGAACATGCTTAGAGAGGCTGCGACAACTTGGAGGAGTACACATCATCAGTGACCAGCTACATCAAGTGCACAGATGACGTCACTGTCTCCAAGAACATCATCTCACGACCCAACCAGAAACTGTGGATAAATGTGGAGGTGCGTGCACTTCTGAGGACCCGAGACTCTGCCTTCAGAGTGGGAGACAAGGTGGCCCTAAGAACAGCAAGGGCCAAACTTTCCCGGGCCATCAGAGGGGCGAAGCGCGCACATGCCCAGAAAATCCACAACCACTTCAGAGATAGCAGTGACACATGGCGCATGTGGCAGGGCATACAAGTCATCACCAACTATAGGTCTTTATCACCTGCCTGTTACAGTGACGGCTCCCTTCCGAATGCGCTGAACAGCTTCTACGCACACTTCGACATGCAGAACGACACGACAGCGAGAAAGACCACCCCTCCTCCGAACAACCAGGTGCTGTGTCTCACCACAGCTGATGTGAGGAAAACTTTACGCAGAGTCAACCCACGTAAAGCTGCTGGACCACGCAACATCACAGGCAGAGTGCTTAGAGAACGTGCAGAACAGCTGGCAGATGTTCTCACCGACATCAACATCTCTGAGCAGTTCCATCGTTCCCACATGCTTCAAGTCTTCCACCATCGTCCCCGTGCCGAAGAAGTCTTCTGTGTCCTGTCTCAATGACTACTGCCCTGTTGCACTCGAGCCGCTCGAAGCACTTCATGATGATGGGTGCATCATGAGACATATCAAGACCCTGCTGCCCCCCTCACTGGACCACCTGCAGTTTGCGTATCATCCAAACCGTTCGACAGACGACGCCATCTCCACCACACTCCACCTAGCACTGACGCATCTCGAAAAGGACACTTGCGTCAGAATGCTGTGTACATAGCTTTCAGTTCAGCTCTCAATACAATCATCTCCAAACACCTGATCGGGAAGCTGATCATCTTCATTTTTTGTGCCTGAACACCTCCCTCCGTAACTGGATCCTGGACTTTCTGACCAAAAAACCTCAGGCAGTGCGGATCGGGAACTACACCTCCAGCACCACCACACTGAGCATTTGGGCCCCCCAGGGCTGCGTGCTCAGTCCCCTGCTGTTAACTCTGCTGACTCATGATTGTGTAGCGACACACAGCTCCAATCATTTCATATATGCCAATGACACAACTATGGTGGGTCTCATCACCAAGAACGATGCGTCAGCGTACAGAGAAGAAGTGCAGAGGCTAACGGACTGGTGTAAAGACAACAACCTGTCTCTGAACGTTGATAAGACAAAAGAGATGGTTGTTGACTTCAGGAGGACACGGAGCGATCACTCTCCGCTCAGCATCGTCGGCTCTTCTGTGGAAAAGCACAGAAGAGCACAAAATTAATGTGTCCACCTGGAGGAGAACCTCACCTGGTCTCTCAACACCAGCTCTCTGCACAAGAAAGACCACCAACGTCTTTTTTTCTTGATAAGGCTGAGAAAGGCACAGCTTCCACCATCAATCCTCGCCACCTTCTGTAGAGGAACTATTGAGAGCATCCTGAGCAGCTGCATCACTGTCTGGTTTGGAAATTGTACCATACCAGACCGCAAGACCCTACAGCGGATAGTGGACAGCTGAGAAGATCATCGGGGTCTCTCTTCCCTCTATCGAAGACATGCACCACACACTCCATCCGCAAAGCCAGCAGCATTGTGGCTGACCGGACACACCCCTCACACTTTCTCTTCACCCTCCTGCTATCTGGAAAAAGGTACCGAAGCATTCGGGCACTCACTTCCAGACTATGTAACAGTTTTCACCCACAAGCCATCCGTCTCCCCAACCCAAAGGGACTGGACTGATACACACACACACACGCACGCCATTCAGACAAACTAAATATCATCTGAACTGAACTGATAAACACACACATGCACAATCACACTGATTTACAACCATATTCATTTGTTCATACCTACCTACCTACCCGTGCTGCTCTTTTTTTTTGCATTTTTTTGCGCAATATTTTTCACTTGCTATTTGCACACAATATTTTTGTCACAATGTCAATTGTTTACTGCTGCTCTTCCCACTATCTCAACTCATACCTCATCACACAAAAAGAACAAAACAAAAAATAACTGTAACGTGTTACATTGTTGTGTTTGTCATGTAGCTCTTTGTTGTCTATTGTGTATTTTTTGTATAGAAGTTGATGTTTTTTTTTTTTTTAGGTTTAGGTTTTTTTTTAGAGCCAGTCAGCTAATTAGATCCCTTAGTTAGATCAGAATAGATGACCAATAAAAAACCATTAGTAGAATGGGAGATTTCTTCCGGAACTGTATAATGTGAATCTCCAAGAAATGTTTCCAATATCTTCCGGTAAAGTGTGTTTGTTAATTTATGTTGTTGCATGTTATGTAGCACCTTGGTCCTGGAGGAACGTTGTTTCATTTCACTGTGTACTGAACTGTATATGGTTGAAATGACAAAAGCCTACTTGACTTGACTTGAGTCAGCAGCGCTAGTGTTTTTGCATTCTTATGATAAAAATGAAGTGCAGTATGCTGTTATGATCATGATAATCTGCGTGCTCAATGTGTTTTCTGCGTGTGCACGCTACACATACAGTTCGACTCTGCCTCGACTTGTCCAGTGGTGGTGGCACTGGATTAAACTAAATCAGTGTTTTTATTGTATATAAAAGTAATAATAATGAATAATAGATTTTAGTTATTTCAGTGTGTCCATGCTGTAAGGTGTAAATTTAACTAAGGTAAATTAAAGATGTTTTGTATAGTATAATATATTATATTATATTATAATATATTATATTATATTATATTATATTATATAATGATATGTCCAAAAATAAATATTTAGACCTTTTACGCAAAATATATTTTACTTAAATAAGAGATTAAAACAAGGAAAGATGATGTGCTGTGCTTCAGTTCATTGTGATGCAGACAAAAGGATTAGGACGGAAACGGAGACATCAGTTTTGGTTATTTTCAGTGGCGGCCGATCAATACAGGGCACAGGGGCGCTGCCCACCTTAAAGTTGGGCAGAGAAGAATGCTACTTTAAAATGTAATTATTTAACATAAATATTTTAATAATTAAAAAGTAATTTAATCACAATATTCCGCTATATTTCTTAATTTATTTGCAATTTTTAAAAAATCTAAACTGTATTACGTTCATTTGTGTTTGACAAACCGGACAAACGAGTGTCTATGTAGGCACATAAATTTTTGAAAAGCATGTGACTTGGATCTTTTCAAATCAACCTTGGGGCCTACCACTGTGCGCCCTGAACCCTCCCATTTTTGTTCCTAGCAAATCAATATTATTTTTAAATATTTGGGCTCATGTGATTAGACCATTCTCAAGGAGTCTTTTCCTTCTTATGGCAAGCGGAGCTGGCTGACTGGTTGCGATGTGAGTCATGCCTTTATTTTATACTAGTAGCAATGATGCTTAATCACCTGATAAATGCGAGAATTAAAAGATAAATTTTATTTCGCCCCCTCAAACATTTTTGCACCAGCCGCCACTGGTTATTTTACAAAATCTGAATATATTCAGTAAATTTTTTTATTACACTCAAAGTATCAAATCCAACTATGAAGTCTGATTTAGCTGCAGCGAGTAACCTATATTTTTTTTGTTGCATTTCTGGGGAAGTATGTCTGCAGTTTTATCGATATATCTTCATTTATCAGTGGCACTCGCTTTCACTTTGCAAAAGGCAGTGTTTATTGTTTAGAGTATATTTAAAGCACATACACACATTCATCATGAAAGATCTATGGTAAAAAAAGATAAAAATCATGTTTGCGTCAGCATTGGAAACAATATTGTTTTAGGCTAACTTATTATACACTTTTGTATTCTTTGTTGTACTTCTCTTTTTGCACACATGTGGGCACCTTTAAATTAGAACAGAAAATAATCGTGAACTGGTAGGCACGTTGTTTTTCATATAACTTCATTCAGCTGTTTAAGTTAAATTTACACTATAAATTAATTGCGTTTGCTTTAGACTTGTGCATAATAATATAGACATTGAAAAAGCTATTTATACACATCATATATTTGTTTAGTACTGTTTTATTACAGTTTGTAATTTCAGATATTTTCAAGTAAATTTTAATAACTCTAAACACAACCCATGATTAAATAAATAAAACTAATTATTGCATTATGTTTCAAGACATCCTTAATTTACCTTAGGTTACCGAGGGATAAGTGATAATGTTAATATTTTGACTCACCTCAAACATGGATATCATCTGAAACATTTTTACATGGCCACTTGCTCTAACGTTACCCTAAAAAAAATCTTAAGTGTTTATGCTGAATAGTAGAGCACGCTCACTGCATTACAGGTGTGACAACAAAACGATTAACTAACCAAAGATCAGACACCTTGATTACGGACACGCTGCCTCTGTTCACAGACACACAATCTCTTGGACATCTCGCACTCTTCTGGCTTTGTGGTGATTCCTCCAAGGCATCCACATGCCCCCGCTCTCATCACCAGGTATTTTCCCACACAGACTGGTAATTCACTCACCCTCGCGCATGGCTTCTCTCCTCTACTCCTGCTGCGCATACCTGCTAAACATCTCTGGGTTTTAATAAAGCTCTTAAGAAGAAACTGTCTGCAATTGGGTCCACTCACATTCATCCCCGCTTTTTATAGTATACATCGGCCATAACAAACCAAGCGGGCTTGGATCAATTAATGCAGGCGCTTTCACAACAGGGGGCGCTGCTGTGCTCTCACCAACAGAGCATCCAGCAGGTGACCCAAACTCTTTCTTCCATCACCACTCATCTTCAATAACTCTTAACTAACCCTCCTCCATTCCCAGTGCAAACCACACGTCATGAACCCCGGCTTCCGAATCCACAAGAATATAACAGTGAACCCGGAACTTGTCGCTCCTTTCTTTCCCAATGCTCTTTGCTGTTGGAGTTCCAAGTGTCCTCCTTCCCTACTGAACACTCAATGGTGGTTTGTGATCACATTCCTCACCGACTGAGCTCGCAAATTGGGGCACTGCTGTTTTGGACTCTAATGATCCATGCTGCTTCTCTTTTAAATTGTACACTGAGGAGATGAAAAGGGTGTTCGACCGCTCCCACTCGGACAGAGAGGCAGCCAGACATCTATTGGAGCTGGTGGCATCTACCAACTGGGAAACCCAAGCACTTTGACGCTTTCCTCAATGTCTGAGGACATTAAGGACCACCTGATCAGCCAGGAACCTCCCAATGATCTAAACGGCTTCATGTATTTAGCAGTTCGCATGGACATGCATCTAACGCAAAGGCAATGCCCTCAAACCACACAGCCCTCCTCTGGGCCCAGATCTTCTGTTTCATCCCTTCAGCCTCCCAGAACTGTGTCATTGCCAAGTCCCAGGTCAGACCTGGAACCCATGCAAGTGGGTTGGGCCCAGATTTCTCCAGAAGATGTCAATGAAGAATCCAACCTAAGGGCTCTGCTGATACAGGGAAATGAGTAGAAGACAGCCTTTAACACCCCATCAGGCCACGAATATCCCGTAGTGCCATTCAGTCTGGCAAATGCCCCAGCCATGTTTCAGTCCCTGGTCAATGATGTTCTCAGAGACTGCCTAAACATATTTGTATTGGTCTATCTGGATGACGTCTTGATTTTTTTTTTTCGATGGCAAGTTGTGTCCCTGCTGTTATTTTTCTCTCCCCACCTCTCAATCACAGAGAAGAAATATGGGATCGGCAACCAGGAGCTACTGGCAATCAAACTGGTGCTGGAGGAATGGAGACACTGGCTCGAGGGGACCGAGGTCCCATTTCTTATCTGGACAGACCACAAGAATCTTCAATATTTCAACGCCTTAACACTCGCCAAGCGAGATGGTCTTTGTTCTTCTCCCTATCTTTCCGACCAGACAGCAAGAACACCAAGCCCGATGCCTTCTCCGGTCACAGACAACGCCCCAATATTACCCATCCTGCCGTCACAAGGTATTATTCGGTCTACCTCCCTCGACATTGAGGCTTAAGTTAAGCAGGCATTGGAATAGAAGCCCGGTTCCCCAGAGGCTCCACTGGGCAGACCAGTAGCCATCATCCTCAGACTAGCATTCTCAGGCCAGACCAAAAGAGCAGAATCTGGAGACGGCAATTCGGTGTATGACCTCCAAGGACCCACGCTCCTGGAGCTGAATGCTACCATGGATAGAGTATGCTCACAATTTCCTACCCACAGCATTCCACGGGTCTGTCACCATTTCAGTGCAGTCTGGGCTACCAGCCTCCCTTATTTCTGCAAAGGAGAAGACGAGGTGGCAGTTCCCTTGGCTCAAGCTCTTTTGTGTGCCATTGTAAAAGGATCTGCCTATGGGCGAGAGCTAGACATTGCAACTCGATTTCGCCACTGCTCTACTGCCCCTACCTACGAAGTTGGACAGAGAGTTATGCTCGCCATCTGCAACATCACCATTAAGACACTCTCCCGTAAGATCTTTCCTAGATTTATTGGCCCATTCACCATCTCCAAGATCATCAATCCTTGCACAATCAGACTGTTCTGAATGTTCACTATGCAACGCATCAACCCCTTATTCCATGTCTCCCAGATAAAACTCATAATATCTTGTCCATTGTCTCTCCCCTAACCAGAAGAGAGCAATGCACTCTCTTTCAGAAGAGAATCATGACTTAAATTAACTCTGACCACTATTACTATTTCCAGTCTTGAAATAACAAGGGACTGAACAAGCACCTGAGTAGTCTGTGAAGAAAGAAATGGGTGATTCCAATGTTGTAAAGAAGAAATTGACAAGCGCGAGTTAGATTAGCAACGTGTGGGGCAAATGACTGACTGTCCAATGGTTGATTGTCCAGAGTTATCCCAAGATTGTGGGCAGCGCCTGAAGGAGTGATCTAATTGTTGTCCAGGGAGATTACAAGGTCTTGACCAGGGGATGAATCACCAGTTTTACTCTGATGATCCAGGGTGAGTTGTTTGCCAGACATACTGAGATCTGGGTGAAAACCCGAGTGTCTGTGGGAGAAAAAGAAATAATAAGTTGCCCGTAATTTGCATAACAATGGTATTAAAACTCGTATGAGGATATGATCTTTACAAGTGACCGGTGTAGAGGGAAAACAGGACCAAGTACTGAGCCCGGTTGGAGTAGTCACCAGTGGAGAGTCTGCTTGGGGAAAATGAGGATCGCCTCCATGTCACTTCTAACAACCTATCTTCTAGGTAGGTAGCAAGTTATTGCCATGCCGTGCTTGCAAGAACAGACAAAAGAATCCTGTAGTTAGTACATTGTTGGGGTTTCTCACCTTCCACTCTGTCTCACTCGCAGACAAGTTTGTCTTTGTTCTTTTGATGTAGTTCTTAAAACCCAAAGCATTTATTTATACTGAAAAAAAGTAATAACAAATATGGGTCACATAAGTACAAAATAGCATAGATGCATATGGTCAAGTGTTCAATTGCTGTTTGTTTCTATGACCATGAATAATTATAATATTAATTCTTATTATTTATTTTATACCCCAACCCTTTGATTATTTAAAACAAAGTTGTCTCCTATTTCAGCCCATTGATGTAGTTGGTTCAAGTAAATGCTTTTTTTTTTTTTTTTTATCAAAACACCTAACAATACCCCAACAATTAAAACGCACAAACATGACGTAAAAAAAAAAACTTTATTCTTCCAAAACTAGCCGAAGTTAAAACAATAATTTGTATAAAACAGGTGAATAGAAGTTGTATTTTGCTTAAGGGTCAGTAAAATACTTGGATAACAGCAGCGGCTCCCTATGTTTTTTATTATTATTATTATTATTATTATTATTATTAAAGTCAGAAAATAAAAGATGGAACCGTCTGTGTGCCCTGCGATGGATTGGCACCTTGTCCAGGGTGTATCCTGCCTCGTGCCGTAAGTCTCCTGGGATAGGCTCCAGGCTCCCCGCGACCCTGAATACAGGATAAAGCGGTAATGACGATGAGTGAGTGAGTAAATATATTTGACAGAATATCCATTTTTGATGAACAAATAAGACTTCAATAAGCCTGTATACCACCAGAATGCTTAAAATATTGTTTTAGGTATTCTGGAATGTAAAGAAGCTGCCTGTGCTGAATGTAAATAAACCATTGAACTTTGTTAGCATTAGCCACTGTCTGTCTGTATTAACGTCTGCATTAAATTAACGGGAATTTACTTAATGCGGTTTCATACAAATAAGCAATATAACACTCGTATATGAGCATTAGTGAAACTCTGAAGCCAAAGTATAACTTACTGAAGCGGCCCTACTGCTTACCTAATCCTACTAACTGTTAAATACTTCAGGGTTTTTATCCAACTTTGGTTAACTTGCGCTTGCGTGTACAAGTCACGGCATGAGTGAGTAAAAGACAGACATGGTTATAAGTGTTTAGTTTGCTTGCTCTGGTACACATAACCCCAGTTTATGTCCCTCATGGACTGCCTGACATTGTATTCCAGTTGCAGAAATAACCTGCAGATTAACTCTTGCCCAAAAATAAATAAATGCTGAATTTATCAGAATCCAGAGGACACTCAGTCAGATTCTCTCTGTCATTTTCAGAGGGCACAAACACTCTCCTTATAAAAATACCCTGAGCTCACAAAACTCTATATTAATCAGTTTCTCGGGTAGTGCAGCTGTCCTAAAATAAATCTAAAGTCATATCTGACCGCTGCTGGCGCTGCCAGTGATTTTTAAAAACGGCCAATAAAAAAATTACTAAACTGTAAACTAACAAAAACAAATTTGAGTGGCTACATCTGTAAGTAAACAATTAATTAATATCTATATTTTTATTTGCATGTAAGTTGCATAAAATAATTGTGGATTTTTACACTCATATTGGTTTGCGTAAATTTATATTTGGGATATTGCTGCATCATAACTTATCTATATACGGCTACTCTTAGTCTGCTGTAATTACTTTTTAAAACATTTATGAGGACATTGGTCAAACAAGTTCCAGGCATGTTTTCATTTGAACATGACTAAAGCTAACATAATGTATTTGGGATTGTCATGGAACAGCTACTGTAGTAAGCCTGCAAGTGTTGAAACTAGATTTTAAAACAAACAAGCCTGTAAGTGATACAGTATGTTCAAAGATCTAAAATTGCATGTTCATATATTAGAGTATATATGTACATATATTATATATTATACCATTGTTACATGTAGTGCAGCTGACTACAGTATATATGCCTTCAGAACCGGAATTTCCTACATGAGCCTCTAACAACGTACCAGACTTCATATTAACTTAAAGACTTCCAGCCGGCCTACGACACAGTATGATCCGTTATCACCCAAATGGGTCCTGTGTTGATTCCACTAAAGTTTTCCTGTTGCCATCTGGGGAAATTTTTCATTTCCTCCTTCGCCCATGGTTTGCTCATCAGGGTCTATCTAATCATTTTGATTCATACACATTTTTAACATTTCATAAAAATTTCCATAATATTTTTTAATTGTTTAAAGCTGCTTTGCGACAATGAAGGCTATAAAAAAATGCTATACAAATAAAATTGAATTGAATTATAGCATTCCTTAGGACTTTTAAAAATTTAGTTTTCTTAGGTATGTTGGAAACCTTTTTGAAAACCTGATTTTTTATTATTATTATAAAGTAGACAAAGATCTTGTTAGCACAATTTGAAAAAGTTATATAGTTGTAAAGTATTTTAAACTTAGATTACCAAGTCTCTCTAATTGCACCCAAACTTTGTTCCTGGTATTGATAATGATCAGATATTTAACTTCTGATTTACGATGTACATTATGCAGCAGACACAGCAGATGGAAAGTATTCCAGGATTTTTTTCCCCCCATGAATCTTGGAATCTCTCTCTCTCTCTCTCTCTCTCTCTCTCTCTCTCTCCCATAATTTATAATTGGATAGAGTTTTTTGCTGATTATTTTTAGTTTCAGCTCATTAGTGTAACAAGTGTTTCTGATCCTGTATTAAGAACCGATCGTGAAATAAGCACCTGATTGCAGTATTACAGATTTTTACTTTGTCTTCCTTGCTCATCATGTGCACATGTCTTAATTATTAGCCTAAGGAATGTAATGATTCTTTTGCCTTTTTCTTAATTATTTAAGTGTAAAATATACTGTAGCTATTAATTCATTTTCGTGGATCTTGTCTTCTACTCTATCTTATGACAGCTCATCTGCCTTAGGTCTATAAGATGCTGGTTTGTGGTTTGTGTTGAGTCTTCATGCCTCTGTTCTCCATCTGTGCCTCAGGCTGCCTCCTCTGCTGTCTTTTGTTCTATTTTACTGATTTCTCACTTGGTTTCCACATCATTGTAGAAGAGATACAGTGTTTCAGCATGACTATACCTTTTTTTTTTATGTTTTACTTTACAGTCATGATCATCCTTGAAGATCATGCGCTTTGTCCAACCAACACAGTGGCATGGGTTTAATAGCAGGGTAAAACTGTAGCCACTCCTCTCTTCGGGTTAGATAATATGAGCAGCCACTTTTACATTCAAGCATAAGTGTGTTTGCTGCATAGTTAATTTGTGCCTCATTTTTGAGGGGATATCACTCACTCATCATCTATACCGCTTAATCCTGTATTCAGGGTCATGGGGGGGCCTGGAGCCTATCTCAGGAGACTTCGGGCACAAGGTGGGGTACGCCGTGAAAGGGTGCCAATCCATTGAAGTGCACACACACATAGACACACTCTATGGCCAGTTTGGGAATGTCAATGTCTTTTGGACTGTGGGAGGAAACTCAAAAAGCACTGGGAGAACATGCAAACTCCATGCACACAGAGACGGAATCGAACCCGAACAAAGGCTTCTTCATGGGTATCTTAGACATGATACACTTGTAATCTTGTGAGTCACATATGGATAAGGTTTGCCAGGTTTGAACCCATAGAAATGCTGGCATACCAATGGAAGACAGACTAAAATACATATTTAATGGAAGCCACGCATGATCTAAAAAGCAATTACTTTTCTTTCATGATGCATAACATAGATTGTTACATTGTTCTTACTTTTCATTTTTTCATTTTTATGTGCATAAAAATTTAAATTTCAAGCCATCTCTGTGTATGGCAAGCATTTAACATTCTGTCAATGTCAGTGGAACCTTTTTGTCTGATGAATGTCAACTTCATATTTAGATGAGAACACTGAATTAAAATCTTGGCAGAAAAGAGTAAAAAAAAAAAAAAAGAAAAGGAAATGCCACATTGCTCAGTATACTGACTAATTTCATTTATAATGCAACATTTGCAATCCACAAATTGCAAACCTATTCTTGTCTGATTGACCCATTATCATAGTGAAGGGAAAACATCATGAAAGTGAAACATACTGTAGCATTTCATTTACATTGCTGTGTAGACCAAAAATGATGAATGTGGAACTGGGTCAGGTCTTGCTCATAATAAACAGCTCCTGTGAAATTGCATATGACTAATTAATTGAAGTAGAGATTATGCTCAACTAATAATACATATATTTGCTTCCTAATGGCCTTCTTACATCTCTGTCATTCTCATGAGTTTAACATGAGGTCACATGAGAACATGAGATTACTCATAAGGAGTCCAAATATAACAGACACTATGAGAATGAAAATAATGAATGACAACAACACAGTTTGAAGAAGCAAATTTTAAATATATAGCATAAATGAAAGTATGGCCGAATGCTGGATAACTTCAGTAACCATTGTAAGGGTTATCCCAAAACCACTGGCTTTGAGGAGGGAGTATATCCTGGATGGGCCATTGTAGAGCACCATGCACAGACATTTTTAGACCAATTAATTTGAAAATGAAACATGTTTAAATTTACAGCCAATCAACCTACTGACATGATTTTGATCAAACAGCAGAACTTTAATTTGCTCTTCTAAATTCAAAGGTGGAAAATGATGCCACAATTTCTTGAGTTTTATCTTTCTTCTTGTTGCATGCAAAATCAAAGTGAAGTAACCCATTATGTGAGATCCTAGATTTATCATACATCACAGGCTATTAAAAAAAAAAAAGCATATCTGTTTAAAAGATGTGTTCATATTCTGCATGGTATGAATATTAAATACAAACTATTTAGGTTACACAACATGATAATCTTTAGTATCAATTGTCAATTAATGGTCTCAAAAGAGACTTTGTTATGTCCTTCATAAGAAAGGACAAAAACTGATGCTCTACCGCTAAGACATTTTAAGCTATCTTGCTGGAACAACATCTAGCTGTTATTAAATTGCACAATATTTTCTTAACAAGTCATGAGAATAAAAAACTAGAACATGAGCCAATTTAATTCCTTAGTCACATCAATAACAGGTTTTGCCCCTTTCTATCCCATGGATTTTTGTAATTAGCTCAAACACAAAGCTCAAACACCTCTTGCTTTCTTGTTGCATCAGTAGGGGGATGTGCTGCTTTATTTATCATGTATGCTTGTTCTCTCTCTGATCCCACTTCATAGAGAATATTAAGGATGTCCTGTTTACTCCCAAAGAACTAAGATGCTTCTGACACTATCATCTTGACTCAATGAACAGAGATTTTATTATGTATTGAGTTAGGCAAGCAGCATTAACAAAAAAGTTATATGTTAGAAAAGAAAAAGAAGGAAGTCCTTTCAAACTACTGTATACATTTTCTTCTTATTGTTTTTCTTCAAGCTGTCATTTTCTATTACATTTTTAATGATTTCATAAAGGTGTGGGCACTGGCTGAAAGAAGCCAGTGGAATTTTATTATTATTTTATTTTACAAGATACAAATAAAAATACAAATGTGAATAATACATTATCTTTGAGAGATAAATAGGGATGTAAGATCAGTATAAAAATATGTACATCTATCTATCTATCTATCTATCTATCTATCTATCTATCTATCTATCTATCTAAAAAAGGTATAAATTACTCTTTACATTAAGTAATAGATTTTTTTTAAGTGACAAAGGAATTAACAGCAGATATACAAGAATAATGCAGTTTCAGATGTTTGTTCAGTACTCATTACACATCAATGCACTAATTATTCTGATACTTAAAAATCATGGGAAATTTAGTTGTTTCATAAAAATGTAGAAATCACATCTATGTTTAATAATAAAAATATCGAAAAGCTTTCCCACAATACAGGAAGCACTTCATACAACACACTTAACACAACACATTAGGGTGACAAGGGAAGTGCACTTCTTCTGCACCTGATCCTTGCAAGCTTAACATCATCTTCTCTTCAGTACTCAACCCTTTGCCGCCTTTTATAATGTGAAGATTTTAAAAATCCAGATCTTCAATCCCACCCCAATCCCTGCAGTACAATTTCAGGACTCCTCTTCTCCTTCACTAGAACATTTTTTTTTTCAACCTGACAACAGAAGAGATCCAGCACATCACCTCATCATCCAATGCCAGCATTTGTCCATTGGATCTAATCCCTTTCACAATGAATCACACAAGACCTCCTCCTCTTTATCACAATAATACTGGATGGAGTCAATTCCTTCGTTATACAATCATACTGTACTGTATGTCTCTGTATCTCTCACAGAACAACCTCAATGATCCTAACCAATCTGGATTCAATGCAGCACATTTCACAGAGACTGCCATTCTATCTGTCACTAAGAAGTTCCATGCTGCAAGATCAGCCAAACTGTCAGCTGGCCTCATCTTCTCAGCAGCATTTATGTCTATCCTTGCTTACCTTGGAATGTGTGGCATGGCAATGGTTTTTTCCCTACCTAAAAGCTTGGTCATAACCCCACAAGGCGTTTGTAAAGTGTTTTAGTGGGCTCAGAAAAGTAACGGACACAAAAGCTGATGCAGTGCACACAAAGATCCGTTTAATGTTAATATTTGGAGCAAAATAAACTTAAAGATAGGCAAACCGAAAGTGAAACTAAAGTCTCGTCATTAGATGAAGTTCCACTATTTTAGATGGTGATCAAGGAGTAGGGAGGAGTGCAGAGATGACAGTTTCCAGTGCACAATCCAGAATCAGGTGCGGTGACGCGAGATGCGCTGAAAGCCAGAGCGGAGGAGGCACGAGCGGGGGTCTAAGGCGCGCGGCGTCATCGTCGTCCCTGTCTTAGAGGAGGGCGCGGAAGTGAGATCTCAGTAGTATCCGAGTCTGCAGAGAAAAGTGTGGCCGATGCCGGTGGGTTGTGGTCCCCCGTCCCTTTTCGAGCTTGTTGGTAGCTGTGCTTGGTGCTATTTGGGTTTAATACATAGCGGCTTTTGGACGAGCGAGAAGATGCTTTTTTATGGGGCGCAATGGTTATGAGCCCGTTGCCACAGCGTTCCATACCATTGTTATGAAGATGACACTAAACTATTTTTTTCTCTCTCCCTCAGACAATCAAGTTTCTGTTTGCATATCTGCATGTATGGTAGACATCTCATATTGGATGGCAGCTCATCAACTAAAATTTAACCTCAGCAAAGCCAAACTGTTCATCCCAGGTGATTCAACCCTCCCTGAATAATTCACAGATTATATTTTTGTTCACTGATCAAAACGTTGGGGTAACATTGGACAATCAGCTGCCCTTTTCTTTTCACATTGCTAACCCTGCATGGTCTTGTCTACTTTATAACATCAGAAGGATTTGTCCATTTCTCTCTACTTAGGTGCTTGTTGAGTTCCCTATTATTTTGAGACTGGATTACAGCAACTCGAGCCTAGGTGGTCTGTCTCTTTGCTCTCTCTACAGCTGATCCAGAATGCAGCTGCATGGCTTGTTTTCAACCTTCCTAAGTTCTCCCACACCACCCCACTTCTCCACTCCATACACTGGTTTGCTGGAGCTTCTCACATCAGATTCAAATCTCTACAAAGCCAAAAACAACCCAGAACCCATTTACCTCAAAGCACTTACCTCTCCACAGTTCACCATGCTCCCTCTGATCCTCTAGAATTGCTCAACTGATCTGACCAACTCTCTCTGGTCTGAACTTCCTCTAGACTACAATATATTGTTGTTTAAATAGGTGGGATTGAAATTTTTATTGCAAGTTGTTCATTAAAAAAGTGTGATGACTATGAATATGGACACACTACTTTTGTCTGATCAAGTAACAGTTTTTTTTTAGCTTCTTGACTGGCAATTTGAAATTTACTTCAGCATTTCAGCAGACAAAGATGTGACATCAGCAATGCAATGACTGTTATATCAGGACACTTAATGGAGCCCATTAGAGCCAAGGAATGTAACGTTAATTACACTGAGGACCCATGATATATCAGTTGATACAAATTATGATTTTGTTGATGCTCTCCTAGCAAAGTCTTATTTCTGTATAATGCTGCTATTGCATATTTTAAATAGCTCTGATTAAATTGGCAAGGCCTATACTTGTGAGAATAATTGGGTGAGGCTTACATTCTACATTAAAATATTACATATATTAAAGGGGAACTGAGACCTGATGTAATATTTTAGAGTGTAAAGCTATATTTTGTAAATAAATAAATAACTATTAGGAATGTTCTTGAAAAAATTGGGAAACACACATAGACTCCCTGAACACCATACTAATACTGGCTAGGGACTCTTGTTGCTGTCAAAAAAGACAATCCTTTGTGGCATGGATTTAACAAGATGTAGGAAACATTTTGTTGAGATGCTGGTCCATGTTACCATCACACATTTTCTTTTTTTTTTTTTTATCACACGCTTTCATGCTGTAAAATCCCAATTCTAACAGACCCCAAAATTGTTCTATTAGATACTGATCTATTGAATTGGAAAGCTATTGAAGAAACAGTTCTTATCATGTTCATGAAACCAGTTTGAGACAACTTTTGTCTTGCAGCATATTGCATTATCATGTATAGCTATGTTTAATAATAAAAGTAACACATCTGCCTCTCTTCTTACTGTACTTAATTGGATTTTCTTGCACCCTTCTATCGATTTGTTTGTTTATTTATTTATTTATTGCACCCTTGCACCAAGTAAACTCTACTGTTGTGACTATTATGCTTGAAACGCAGAGGAGATCAGTTATAGAAGTACTTAAATGTGTACTTCTGTCTGCCACCAATAATCATGCCATGGGTTAAAAAGATAACATTTTAATACACATTCTGATAGTTGATGTGAACAGTACCTGAAGTTTCTGGCATGCATCAGCATGATTTTATGCATTGCATTGTTGCCATAAGATTGGCTGTTTAGATCACTTATTGAATGAATTGATACACAGGTGTTTCTAATAAAGTGCTCAGTGAGCATAAAGACATGCAAGCACAATGAATGTTGCCGCATATAATGAAGTCAGTTGTAAAGGCTAAATGTAATCTTTTCTGATTAAGGTCTGAAATGTATTGCTTCTATTTCTGTCTGCCACTGCATTACACTTTTCTCAGGTAGACAAAGTTGTCAGTCAAGCTGGGAAAGCTATTTTCTGCTGTCAATAGGACAGAAGAGGAGAATTCTTCCAATACTGTACATGGAAAGAGATTAAAATGTGACTGAACATTTCTACTGCTGATGTATTGACAGACAGATGAGGCCTGACCATCCCACTTTAGATACCCATATACACTCCCTTACTGTACACATACACTCGATTTCAGTATAATTATTAATTAAGTACCTTCTCAGACTCTGAACTCCTTTTTAAGACCATGTTTACATTACTGTACCATGTTCTCTGGAGTCAAAGCATCAGAAACTAGAATGACCATGGCTCCATCTCATAATGTTAAATAAGGTATTGTCTGTTAATGGCATGGGTTTGTGTCTAAATACATCTAAATACACATTTCATAGAAACTTCCATAATTCCTTTGATTGTGTACAGATGATTTTTCTTCTTTTTTTTTTCAATTTACAATGCCAATTGTTAAAAGTGTTATGCAAAAAAAAAAAAAAAATTATAATAATAATATTATTCCGAAATTAGGGACCTAGGAGGAGTACCATTGGATGATTTCTCTCCAAAGGCATGTACATTTTTAGATGCCTACAACCATAACTATAACCATATCCTGAATGATAATGTCCAAAACAGAAATACAGTGGAACCTTGGATTCTGAGCATAATTCCTTCCAGAAGCACGCTCGTATTCCAAAACACTCATAAATCAAAGCAAATCTTCCCATAAGAAATAATGGAAACTCAAATTATTCATTCCGCAGCCCAAAAAAATAAAAGACATAAAAATAATTAATACAATATATAAAATAAAAATAAAACACATTAACCTGCACTTTACCTTTAAAAACAGTAAAAATAAATCCAGACAGATAAGTGTTTCAATTTATGCGCGCAGGCGCTGTGTGTGTGTGTGTGTGTGTGTGTGTGTGTGTGTGTGTGTGTGTGTGTGTGTGTGTGTGTGTGTGTGTGTGTGTGTGTGTGAAGCCGAGAGATCCATTTGCTCCTTGCCTGTCGTTATTTGTGTGCGCGTGTGTAACACACAGCGCCTGCACACATAAAGGCGAGAGAGAGTGTGTGTGTGAAGGGGCACACAAATAACGACAGTCTGATACAGAGAAAGAGCAAATGGATCTTTAATGAGACTTTCTTTTGCATTATACGCACGCACACACATGTTATAATAAACGGTACATGCGCGCTGCTCACACGTGCTTACAAACTAAACAGTAAACAGTACACGCACGGATGTTGATTATACCAGTGAGAGACGAGCACCCATAATTCTGCAGTGCAAGAGAGAGAAAAACTATTGGCTTAGTTATGATCATCTGACGCTTGGTGTCAAAACAAGAAGCGCATGCGTGATACATGATACTCGGTACTTATAAACCAAGACTTGCTTGTTTTTCAACTCAAAATTTATTAACAATCTTTGCTCGTCTTGCGGAACACTCACAAACCGCTTTACTCGCAATCCGAGGTTCCACTGTACAAAGATTTAACAAATGAGTTTAGTTTCACAGACACAATTATCAGTTTGTGGTGTAAAGCAATACAGACCCCTTTAGTGTAGATACTTGGTTTCTTGGGTAGGTGTATAAATGTTTGTCTATTCCATTGTATGTAATCCTGTCTCACTCTTCCATCAAGTCAGTGTGTATGGGTTGCTCCCTCTGGTTAATGTTAACTTCATCTAGTCACACGTGCCTCAAAGAGTAAGTGATCTGTATAAGCCAACAAAGCATTCTAGCCAGAGGGAGGGCAGTTTTGTGTTAACTGGATTATCACTGCTTTTTAGGTGTTAGCATTACATGTATTTAGGCATTCTCAGTATCAAGTAAAAGCAAATGTAAGGCACTATCAAATAAATAACTTTTATTTATTTGTTATATTTATTTTTTTACTTTGAACATTTAATTCACTTGAATTTAGTCATAAAAAGTGTCATTCGGAATGAATGACTACACAGAATATCCTTCCTCTGACCATACTCTAGCCACTTACATTATTTTATGAATTCTTTCTGCATTTAGTCACTTTAAGTAAACATTTCTTTCCTGTTTAGCAGTGTAGTGGACCTGTTTCAAAACCTTGTACTATCCAGCCCCCAGTTTTGTGATTTTTTTTATTTTTATTTCTATGAATCACTACAAATTCACAATTCCTGATAAGCATCTGAAAATTTAGATAACAATTTAGATATCAAGTTCATACGTGCAATAATTGTTCAAATAAAACTAGTCAAACTATTTATTTTCCTACTCACATCTGATTATGAAAGCCACATCAGAAAACTAAGGAAAGGCATTCGGCTGGAAGAAGATTGGGTGTATCCTTAAAAAAATAATAATTTGTAAAATGTGTCCCTTTTGGTGTGTATTGTTGTAGCAATTTAAAATCTGGTTACTGCCACAAGTGAAAAGAACCAGAAAGTAATTAATAAATATTAGTTATTAACAGTAAGTAACAATAATTAAGAAATGCTGTGTAATATTATTTTAGTTATTTAATCAGTTAACTAGCTGTTTGCTTCATTTGGGTATTAGATTTACTGTCTTATTTTTATGCACTCGCCAGTACTGCATTTAGGCACTTTGTCAAAGTAACCATAAATCTATTGATAAATAGTACAATAGTTCAGTAGTTATAATACAATATTGGAGGCCAACTTTACCATAAGCCAATCTTATCATTTGATTTGGTCTAAAAACTATCTGAACCTAAAAGCAGGGTTTTGTTGTTTGTTACATTATTTGCTTTAAGTAAACTGAGTCATCCAGCAAGGTGTTATTTTGACCACCGCCACTGTGAGTATAAGTAGACTCCACAATCCTGTCTGAGTTGGTTCTTTTCACTTGTGGCAGTAACCAGATCTAAAAATGCTAGAACTTTAAATATATCAAATACACACAAAAACATTTGAGTTTGGGAAACTTTAACAGTCACCCTTGTTTTTTTTTCCCCATACAAATAAGCTGTTCAAAATTTAGTTTGTTAGTGTACATCTATATATTTAAAATATACATGTACACTACCATTCAAAAGTTTGGGATCACTTTCTAACTTTCCTGATTTTTATGTATTTATTCTTAAGCAATGGTGAAGGCATCAAAAATATGCAATAATGTCATTTGAACAGTTAATGTTGAGATGTATCTGCTACTCATGATCTGTAAAGCCTTCATAATGGCTCTAATCTGAGGTGTTGTTAACTGATGATTTTTGAGGCTGGTAACTCAAAAATCTTTGCAGCAGAAGTAAGTTTTGGTCTTGCCTTCCTGGGAAGGTCTTCGTGAGAGCAAGTTTTATCGTGGTGTTTGATGGGTTTTGCATATGCACATGACAATACTGTTCTTGCAATAACTATTTAAAAAAATGCTGACCTCCATGTCTTAAAATAACAACTGAAAGTTGTTGTTGTTGTTTTTGTTGTTACATAATTACCTAAATCCATATATGTTATTTCATAGTTTTGAATTCCCCAGTATTGTTGTACAATGTATAAAATAAATCACTAAACAAAAACAAAAAGATTTGCAAGTGATCCCAAACTTTTGAGTGGTAGTATATGTGAACTTTCCTTTCCTAAAAGAATAGAGATTATAACAGCAAAGGGAGACTTTTGCTGACATTTAATGACATGGACATTTGCATGTCATCAGTTAGGTGTCATCATTGGTGCATATAACGAGTGCTTAATGTTTACTGAGACACTGCATGTTCCTGCTGTCTATTTCCCAAATAAATAAAAACACTGCACAAAGTAATATTTTGTTGGCTTGCATTTTAACTGTAATTAGGTGTACATTCACCACTATAACAAGGTCATAATGTTTTGTTGCTATCTGTAGTTGAGTTAATTTGTGGCTGACATCTTGCATTGATGACTGGAGAGTCACACCAAAGTCTTCCATAGCATTGAAAAGCATCTTCAATTGTCAAAATCAGTCCTTATGCTCCCAAAAGCACTCTTTCACAATTTGAGCACCATAAATCTTTTTGTTGTTGTTGTTGACTTGGAATATACCAATGGAAAAAAAAAATCAATTGTTGGGTTAACCTGGTCATTCAGTACATTCAGGTAGTCAGCTAGCCAATTTACTGTAAGTAATCCAGATTGTAACCCTGCCTCCAGAGGCTTTTACAGTGGTCAGTATTCATGATGACATAAGAAGTGTAAGAGACTTCTTAAACTTCCCTTTTTATCCTGATGCACCCATCGCTCTTGTAAATGGTACTGTAGGTAAGGGTACTGATGAGACCACATTAGTTTTTCTTTTTATTGTTCCAAGTCAAATCCTTATGATCCCTAGCAAACTAAAGCCTTTTTTTCTGATTGACTTCACTAATAAGTTGTTTTCCCATGGTTGTTACTTTACTAATCAGTGATTTCCAAACATAAGTTGAGTCCTAAACCTGGAAGATTCATTAAGATTAATTATTAAGTACTGCTGTGATTTCTATTGTTAATTTCTGTTTTTTAAATGCAACTTTTAGATGATCATGGTAATTCTTTTTTTTTTTTTTTACTACATCTCTTCTTTGAAGCTGATGGGCCAGCATTATTCATCCAGGTTGCACATTTATTAACTTCCAGAATTATCCTTAGTTGTATTCTTTGCTTGATGCAAGCTATTCATTTTACTCTTCTGTAACACAGTAAGATCTTTTGTAAATATTTTTTACATATTTCTTTCCAGCAGAAGCATGTTAAAAACTATAGTTTTTATTTAAACAAAGGTTTTTAAGTAGTTACTTTTATAAATCAAAAATATGACTGTTTTTGGCTGGGCTGTGTATAGTTGGAAATGTTGGATTGCATCTACTAATACAGAATTACTCACATGAACAATATCTTTGCAGACTCAATGTTTTTGCAGTATAGATCTTTATTCACCCAGCAGCATAAACACACACACGCACACACATGTGCACACTCACACTGACACACACTTACACACACAATTAAACTATGGCATTTTAATAAGTATTTAATTGCTTTGTGAAGGGTATTGTGCAAATGTAGTGAGGAGAATAAAAAGCAGAGCATTTGATGAGTAAAGTTCACATGACTGATACGCAGCAGTTCATTAGTGTACTATAGAGATTCATAATATAATAGTGCTCAATATACTGAGAAACATATGTTAATCAGAAGAGCTTGTGACTGAAAACATTAATCATATGATGCTCATAATTATAGCTACATATGGGACATATTTTATTGTTTTTTGTCAATGACCTTCAATGCTTTAGAAAGGACGAAGACCACTGGATTGTTTTTCTACACAATCTCAGAATAAAAACCAACAATGGCATTACCGGACATTGTATGACACCTGTGACAGGTCAGAATAATTTCATTCGTTTTATTTGTTTTATTTATGTAATAGGGCACTTTCATCACTCCTTCATTCTTGTCTAATAATTATACAAAAGAGAACAGATTTAGATTTCAATGATTTGATCTTCCTTTCAAAGTCTATTTGCATTACATTACATTACATTACACTGTGAATCATGTTTAAGCATACATCAGAGATCTATATAGTTACCGACCACAATTTATCAACCTATTATATCATTTTGATGTTTTTAGGGGTCTGAGGAAACTCCTACTCACAAAAACCCCCAAACATTATTGAAGTTCAGAATTGCAGCCTCGACCTGTGAATGACAAGCCCACTGCATCAATTCCCAGATGTTTCATAAGATTCCTTGAACTATACAGAATAGGGGAACATGCTTCTGCCTTTAAGATTCTATACCTTAAATAGTGCCATACATAATCAGGATAGTAATGACCATTCTGAATATATGCATCTAGTTGTGTTGGTGCCAGGCTATATATTGAGTTGTGACATTGTAATAAAATTTAATGCACTGTTTGGTGAAAACACTATAATATACAGTATATTACTAAAAACTGCATTCTACTTTCATTAGTCCTGCTTAGTAATGGCATAAAGTGAGTGTTAAAAATACATTTATTTTGGACATATTTCTTAACACAGTGAAGAAATCCCAGGGTGCATAACACCCAACTAGAATACCGATATACCAGTAGTTGTCTTGGCTTAAAACCCAGTGAGTAAATTACAGTTCTGTGCAGCCAAATTCAAGACATTATTTAAATATGTGTGGCCGAGCAAGAGGACTAATCAAAAAAACAATGAACCAATTTCATCAGATGAGCCCTCACAGAAATCAGAGTAGTGTGAAGATTGAAAGGCCCATGAATTATGGAGCACTGACATCTGTGTGTCTGACTCTAGAAGCATTTGCACTAGAGAGCTCCTTCACATTATATATATATATATATATATATCAGGATTTTTTTCCATGACTAATTTTTTGTTTTTGAATTGGAATAATGTGTAAATTGGAATAAGAACAGTCTTAAAAGTTCTATAATAATTCAGGGAAAAGGGAGATGCTTGGGTTTTATATTTACATTTTTACATGACACAGTGTATTTGCCCATCTCTATCAACTTTTAAAATGAAATAAAAAAAGAAATTGCATATATCCACTTTTTAAATTGCTTCAAAATATCAACTATATATATATATATATATTATGGCATGCCGTTTAGGAAAATATTCATGAGAGAACTTAATGAAAACTCTGAATATATTGAATGAACTGTGAGAATATTGAATGGATTCCGAATATATTGATTGAAAAATATATATATTGAATGAATTCTGAATATATGGATTGAAACTCTATATATATTGAATGAAGATTCTGAATATATTGAATGAACTGTGAGAATATTGAATGGATTCCGAATATATTGATTGAAAAATATATATATTGAATGAATTCTGAATATATGGATTGAAAACTGATATATTGAATGAAAAGTCTGAATATATGGAATGAAAAGTCTGAATATATGGAATGAAAAGTCTGAATATATTGAATGAAACATGACGTCATCGAAACACAGCGCCATCTTTAGGAAGGATGAGTGAGTCGGCGAGAAACTTGGTTGCAGCAATTGTGAGAAATGAAGAGATGGTGAACACATTGATGAGGGCGTGTCCGACCAAAAGTGGTGGCACAAGCCGCACTCGGTATCAGACTACGGATGAAGAAATATATTCGCTATTTCACCGCGGAAGACCGGTGTTATGCACTAAAATGCCCCCCTGCCACAGATTGCCCCCCGCCCCCCTATTTAATCTCCGTCGAATATTATATTAGAACAGAAATTTATAGGTTTATGATTTAGAAATTACAAATTAGACCAAATGGATTTGATTATAAAATAAGCATTATAAAAAATGACATGTAGTATAGGGAAAAAATATAAATTATTATTTTTTTATATACAAGATGTATTTTTGATATTGCTTATTTAATAATGAAAATCATTTCGTTAAATTTTTCATCATAAATATTTATTTAGTGCAAGCATTTTTGTATTACATGACAAATCCCTGTAAAATAAATGTGCCACAAAAGAAACATTATATGAGAATTTGTATTCATGGTCTCGACACCTGTCACGTGCCAAGGGTGAATTACAATAGTTATATCATATTTGATAACAATAAACCTATGAATTTATGTTGTAATATAATATTTGATAGAGATTATGTAGGGGTGCAATCTGTGGCAGGGGGGCATTTTAGCGCATAACACCGGGCTTCCGCGGTGAAATAGCGAATATATTTCTTCATCCGTAGTCTGACACTGAGTGCTGCTTGTGCCACCACTTTGGGCCGGACACGCACTCATCAATGTGTTCACCATTTCTTCATTTCTCACAATTGCAGCAACCAAGTTTCTCGCCGACTCACTCATCCTTTCTAAAGATGGCGCTGTGTTTCGATGACGTCATGTTTCATTCAATATATTCAGACTTTTCATTCCATATATTCAGACTTTTCATTCAATATATTCAGACTTTTCATTCCATATATTCAGACTTTTCATTCCATATATTCAGACTTTTCATTCCATATATTCAGACTTGTGCAAAAACATCATGGTATAGTAGTGGTTCTTAGCCCCAAAAAAATTATATATATATATATATATATATATATATATATATATATATATATATATATATATATATATATATATTGTCTCTCTTCATTTTGGATGAATTTTATTCCATTCTTTTTAGCATTACATTTGCATATGCATAGCTCTCTTAAGGTCCTCCTTGAATTAGGTTTGGCCTTTGACTAGACCTTTTATTTTTCAGCCATTCTGATGTAGATTTACTGGTGTGCTTAGAATCATTGTCCTATAGCATGAAAAGCTTTGGCTGTTGGACAGATGGCCTCACATTTGCCTTTGAAATATAGTTAAACCTTGGATTGAACGCATAATTTGTTCCGGAAGTGTGGTTGTATATCAAAGCACTCATATATCAAAGGGAATTCTCCCATAAGAAATAATGGAAACTCCAATGATTCATTCCACAACCCAAAAATATTCATATAAAAAGAATTAATACATAAAGCATATAAAGTGAAAATTAAACAAATTAACCTTTACCTTTGAAAAGAATCCTGACAGAGCAGTGTTTCTGTGTGAGTGTGTGATTGTGTGATTGTGTGTGTATGCGCTTGTGTATTAGTGTGGGTGTGTATGTGTGTGTTTGTGCCGCATACATGTTTTCTGCCCACGTGTGTGTACGTGTGAAGACGAGAGGAGGGAGGGAGGGAGGGAGTCGTTCACTCACATGCACAGTAACGGAATCACTGCTTTCTGACAGAAAGACTCTAGATATTTAACAAGGAACCTTTCTAATGACAATTGCTTTTACTTTATGCGCACACACACACAGGGTCACAATGTTATAATAAACAGTACACACAGTTGTCGACTGTGACTGAGCTTGAGAGACAATTACCCACAATCCTGTAACGCGCAGAAGAACCATTGGCTCAGTTGTGATCACATGATGCTCAGCAGACAAATAGCTTGCGTACTGCCTGTATATCATGACCTCGCTCATTTATTAAATGAAATTGAAAGTGAGTATGAGCTGTTTCTGCTAAAATAGTTTTCAGTAAACATGGCACTGGGCATTAACTCCACTTTGGTCTCATCTATGGCTTTGTTTAGATGCAGTTTTGTGAAACTCAATCATGCTTCTATGTTGTTTTCAACAGAGGTTTCTCCTGGCAACCCTTCCACACATCCCATATTTATTTATTCTTCCTCTAATTGTGCAGTCATGGATTTTTTTTTTTTTCATTTAACAGTGTAGCCTGTAGGGTCTAAGATGTAACTGATGTTTTGTTGTTGTTGTTGTTGTATTTTTACATTTTTCTGACCTTTGGGCAAATGTGCTGGTATTTTCACTTATGGAAAAATTTCAAACTTACCCTCTTAAATCCTGTATAAGCAATAAGGTGGTACTTAGTATTGTCTGAGTTTCTGTTTGCCTAATCCTGAGACCAATTATGATCAGATGAACTTTATGGTGTTCTACACAAAAACACATAGACTAACTTTTGAACATGACTAAAAGCATGATTAAAAAGGTCCCTTCTACATTTTCCATTGCCGCGCAGTTTACACCTGATACCCAAGTGATTTTTTAACAATACCATTATTGATCACATTAACAGCACCAGGTCCATTCAAACTGACTAGCCCCCAAATTCTCTGTTATACATTTTCAAATGTAAAGTACTACTTATAATTTCCCTTAAATCATTAATAGACTTGACACATTTAAAATTCAATCCAATCCAAATTTAAAATTAAATATTTAATTGCTTATTACATTAACCTGCATTAGTCCTGCTCTGCTTCAACAGAATTATAAAAAAAAAAAAAATGAACTCATGGAACAGGCCTGGACAAAAATGATGGTACCCCTAACTTAATAGTTTGTTGCACAACCTTTTGAGGCAATCACTGCAATCAAACGATTCCTGTAACTGTCAATGAGACTTCTGCACCTCTCTGCAGGTATTTTGGCCCACTCCTCATGAGCAAGCTGCTCCAGTTGTTTCCGGTTTGAAGGGTGCCTTTTCCAGACAGCATGTTTCAGCTCCTTCCAAAGATGCTCAATAGGATTGAGGTCAGGGCTCATAGAAGGCCACTTTAGAATAGTCCAATGTTTTCCTCTTAGCCATTCTTGGGTGTTTGTAGCTGTGTGTTTTGGGTCATTGTCCTGTTGCAAGACCCATGACCTGCGACTGAGACCCAGCTTTCTGACACTGGCCAGCACATTTCTCTCTTAATCCCTTGATAGTCTTGAGATTTCATTGTACCCTGCACAGATTCAAGACACCCTGTGCCAGATTCAGCAAAGCAGCCGGGGAACATAACAGAGCCTCCTCCATGTTTCACAGTAGGGACAGTGTTCTTTTCTTGATATGCTTCATTTTTCCGTCTGTGAACATAGAGCTGATGTGCCTTGGCAAAATGTTCCATTTTTGTCTCATCTGTCCATAGGACATTCTCCCAGAAGCTTTGTGGCTTGTCAACATGTAGTTTGGCATATTCCAGTCTGGCTTTTTTATGATTTGTTTTCAACAATGGTGTCCTCCTTGGTCATCTCCCATGTAGTCCACTTTGGCTGAAACAACGACGGATGGTGCGATCTGACACTGATGTTCCTTGAGCATGAAGTTCACCTTGGATCTCTTTAGAAGTCTTTCTGGGTTCTTTTGTTACCATTGGGATTATCCGTCTCTTTGATTTGTCATGAATTTTCCTCGTGCGGCCACGTCCAGGGAGGTTGGCTACAGTCCCATGGATCTTAAATTTCTGAATAATATGTGCAACTGTAGTCACAGGAACATCTAGCTGCTTGGAAATGGTCTTATAGCCTTTACCTTTAACATGCTTGTCTATAATTTTCCTTCGAATCTCCTGAGACAACTCTTTCCTTCGCTTTCTCTGGTCCATGTTGAGTGTGGTACATACCATGTCACCAAACAACACAGTGACTCCCTGGAGCCCTATATATAGGCCCACTGACTGATTACAAGATTGTAGACACCTGTGATGCTAATTAGTGTCCCTTAACATGAATTAACATGTCCCTTTGGTCACATTATTTTCAGTATTTTCTAGGGGTACCATCATTTTTGTCCAGGCCTGGACAAGTTCATGAGTTAATTTTTTTTTTATATTCTGTTGAAGCATGGTTGAAAAGCAATGTCTGACTTTCACTGGTTAACATTCATAGAATTTTTTTTTTATTATTACTTTTGTCAGATTAAAGTCATTTATGTGACCATTGTGAGTTTTTCTTTCATTGACCGAAGGGTACCAACAATTTTGTCCACGTGTGTATATATACACTGATATATCTTCTGGACAATACTCAAATGTTTTATTTCATGTAACGTCATATAAACATGTTTACACTTGATACAGTTACCTTTTTCTAAACTGCAGTTCATAAAGACTTTGCTGATGGCTTTTTATTAAATGCAACAAATACAGTAGTTGTATTTCACACCTATTCCTTTTTTTTTGCAGTAGTCTAATTTTGTTGCACTGTATAATGTACATGTTAGGGCTCTGCGACGTCGTGATGGATCCAAGATCAGGTGAAGATTTGGAAGAAGCTCCTTCCAGATAATATAATGGCCTTGTTAATGCGGTTGACAGTGGTGCGATTGCTACTCCATGTTGTCCTTCTGTAGAACGAAGGCTTGGGCAGAGGAAACTGCAGCTCCCTCCTCCTAGGTGGAAAATAATGGTGGTTGATAACCCAGTCAGCAATGGAATAGCGACATTCCTGTGGAAGAGATGGGGAGTGAGTTCTGGGCATATTTGACCCAGGGAAGAAAGCACCTCCAGGAGGCTGCATCCCGGAAAAGGTACTATTCTGAAAAGGTATTAAGGGTATTAGAGGTATTGCATCCAAAAATGGACCTATGGTATTACAGGTCGCCTGTAACATCCGGACAAGGTACGGCTTGCCACAATATCACGACCCGAAAAGGTACCTAATCCTGCATCCTAATGACTTCTTGAGTTCCTGGTTCATGCATTCCATTTGGCTGTTATTGAGCAGAGAATTGAGGGCCCATGTCAGAAACATGTCAAGCGGGAGTCTGTGAGGTTGAAAGACGTGGTTGATCATGAACAGAAATTTACAAAGACTTAATCTATATAAGACCCCATGCACCTTGTTTGCAAGAGTATAAGCTAGATTGCTACTTATTGTGGAGCATGATATGTCTGTTGTATTACTTGCTACCTACATGCTCATTCTAATGTACGCACAAACTGACATTTAAAGAGCCCAAAAAGGACTTGATTTATAAAAGATATCAGAGCACCTTGTTTGCAAGAGCAAGTTGTCAGTAGGATTACTACTTATTATGAAGCATGATATGTCGGTTGTATTATTTGCTACCTACATGCTCATTCTAATTTACGCACAATGTCCACTTTAATAGGAACACCTGTAGACCTGCTCATTTATGCAGTTACAGTATATAATCGGCCTGTCTTGTAGCAGCAGCAACACACATGCATATACAGGTCAACAGCTACAGTATTGTTCACATAAAACAGCAGAATAGGAAAAAGATCTCAATGACATTTACATCTCACCATGCACAAAACATTGAACCTTGCAGTGATGTGTAGACAGCATTGTTATGAGCATACTGCAAATATGTTTACATATATATAAATAATTGAAATTAAACATAAAAAGACACTAATTTACATTGGATTTTAATTCATGTTGGTCATTACATAGAATCTTGTTTTGGATAACATTATTTTTTCTATATAAACTCCAGTGAAAGAACGCTCATGTTCTTTTAGTTATAAGGGATCCTGACCTATGCAGGTCTTTATAAAATTGAAATCGGTCTTTATAGGGATTTGCAATGCTGAGAAGACTAGGATTATAGCCAAGTTGGATGACTACAAGAGACACATATGCACATGGACTGGATCACTGACTCAAAAAAGTAGATTAAGAACTGTCTCCCTCTTGGTTTGTACAGGACAAAATTGGCAACTTAATAATTAAAGAGCAAATGTTGGGAGGTTGTCTATCTAACCCCACCAGCTACTGTCAGGAAAAAAAACGCTAATTACAAACCCTCCTGACAAAGCTGTTTATTGTGTGCTTCCCAAATGACTTCCCTTTTTTGCATTTTTACTTGCAGTGCTTACTTTTCACCTTGTAAATACCTTAGGATTTTCTCCATGATTATTATTGTCATATCTATTGTAACTTCTGAAAATTGCTTTAAATAAACATACACAGATATTTGGCATTTAATTAGTCAGACAAGAAAAAAATAGTCCTAAATGTGCGTCAGAAGGGTTTTAAATTATAGACCACGATCGAGGAAGAAATGTTGATTATTGACTTATTATTTACTGAAACAATAAAAAGCTATACTTCATTTATTTAATATATAAATGTTTTTCATGTAATTATTTTGTATGCTTCTTTGCTTCACAGATTTTCATTATATGTTCTTTGGATTTGCACAGGTCCCATTCTTGCCTGATATAGGTTTCCAGCTGCTGAAGAGTTCGATCTGGACTATAGACAGGACAATTCAGCACCCAGATTCTTCTACCACAAAGTTATGCTGTTGTAATAGCTGCAGTATGTGGTTTTGCATTGTCCTGCTGAAGTACACAAATTCTTCCCTGAAATAGGCATTGTCTAAAGCCTTTAAAATACCTTTCACCATTCATAGTGCCTTCAGCGTATAACCTCTGCCAGGCATGACTTCACCGAATAAGGTGCACCAGCAGGTTATAAATAGGAGTGAACCAGAAACATCCTCGGGTCAATTTTGTCTGAAGGACGTCCAGGCACGCCAGCAGTGTGGCATTGAAACGCAGCATCTCATTCCCGCTTTATCATGAACAGGGTTACAGCTAAGTAACTTGAGACGTTCCCTTTCAAAAACTACACTCGATGCTGCGTGAAAATGCTATGGGAACGAGAATACCAACTCGCCACCCTGCAAGTGTCTGGACCCCCAGGTTGTGTAGCGTGTGCGCACAATAGCCAAGAAGGTCTCAGACCTAGCTCTGGGATGCTGACTCAAGGATCCGCGAGCCCGGAGTAGCATTGACATCCAGACTATAAAATCTAACAAACATGTGTGGCAAGGACCAGCTTGCCGCATCACACAACTGCTGCAGGGGGGCGCCTCTTGCCAGAGCAATTGGTGAGGCAATCCCCCAAGTTAAATGTGCCCTGATTCCAAGACGCGAAGTGTGACCACAACCTCATAGGCTAGGGCAATAGCATCTCTCACCCAGTGTGACAGAGTCTGTCTAGTGGCGGCCACCACCTGGTTGCGACCCCCATGGCAAATAAAGAGCTGCTCTGACTTATGCCACTGGCTAGTGCGGTGGACGTAAATCCGAAGAGCACGTACTGGACACAGTAAGTGAAGTCTTTCCTGCTCGGGAGCTGTGAAAGGCGGAGGACAGAAGGCTTCGAGAACGACTGGGTGCATGGTCGAGAATGGAACCTTGGGAAGATAGTTCGGGTGAGGATGCAGAATAGCTTTGACTAGCCCAGGGGCAAAGTCTAGGCAGGATGGGGAGACTGACAGAGACTGCAGATCCCCAATCCTCTTCAAAGAAGTAATAACCATAAGAAAAACCATCTTAGGAGACAGAAGCCTGACAGGCGCTGACTCTAGTGGTTTGAAAGGGGTGTCAGCCAGGCCTTCGAGTACGATAGCTAAGTCCCATGAAGGGACTGCCTCAACCGTTTAGCTCCACAAATAAAACGGGCAACTAAATGGTGCTTTTCCACAGAAACCCCATCGGTCAGAGCATACCGAAATAGTGGCTATGTATGTTCTGAGAGTACTGGGGCATAAGCCAGAGGACAACTTTTCTTGCAGAATCTCCAGCACTGAAACAATCTGGCAGTGGACTGGGTCTACATGTCTTACCATGCACCAACTTTCAAATACACTCCATTTCAGGGCATAAGTTTTTCTAGTGAAGGGAGCCCTGGCACTTAAAATGGTTTCAATAACACTGGCTGGCAGACCAGCATCTCTTAGTTGGTCCCCATCAGGGGCCAAACGTGAAGGTTCCAGTGCTTGGGCTGGGGATGAAATATTGTCCCCTGCGCCTGAGACAGAAAATCCCTCCTCACTGGAATCACCCAGGGTGAGCCGTCAAGGAGATATATTAGATCCAAGAACCACACTCTGGTCAGCCACTGGGGTGCTATCGATAAGAGGCGCAAACTCTGTTAACGGACCCTCGCCAGGACTCCTGGGAGCAGAACTATCAGTCCCCATGTGTCACAGCTTGTCTGGATAGCAAGTCCACTCCTACATTCATGTGCCCCGGAATGTAAATCGCTCTGAGGGACAGGAACTTGTCCTGTGCCCAAAGCAGAACCTGGTGTGCTAGCTTGTTCAAGCGGCGCGAGCACAGTCCACCCTTGCGATTTATGTACGAGAGTACCACAGTGTTGTCCACCCGCACTAGGACATGGTAGCCTCTCAACTGCTGGAGGAAGTGTTTCAGGGCCAGAAACAGTGCCAGCATTTCGAGGCAATTGGTGTTCCATGCGAGAAGATGACCTCTCCAGCTCCCTTGTGCTGGACGGCCATCCAAGCCCGCACCCCAGCTCGTGAGGGAAGCATCTGTCATTAGCATCTTGTGATGGCAAGACGGACCTAAAGTGGGACCCAAAGTCAGAAACCGGGGTCTGAACCACATAGAAAGGGTACGAAGCCCTGGCGCGTAACCCTTATTAGCCTCTGGGGATTGGCCCTTAAGTGAAATCCCCTGGCCCTTAGCCACAACTGAAAATGACCTGTGTGCAGAAGGCCCAAAGGTATCACCATGGACGCAGCTGCCATGAGATCTCTGAAAGTGATGAAGAGTGACTTTCTGGCCTAGCTTGATTTCCTTCATGACAGGAAAGCAAACCTCAGGAACCTTGTGTGTTGTGGCAATATTTCTATATGAAAATAAGCGTCGTTCAAGTTGATTGTCACAAACCAAACCTCTGGTTGAATTTGAGAAACAATCGGCTGTCAACATTTTGATGTTCAGCCCAAGATGATGTAAAATTGGACGCAACCCCCCTCCCCCCCAATCTCTCTTGTCTGGCAGGGGAACATGCTCTATGGCCCCTTTACCCAGCAAAGTTTGTAATTGCTAAGTCAGCAGATGTGCTCATTCCGGTTCCATGAAAGTGGAAAACGATGTGCAACGGAAAGGAGGTGTTAGGTGTCCGGCATCCTGAAACAAGACAGGAAGGAACCGAGCACCTAACATTTCGCTGGAGACCGCTGCTTCCTGAAACACCCGTGGTGGCAGAGATTAGACAAGGTGCCAGGGAGGAGTCTTTATCCCTTATTGGAATTTCTACATGTCCCTCCCCAAGGGGAGACACCCCCATGGTCCTGGGCACGTCAACCTCAGGAGTTCTTTTTTTGGCAGAGATAATGCTCCTCAGGTCCGGTGCTTTTTTTTTTCTCTTTTTGAGGCGGATTGTGAAGCACAGCGAGTCCCTCCCCTGTCTCTATGAGGGGGTAGCTGGCTCGCCACACTCTCCTTCTGCGCCTCACACCTCGTGGGGACCAGACCTGGTCGGGACTGGGTAATCAGACTCCTGAGCACAGCAGGGGAGAAACCTCACAAAAGGTCTGCTCATAGAGCCTCGCCTCCCGAAACCTAGTGGCAGCGGTGTTTACAGCATCGCCAAAGAGGCCAGTAAGGCGAGAGGGGGTGCATCAAGGAGAAAAACGTGATCCCTGACCTCGATGCCTGTGAGGTTAAATCACAGATGTCTCTCCGTGGCAACCACGGCAGCCATAGAACGGCCGATAGCACGGCCGTCTGCTTGGTGGCACGGAGAATTATGGCTCGACGTCATCGATAGACCCGCCAGTGCTCAGAACTCTCAGCAGGTGAGCCTGGTATGCCTGCTAAACCACCATGGTGTGCAGGGCAGCACCAGCCTGACCCACTGCCTGAAAAGCTTTCCCTACCAATGAATATGTTAGTTTACACGGCTTGGTGGGCAGTGTGGGCTTTCTCAGGTAGAATGAGCTCCCAGAGAGAAATAACTCGCACACGTCTCTTCAATCTGGGGCACCATCATAAAACAGGGGATGAATAAGGCTTATTCCGTGAAAGAGTTAACTCGTCATGGAGTTCGCCAAAAAAGGGGAGGAACCCTCGTTGAGGCCTCTCCCCTGGCCACCCGAAAGCACTCTGTCATCTAATTTTGAGCACTTGGGGAATTTTATTATTCTTATTATTTATTTATTTATTCTTATTCTTTTATTTATTTATTTTTTTGCGGCGAGAAAGAAAATCTCTTCGGCCCCTTCACAAAAAGCGCCTGAGTGCGCTTGAGAAACTTCCTGATCCGGGGAGAGCGCGAGAGATAGGGGGAATTCCGTCTCATGCGCATCTGCCAGAAGCAAGGGAGGATGTCTCTTCCGTCTGCTGACAAGAAGCGCTGGAGCGTGCTTGAGAAGTGCACACTAAAAACGTCCTGATCTGGGGAGAGCCCCAGGAATGCGCCGCCGCTCAGTTTCTCTTTATAGAAAGCGAGCCGCGCACAAAGCACCTTAATAGGAGATCACAATGCTTGCACTCTCCTTGAAACCCAAGCACTCAAAGAAAAAGTCGTGGAGATCGCCCTCCGAAAGAAATCTATCACTCGGAGGCACGCATCTCTCAACCAACTCTGCCATTATCGGTAAGTAAAGTTTTTCTTTCCTACTGTTATTCTGCATGCACACACACACACACACACACACACACACACACGTTAACACAAAGCGGTCCTGAAGACAAAAAGATCTGAGGATGTTTCCGGTTCACTCCTATTTAAAACCTGCAGGTGCACCTTATCGGGTGATGTCACCTGACTGAGATTATAAGCCGAAGTATTTGGCGTTTTTTTTTATACACACAAGTTTTGATTCACAAGATGTTCCAATAGCGTTTTCATGCAGCATTGAGTGTAGCTTTTGAAAGGGAACCAAAATATAAGATGACCCAAAACCCTACATGCATAGCTTTTCTAATTAAACATGATAAAATCTAAAGGCTCACCGTGTTAACGTTTACTTTGCTTAAATTCGACACTAACAAAATTTAATTCTACATTTGTACTGTAATTTTAGTACTGTGATTATGAATTCGTTTAACTACAATGTTACACTTGATTTTATCTGCTACTATGTGCAGCTCTAAAGGAGCTGCGGCTCATTAATCCTTGAGAGAATTAACTAAGGCCTGAGGTGTCGGTTTATAGTTATATAGCGCCACTTAGCGGTAAAAGCCAGCAAACGCACAAACACAAATGCTGTCGCTGTGAGGTGCGACGGTAAAAGTAGAATACCGCTTGTCTACCATCTGTAAGTGTGTGTATGTTAGTGTTCCCTGCAATGGATTGGCAGGCTGTCCAGGGTGTACTCTGCCTTGTTCACAGGTCCCCTGGAATATGCTCCAGGCTTCCTGCAACCCTGTACAGGATTATAGAGAATGAGTAAGTGTTATCTCTAGCTAAGAATTATTGTCTTAACAAAGAATCTCTGGCATGAATGTCACTAAACCCCATTTGCTATAACACATGCCTCATTATTGCTCTGCTCTGCATTTTTCTGCTTTATATTTCTATAAAATAGTTTTAATAATACACTGGCAGTGTATTAATTTAGACTGATAATAACATGTAAGGTTTTTTACTCCACAATGTCAAACTAAGACATTGTAGTGTCTTAGTTTGACACATTGTAGTGGAAGGTAAAATGTAGCATTCATGGACCTAACCACATATTGGTGCACTAAGGATCAGGATTGATGCAAGGATCGGGATTGAAGAGTCTTTCAAGCCTTTTTTACTCATGTAATAAAAAATCAGAATTCTGTAAAGGATATCAGCATGTTTCACATCTTTTTTGGAAAATGAATGAATGAATGAATGAATGAATGAATGAATGTGTGATTTGAGTAACGGGGGCTCATGCCCCAGTAAAGTTTTCTATGCAATGTCTAACAATTCCCCTGGTCTCTGGGTAATGATCTGATGATGAAAGATTTATGTTTAATGGAATGGACAAGCCACCCTGCCCCAGTGTTTTAAAAGTGGAAACGCTCCCTAGTGGCATGTGAATTTATGACTGTTCTTAATCTGTCAGAGTGTTTGGACAAAAAACAATGAGGTTTAGAGCACTGGAAATGCACACTTGAATGTTTTAGGTCACCTGTAGGTAGTGAAGTAGCTGGGTATTCAAGATTATTTTCTGATGTATGATGTGATCTGCTTATATTTTACTTCAAATACTGTAGGGTTGTGAAAGAAAGAAGTATTATATCATGAAATGTAAAACAAAGAAACAAAATATAATCTAGTTTGTACATGATTTTTAAATACCAGTCCAATTACAGCCATTATCTGAGCTAACATACACCGTTGATACCATAAGGTTATTTTCTTTCAAAACATATTTCCATGAACTGTATCCTGGTTTAGGCTACCAGCTGCAAAGGAGATGCATCAGTTTGGAATTAAATTAAAGGGTCACACTACCGTATCACATTTACTTTTACATTATTCCCTTTTTTTATCAGTATTAATGATAATATCAAAACAAATATATGCAATTTCAATCAATAGTTTTCTTTATTTGCTATTTTGGTCCATATGACCAAAATCATGTCTGTTCAGTGAATGCAAATTTGATTGTATATTTTACTCTTTTTTTTTTTACAAAAATCTAACAAAGTGGGACAAAGATGTACAGTAGAGCATTATAATATATTCATGTATATTGCAATAAGTACCAAATGTAATTTGGTTATTGCAATGTACATGCAGGACAATTCAACTGAATTTATTTCATATTATCATAAATTAAACATGCCAGACATTATATTATTCTTTTATTATTATTATTTGGATAGCTCTTGTAATAATGGAGGACAAATCCACACTTAAATACATATAAAATGTAAAAGAAAGACAAAAGACAAGGAACTCTACTCAACTCATCTTTAGTGGTTTAGCATTTTAACAACAAGAATGCCCCAAAGTGCTTTACATAAATAATAAAATAACATAGTAATATAATAAAATAAAATAAAAATAATAAAATAATATTATAAAGGAACATCATTAAAATCACATTACACACATATCTAATCAAACAATATGTAAAATCAAGATCTCATGTTGGTTTAAACGCCAGAGAAAACGTGAGTTTTAAGATGGGACTTAAACACCCTGGTCAACCGTATGGTCATTTCACAATTTGGGTGCCGCCACAAAGAACGCCCGATCACTCCTGAGCTTGCATTTGGTCTTGGATACCGTCAGCAAAAGTTTATCTGATGATCTGAGAGACCGGGATGAAGCATAGGGCTTAAGCAGATCCAAAAGGTAGGGCGGGGCAAGGCCATGTAAACATTTCAACGTGACCAGAATAATTTTTTTATTTAAATTAATTCGGGAGCCAATGAAGAAAAGCCAGAACTGGAGAGATATGTTATCTTTTACGCGTAGACTTTAAAAGTCGGCATCAGCTGTAGCCGATGTAATGCTGTCTGAGAAACCCCAAAATATAGAGCATGTTATGTACCTGACACGGGGGACGCAGGTGCAGATGAAATGACTCGTGAACTCGGGGTTTGCAGAAACACGAACAAATCCGATAAGGAGAATCCAACTCATAAAGCCAAAAAACAGGCAAGTGTCGGGCGATTTACTAACGGACATAAATAAGGAAAGGCTAAACTCGTAAACGTAGAAACAGAAACTAGATCGTAAACCAAAATAGCAATCCAAATTCAAAAGGCTTGGTAATGACACTGGAACAAGTTCATAGGGAGCGTATACTTCGCGAAGACCGGAAGTGTGAGAGTTCCTTTTATCTGTGTCCTGGGATTAGTTTCAGGTGTGCTAGTACTCAGGTGAGTCAGAGTGTTGTTGTTGGGAGTTGTAGTTCTTTCTTGTAGTTCTGACAGAGCCCTACCCCAAGGAGCTCTCTCCGGGAGCGATGAGTTTTCGGGGTCTACCTCTTTGCTTTTGGTTTGGCCTATTGGGGTGAAGTGTGTGGAACTCTTGTATTAGCAGCGGGTCTAGCACATTCTGAGCTGGAACCCAGCATCTCTCCTCTGGTCCATACCCGTGCCAGTCAATGAGGTACTGTAGTTTGCCTTGTTTTCTTCTTGAATTCAGTATTTTTCTTATTCTGAAGACCTGTTGGTTATCTACCCTCGTCAGTCCAGGAGGGTCTTTGTTGAGCACAAGTTCATTCATGGGTCCTTCTTTTGCTGGCTTCAGTTGTGATATGTGGAAAGTGGGGGATATGTGGCAGTCACGAGGTAGTTGTACTCTGTAGGCAACCTCATTTATTGGCTTCACTATTTTGTATGGTCCAATGAATTTTGTGGTAGAGCTTCCTGCAACCTTCTTTAATTTGCAGATTCTTTGTTGAGATCCATACTCTGTCTCCAGGTTTGTATGTTGTGTTATTCCCCCGGTGTCTGTCTGCAAATATTTTGCTTGCTGTGCTGGCTCATTGTAGTTGCTGGTGTGCCTGTTCCCATGTTTGTTCATATCCCATTAGGCATTGAAATGGTGTCAATTTGACTCGAGTGGATGAGTGAGTTTTGAGCATATTCTACCCATGGGATGAACTGAGACCAGTCTTGTTGATTTTCTCCACAATAGGTTCTTAACATTGTGCCAACCTCCTGATTTGCACGCTCCATTAGCTTGGGGGTGGTATCCTGAAGTCAAGTTTACTGTCACCCCCAATTTCTCTATGAAGTTTCTCCATACTTTTGAGGTGAACTGGGGTCCACGGTCGCTTACCACATCTTCTGGTATCCCAAAGTACCTGAACACCTGCTGGAACAGGATTTCTGCTGTTCTGAAGGTTGTGGGGAGCTTTGATAGTGGAATTAATCTCAAGGATTTAGAAAATCTGTTCGAGATTCTGGAAGGTCAGTGATGAAGTCGATAGCTACGTGGGACTACGGTCTCCGTGGTATTGGCAGAGGCATTAAGTTCCCCGCCGGAAGGGATCTGGGCACTTTGGCTTGGGCGCATGCTGAACAAGACGCAATATATTCATTGATGTCGGCTCTCATATTCGGCCACTAGTACTTTCCTTGTAACAGGTTGTGGGTTCTATTAGCTCCAGGGTGACCTGTTCCGGGAGATGCGTGAGCCGATATAATCAACTTGCTCCGTATTGGGATGGGGACGAATTTTTTTTCTCGGGGGAATTGCTTTGGTACTTGGGCTTTTGGGAAATCATTTATCTCTTTGTCTATTTCCCACGTTATGGTACCTATAATTCTGGATTCTGGGATTATTCTGTCCTCGCCCTTGTCTGGTTGTTGTGGATCCGTGACAGTGCGTCAGCCTTACCATTTTTGGACCCTGGACGGTAGGATAGTATGAAGTTAAATCTTGTGAAGAATAATGCCCATCGGACTTGGCGGGCGTTCATTCTCTTTGCCGATTTGATGTACTCCAGATTCTTATGGTCTGTATATATTATGAACGGGTGGTTTGCTCCTTCGAGCCAATGACGCCACTCTTCTAATGCCAGTTTTACTGCAAGTAACTCTCGATTTCCTACATCGTAATTCTGTTCCGCTGGTGTTAACTTCTTTGACATGAATGCTATGGGGTGTAGTTTAGCTTTGACGCCAACTCTTTGTGAGAGTATTGCTCCAGTTCCGGTCTCTGAGGCATCCACTTCTACCAAGAACGGTTTAGAAGGATCTAGGTGTTTTAATATAGGTGCTGTTGTGAATGCCTCTTTGAGATGTAGGAAGTCTTGTTGTGCTGCTGGGTTCCATTTTTATCTTTTGGAGTTCTCTTTCAGCAGATCTGTCAGTGACTAATGAACCGTCTGTAGAAATTTGCAAATCCTAAAAAGCGTTGTAGTTCCTTTATAGTTGCTGGGCTGGGCCAGTCCCTTACGGCTGATACCTTTTCCTGATCCATCTGTACGCCATCCTGGCCGATAACATACCCCAAGAAGGCCATTTCTTTAACATGGAATTTGCATTTCTCTCCCTTGACATACAGATGATTGTTTCTGAGGCAGGTTAGTATGTTCTTTACATGCATTATGTGGATGTTCAAGTCTGGTGAGTAGATCAGGATGTCGTCAATGTATGCGATCACGTATTTCCCCAGCATTTCTCTGAGTATGTCGTTTATGAAGTTCTGGAATACTGCCGGGGCTGAAGAGAGTCCATATGGCATTACGCAGTATTCATAGTGCCCAGATGTGGTGCTGAATGCCTTTTTTTTCATTTGTCTCCTTCACGAATTCTGATTAGATTATAGGCGCTGCGTAGATCCAGTTTTGAAAATATTTTTGCTTCTCTAAGTTGCTCCAAGGCTGTAGGGACCAGGGGTAGGGGGTATCTATATTTTACAGAGACCTTGTTAAGCTCCCGATAGTCTATGCAAGGTCTGAGACCACCTCCTCTTTTTTCCACAAAAAAAGAACTTGATGAGACCGGAGATGTGGATGGACGAATATATCCTTGGTGCAGCGCTTCGGTGATGTATTCTTCCATTACTTCTGTTTCTTTTTGTGATAAGGGGTATATCCTGCTTCGTGGGAGAGGGGTACCCTCAAGGAGCTCGATAGCACAGTCATAGGGTCTGTTGGGTGGGAGATGACTGGCTTTTTTCTTATTAAACACATCACTGAGCATTCGATATTCCTTTGGAATATTATTGTTTGTAGCTGTTTCTGGGCTTTCAATGGAGGTGGATGCTACGTGGAGGGTGGGTTGAAGCATGCACTGTTCTTTGCACTCCTTAGACCAGTGTGTTATTGTTTGTTCCTTCCATGATATCTGGGGGTTATGTTGTTGTAGCCAGGGAAATCCCAGAATTATGGGGAACTTAGTTGTAGTGATGAGAAAGGAAATGTGTTCCTGATGCATTGCGCCGACAGTGAGTGTTAGTAGTGCAGTTTTGTGTGTTACGGATCCTCCTCCTATGGGTCCTCCATCTAATGCTTCGATCAACAGAGGCTGTTTCAGTGGTTTCAATGGAACATTGTATTTAGTGACGAGATTTTTAAGTTTCCGGCTGCTCCAGAGTCAATCAGTGCTGGAACATACATTTTCTTATTTGAGAATTCCATTTTAACCTTCATGGATAGAAGACAATGAGTAGCATTTTCAAATTTTTTACTCACCGCCGGATTTTGGGTATTGCCTACTTTTCCGGAGCTATTCCTCTGCTCCTGGTCGGCCATACCAGGCAGAGACCTATGCTGTGTTGTGCTCCCCGCCGTAGAAGCACAACTGCTCCCTCCGGCGGTGGTTCATTTCTCCTGCTGTCGTTCGTGCGCCCCCAATTTGCATTGGTTTGGCAGGAGGTAGTGTGACAGATTCCATGAATTTGCCGGGGTATCGTTGTCTTGACATCAATGCATCGAGTTTTATGGTGAGATCAATCAGTTCATCCAGCGAAAGATTGTCTTCACGACATGCTAGTTCTTTGAGCAACCTAGGATTTAACCCTCTGCAATATGCTCCTTTTAGCGTCGGTTCATTCCACTCACTACCAGCGGCTAGAGTGCCAAAGTTGAGAGCGTATTCGGCTACGCTCTGTTTGCCTTGCTGCATATTGAGCAGGTGCTCACTCACCTCTTTTCCTTCCAGTGAATGATTAAACACCCTTTTAAACATCTCGAGGAAGTGGTCCAAAGAATTCGTACTTTCGTCACCTTTATTCCACACCGCGGTAGCTCATTTTAATGCTTTACCCGTGAGCATATTGATGAATTGTGCAATCTTTCCTTTTTCGCTGACATTGTCCTGTCCAGCAAAGTAAAGCGAGCATTGCAAAATGAAGCCTTGACATTCTGCTGGGTCACCAGCGTATTTCTTCGGACGAGCCACCATGATCGGGTTTGGCACGGCGGAGATGGGAATTTCTGGGTGGGGAGGAGCGACGCTGGCTGATACTTTGTTGGTAAGTTGATCTACTACTTGTTGCATCTTTTCAAAGTTCTGCTGGAGTTGTACCAGATCCATTCTAATTTGTGCTACATCTTGATGGAGCTTGATGGAGCTTGATGGAGGCAAAGTATTCTGTTATGTACCTGACACGGGGACGCAGGTGCAGATGAGATGACTCGTGAACTCGGGGTTTGCAGAAACACGAACAAATCCGATAAGGAGAATCCAACTCGTAAATCCAAAAAACAGGCAAGGGTCTCGTAAACGTAGAAACAGAAAATAGATCTTAAACCAAAATAGCAATCCAAATTCAAAAGGCTTGGTAACGACACTGGAACAAGTTCACAGGGAGCGTATACTTCGCGAGGACCGGAAGTGTGAGAGTTCCTTTTATCTGTGTCCTGGGATTAGTTTCAGGTGTGCTAGTACTCAGGTGAGTCAGAGTGTTGTTGTTGGGAGTTGTAGTTCTTTCTTGTAGTTCTGACAGAGCATTCCAGCATGAAAGTAATCAATGGAATAACAACGGCAAGGAAAAACTCTGAGATAACATGAGGAAACCTTGAGTGGGAAAAAACTTGGATTGTACATCTATAAATAAATCCCTTTTGTAACTGTTATACGGTCAAAAGAGCAATTGTATAAAAGGAAATGTGTTTTAGTTATCATGAAGTTGTTGAGATTACCAACTGTCATGAAAGAACCTTGCCCTAGCCCCTGTTTTTCCATAAGGATGCCTCTACTAATGTTACTGTAATTTTCGACGTAGGAAACTTTGGTGCTTAATGTGGCTTCTGCCCAAACTGGGATGACTTGCTATTACTTTTAAAAGGAATCCAATAAATGTTTTCCCAAAAATTCCCACTTTTCCAATTCAGGACAGGGCAGGCATAGAGCCCTGAATTTTGCACTCGCTCCTCAAGACCGAAATCAAAGTTTAATATAAAAACCTATAGCAATAACATGAAGAAAATGGGTTAGAGAAATTTAAATGACCATATCAAATGAAGATCAAAAAAGAAAAAAAAAATATTTTCATATTTCACATATTCATGTTTGTAATTAAATAATGGTCAGCTTTAATTTAATCAGTGATATAATGTTCGGTTGAGGCCCACATACAGGCCTGTCTTTCGGTACAGCGGAATTCTTTGCCTAACTTTTAAATACAAAGAAATATATTTTTTTGTAGTTGAGTAGCTTTTTCCATGTTTACTGTAAATTGTATATCGTCAGCTGAATACACTCCCAGTTTTAAGTAGATTATTAAATCCATCAAATAACTTTTCATAACATCACTTTTACTCATCATTTTAATTTTAATGCAAATCAATGTGGTCTCAGTTTGAGTATTTTACTTACCTCAACTCAGATTGCTGCGGATATGTTTGCTTTAAGGACCCATGTTTATCACATAGTGGCGTTCCACATGCCTAGTTTTTATTAGCATTATGGTTTCAGAACATATGAGATAAACTGTAGGAAGAATAAACTTACATTACTCTGTCCTTTTATCTTTGAAAATTCAGTTTTCATAATATAGTTGCCTTTTTTTTCGAGTAAGGTTTGCTGTGTCACCTGTTGATTAGTTTCTGTGTCTTCCACATAGTCTGTGTATAAACTATACGTTCATTTGCTCTGCTGAGTGATGCGTATAGCCACGCCCACCTTGAGGGAAAAAGCACTATATTTGTCCAAGAAAGCGCTGAATGGTGTGACATAATCTGGTATAAAAACTGCTCATAATTTCACTTTTACTCAACATTTTAATTTAATTTATGGCACAGCTTTACAGAAATACGTAAGGATTGGCAAAGTTTAATTAAATTCTGTCCAGCCAGTTTTGCGTGATGCTGTGACAAAATCGGCTGGACATATAGACAGATGTATGAAATGTAAAGATATCATTGTAAAAGCGAGTTTTGACCAATGTGCAGAAAAAATTTTGTGATTTTGTGATTCAAGAACTTGCTGGTTCAAAAGCAGCACTGTGGTAGAATGGGTGCTGTTACTGCCTTGTAACTCCAGGTTCCCTGGTTCAATTCTGAAATTTATAGTTCTTCATGTATTTAGGTGGGTTCCTCCTATTGCCAAGAAATCAGGTGGACAGATCTTCTGATCCTTCTGATCCTAGGATTTTCTCACATTTAGTCCAGGGTTCTCAGGATAAGATCCACTTTACTGCAAAACTGACCATGACTAATTGATTATTATGAACAAATAATATTGGGTCAGGAAATTGCTTATGTAGAATATTTCTTTATATTTTGCTGTGTAGCTTTCTCAAAGGTGAGACACATACATATCAAGGTGATTTCATCACTTTCATCATGTTCCCATTTCTTCTCCTCAACTCTATCACATTTGGCCTACCAATTCATAAAATCAGTGACAACATACAAAGTGCCTTTAAAAAATTAGAACATCATGAAAGTATATTTTTTTAATTATTAAATTTAACATGTGTGTCATGGGCAACTGGAGGCGGACCAGAAGACTTAGCAGTTAGCCCTTGTAGCGTGGACGGTAAACCCAAACGTGGAAGTAGCATGATTAGGCAGGATAACCACACGAGTTAACCATAGGGGAGGTTGTGAAGGGCTTTAGCTGGGACGTGTGGAATACCGGAGCGCCGCAGGCAGCTGGAGCTGGTAGGTGACAGGATTGATCCGGAGAGTGACACGGTAGGGACCAATGAACCTGGGTGAAAGCTTTCGGGACAGTGTGGAGGTGCAAATTTCTGGTTGACAGCCACATCTTGTAACCTACATTGTACAATTGTCCCAGAGGGTGTCGGCGGTGATGCTAAGTGGCATATTGGGTGTCCCGGCGGCCCAACTGTTGGGCTGACGGTACATCAACCTCCAGTTCTTGGTGGTCGAACATCGAAGGCTGAAAACCGTGGCATACCTCAAATGGGCTTAAGTTGGTGGCGGATGTGAAGATTGTGTGACAATTCAGCCCAAATGAGTTAGCGGGTCCAGGAGCGCTGACGGTCAGCATCTCAGGTAGCGCCCCAGTTGTTGGTTGGTCCGCTCTGTCTGACCATTAGTCTGAGGGTAGTATCCGAATGATAGACTGCAGGTGGCTTTGATCAGATGGTAGAAGGCCTTCCAGAATCGGGCAGTGAACTCGGCCCTCTGTCTGAGACAATGTCCTTTGGGAAGCCAAACAGATGGACTATGTGTTCTAATATCAGCTGTGAGTCTGGTGAGGGTCACCAGGTGCTCAGCTTTCGAGAACCGATAGTTGATAGTTAGGATGGTGTTCTTCTCCTCGGAGGCTGGCAGGCCCGTGATGGAGTCAACGGCAATGTGTGTCAAGGGCCGGCGAGGAACAGGAAGTGACTAAAGTTCCCCTGGCGTTGGCTGGTTGGTATCTTTGGCCCTGGCACACACTGGGAAAGCCTGGACGAACTCCTCGATGTCCTTTACCATAGACAGGAACTTGGTCGGTGAGAGGACAGGCCCAAAGTACGCCCGGGGGACATCTTGTTGTCGGGAGAGTTGTTGGGAGAGTGCGTCTGCCTTGGTGTTCTTGGTAGGAAAGATGGAAATTATAAATGTTTGAAAAATAATGCCCACCGCGCCTGTCTCGGGTTGAGTTGTTTTAGGTTGCACATGGTGATGAGATTTTGATGATTGTTCCAGATGATGAACGCCTACCTGACGTCCTGAAGCCAGTGACGCCATTCTTCCAAGGCCCACTTTATAGCCAGCAGTTTGCGGTCCCCCACACCCGTATCGCTGCTGAGTAGGATCAAATTTCTTGGAGAAGAAGCTACAGAAGTGTAGCTTCTGGTCTGGAGCTTGCTGGGAGAGAACAACCCCGGCGCCCACATCCGAAGCATCTACTTCCACAATGAATGGTTTACTTTCATCTGGATGGAGGAGAATTGTAGCCATGGTGAAGCGATGGCATAGTTCATGGACAGCAGAGATGGCAGCAGGGTTGAAACTGAAGTGATGGTCGAGTCAGAGCAGTCAAAGCCGCTGCAACTGTACTGTAGTCCTGGATAAAGCGACAAGAGAAGTTCACAAACCCGAAAAAAACAGTTAAAGTTGCTTGAGGTTCTTGGGTAGGGGCCAATGATGCACAACTTCCAGCTTCTGGCCACACCCTGGGATGAGATGACAAAACCCAGGAATGTGGTGGAGCACTTGTGAAAAGCGCATTTCTCCAACTTACAATACAATGGATGGACGAGCAATCTTTTGAGGACCGCCCTGACATGTTGAATGTGCTTGTCGACTGTTCATGAGTAGATGAGGATGTTGTCGAGATAGATGAATGCCCACCAACCTAAGTTAATTAATTCATGACAATTCCTCTTCTTGTAATTTCAATACTTAATTTCCATTGATGTTAGATATAGTTTAATAAATAATGCTACATGATGAGGCTTCAAGTAGACCCTGTAATCTGTGATTGGTATCAGCCGATACAGCTTCTAGTGATAGGAGATTGGTGATCGGCCTCAGAAATACTGGTTAACAACATAAAGTGCTGGATTGAAGAATATTTATCTAAAGTCGACTGAAAGGTAAAAGGTTGGTAGGAAAACATGAACAAACAATAGGGATGACCACAGCTTTAAAAAAAATTGTCAAGCAAAGTCAATTTGAGAAGTTGTGAGAGCATAGATGTGTCCATAATGCACAGATGCTTCAGGAAATGGGCTACAAATGTTTCAATCCTAGGATCAAGCCACATCACAGAGACAATATCAGAAATGTCTTATCTGGGTTAAGGTGAAAAATAACTAGACTTTTGCTCTGTGGTCCAAAGTCATATTTTCAGAGTGTAGAAGCACAGAATTCAACTTCCTTGAAGTCCAATGTGAAGTTTACACAGTTGGTGATGATTTAAGGTGCCATGTCATCTTCTGGAGTTGGTCCACCATGTTTTATCAAGTTCAAAGATAACCTGGCCATCTACCCAGAGATTTTAGGGGACATAATGCTTCCATCTGCTGATGAGCTTTATGGAGTTGTCAATTTCCTTTTCCTGTAGGATGTATCACCTGCCCACAGTGACTATCACTAGTTGGTTTGTTGACCATGATGTTACTGTGCATGACGTGACATCCAAATTGCCTGACCTGAACACCATATAGAATCTATGGGGTATTGTCAAGAAAAAGATTTCTGTATGGTATTTTTTTTTTTACTTGAAAACTATTGACTTTATTTGACTACTTGAATTGACTTTAGAGACTATACTAATATGGCTATATAGAGATATTGGATTTCCATGAGCTGTAAGCCATAATCATCGAAATCTAACAAAAAAGTCTTAAAATATTTCACTTTACATGTAATTAATCTAGAATATTACCCTATATATTCTAAAAGCTTTCTGTAATTGTTAGGAACCTCCACCAGAGGTCACTGTTCATGTCTGTGTAGTTCTTGTTGGTTGACTCAGTTTCCCAGAAGGCACCTCAGTCAGGTCATGAGTGCTCACCTGAACTGAGGTGGCTCATTAAAGCCTCTATAAATAGCAGTTTGTTCTGGGAAACTGGGTCGAGCATTGTTTATTTGTTGGTATGTTTGTTTGTGATTGTTTTTGGATATACCATCATGTGGGCATTCCTTTTGTTTGTTTTTTGTTTCTTTAAGTTTATATTTTGTTTTGTTTTGTAACCTGTGCTCAAGAGGGCTCTAGTTTAGTTGTCTTTATACTCCTTGTGTTACTGGATTCATGGAGCTGTCCTGTTTCATGTTTAGTTAGGCTGTGTCTCGTCCTGTGTACTGTGTAAGTACTGTTCTGTCTTCTGGTTTATTCCCTTGTATGTGTAGCCACATGAGGGCTTAGTCATTAGCAGGGTTAGCCACTGGTAGGCCTTAACGGCTAGTAGGGTTAGCCTCTAGTGGGATTGACTGCTAGTGGTTCTGGTCACCAGTAGGTTAGCAGCTAGTTTGGTATATCCCCATGTGTGCCCTGCCTTTTGTTTTCTGTTTCCCAATTAGGTCAGTACTAACCTGGTTAGCCACTAATCCCTTAGCTACTAACTTGGTTAGGTCAGCATCCAGTGTCTCCTTATTCCATGTAGCTACTAACCTCACTAACCACTAACCCATCTGGTCTCTAGTCTCTGTTGCCCCTGTCTCCTGTCTAGCCCTGTCTCCTGTCTAGCCCTCGCCCCATCTCTAGTTCCAGCCACGTCCTGTCCAGTCTTGTCTCTAGTTCCCCTATGTGTCTTTAGTTAGCTCCAGCTCCATGTTTCCTCATCCCTGGTTCCTTCTGTCAGCTCCCTGTATCAGCTCCTGGTTCCCATGTCAGCTCCTGGTTCCCTGTGTTCAGATACTTTCCTGTTGTGTTTTTCCTGAGCCCTAGTTTTAGTTTGTCTGTTTTTGAGTTTGTTTCTTTTGTAAATAAAGACTTTGTTTTAACAACCCCTCTGCCTTCATGCCTACCCTACATGCCCACGGCAACCATACCATCAGCCGGTCTAGCCCGAGTACCACCAGCTAGACCATGACTAATTTAGACACACTTCCCATTTATATTAATCATCCTAACTTCACTACATTAATATTTAGGCATTTGGCAGATGCTGTTATCTTAAGTGCTTTGAAACTTCCATCATTGGACAGATCCTTACACTTACTAGCTTACTATTAAGTACCATCAGTCAAACAATGTTGGGGAGGATTTTTTTTTTTTTTTAGGAGGGTAATTAACCCAAATATCAAAGAAACAGGTCTTTAGTCATTGTTTAAAGATTGTCAGTGACTCGGCTATATGGAAGCTGTATATAGAGGAAGTTCATTCCACCACCTAGGTGCCAAAACAGAAAAAAAAAAAATCTAGATGCATGTCTTCCTTAATCTTTGTGAGGTGGTGAGACCAGCCAAGTAGTGCTAGAGGATTGGAGGGAATGTGATGCATTGTGTTTTGAATTTGATGCAGGCAGCTACAGGTAGATGGAGTGGAAAAGTGGGTTGGTATGGGAGAACTTGAGAAGGTTAAAAACTAAATGTACAGCTGCATTCTGGATCAGCTACAGAGGATGAATGGTGGACAGAAACATACCTGCCAGGAGCGAGTTGCAGTAGTCCACTGTTATTCCAGTAGTCTTGAAATAAGAGACTGAACAAGCACCTGAGTAGCCTGTGTAGAAATGAATGGGTGAATTCTTCTGATGTTGTAAAGAAAAAATAAATGAGTAAGGGTAGAAATGTGTGGGGGAAAATGACAGTTGATTGACAGTGACAGTCCAGAGTTTGCCCTAAGGTACTGACAGGAGGATTAATCACCTGGGATGAATATCAGTTCAGTTTTACTCAGATTGAGTTTCAGATGATGAGCTGTCATTCAGGATGAAATGTCTGCCAGACATGCTCAGATCAGGGTGGAAACCTGAGTGTCTAAGGCAGGAAAGGAGAGAATGAGTTGCAAGTCATCTGCATAGCAATGGTATGAAAAGCTGTGAGAGGATATGACCTCATCAAGAGACTGGGTATAGAGTGTTGTGCGAGAGATAGAGAAACATTTGATTGTAAAAAGTGCGTTCAACAGTTTTAGGGAGAAAAGTGATAGGATAGTGACTGATGTCCACTGGATTTAGGCAGAGTTTCCTGAGGATGGGAGTAACCCATACTTTAAGTCTACGTAAATGCTGCAGGAACCTGAGCTGATGATATGGAATGGTTAATGGTGGTTGTGAAGAAGGACAGGAGGTCTTGTGAGATGGCCTGGATCATTGTGGAAGGGATTGGATCTAATGCACAGGTGGTGGGAATGGAGGATGAGATGATGTGCTAAATATAATCAGTTATCAAGTTGAAAAAGGAAGGAGAGGTAGGTCCTGAAGTTTTTCTATAGGGGTTGGGGTGGGAGTGAAGGTCTCATGGGTTGCTACTGTTTTCCCATCATAGAATATGCTTTTTTTTTTTTTATCCAGCAGTCAGAGAAGATTGAGCATGAAGAGCATGTTGGTTGAGTAAGGAAAAGAATATATTGTTCAGCTTTCATGGATCATGTGCAGAAGTTTCCAGCTTTTCCCTGTAGAAGGCAGTTTTAGCAAAATTCCCATGAGCATTTAGAGAGAAAGCACAATAAGAGATAAGCTGTGATTTCTTCCATCTTCTCTCTGAAGTTCTTTATTCTCTTCTATTGGGCACAATGCATTGGACAGCCATGGAGCAGGACAAGAAATCATCCTTGGTTTAGAAGGCAGAGGGCATGGGAGGCCCATGAATGATGAAAGAGAGGAGAGAAAAGTATCAGTGGCAATCTCTAGTGGGAGAAAGAAACGGAGTCTGAGAGGGATGTCTGGTAAAGGAAGATACAAAGGAAGGGAAGATGGAGCAAAGGTTTCAGCAGGTAAAAAAAGAAATTATGGTGCTTGGCTTTAAGCAGGACATGAAAGGTGATCCTGAAGGATTTATGAAGAGGGATAGCAGTTATATCTATGGATGGGGAAGGGTGGCAGAAAACCAGGTCAAGGGAATTTTGGGAGGGCAGCTGTTAATGTTAATGGGAAGGATTTAAGGAGAGGGAGGAGGAAAGAAAATTAAAGAATTGGTCAGGGGGGAGGTTGAAATCTCTAAGAACAGTGAGAGAAGTGTTATAGAAGTAACAGAAATATGTCCATTTTGTCAAGAAAGTTTCCTATAGAACCAGGAGGGTGGTAGATAACAAGGATGTGGAGGTCAATGGGAGAGATTACCTTAACACCACGAAATTTAAATGATGAAAACCTTGGGAGATGAGACAGAGCAACACACCCATAAGACATACCCATAACTGTCCTGGTCAGCCCCAGAATGTGCACAGAATTTCACATTCGCCATTTGTTCTAACTTGCTGTCCATGATGAAATAGCAAACGTGTAAACGCATGTGGTCAGGATAGCACCAGCTGCACAGCTCCTGATGTACACAGGATGATGTATTTTGGCGCACTGACTTATGAGGGTCAGTGCTCCCTGTGAGTGCAGCCTTGTGCTGCCATTTGTTGGCATATTACAAAACTTGTCTTGAAACCTTTGGACACCAATTTGTATGCCAGAAAAAAAAGCAGCACATAAGCAGCACCGTTTCTCAAAAGAATTGTGGGTGGTTCTGCAGGATGCTCAGTACTTGGCGTAGGAGGTAATTTCCTTAGAAAAATGCACAAATTGTACCAGTGACTAAAGGGCACTTAATGTTGTCACACCAAATACTTTCTTTTCCATTAATTACTGTTTACTTGCCATCATTTTTTAACTCTTTTTTTTTTTTTTTTAACATCCTTGCTTTACATCATTCATTTGCACATGTCTAAGTCTTTTGCACAGTACTTTGTTACATATGTGATATATGTATGTGGTATATGTGGTACTGTATATGTCTAAAGAAGAGACTTTAGAGACTGTAGAGTTATACTTCCTTGTTAAGAATATTGTTACAGAATTATAAATATTTCAGTAATTGAACACTGAGAGGGTGATTCTTGCAACAGATTTATTACATTAACCTTGTAAATTGGAGTCAAAAAATTTGGTAACACTAAAAAACTAATCAGTGTTAGATATACACTATATGTTATTTGTAATATGTTATATGTAATATGTTATTTATGTCCATGTTATTTGTTCATGGGTAACATGGGTGTAACGGGTTTGACCCTATGTGCACAGGTGGCACCATGAAGCACGGACACAAGGTGAGGTCTTAAATGGAAAAAGGATAATTTATTTAGAATAAATGGGGAAGGAAAGGGTTAAAGGAGGGAGAGCGGAAAGAAATGGAAGGAATGATGTGAAACGGGCGCATGCAGGTTCGAGGCAGTGCCCAGCTGGCATGCGGGCACGCAGCCAGTGAAAGTGGTGGGCGGAGTGGCAGAACGGAGCGCCCAGAGGCAGCGCTCCTGCACGCTTCCTAAACAGTTATTCGCCAGCTGTCGGTGGCCAGCCTTGCCCCTCCCAGCTTTCTCTGGGCACGGCCTCAGAAGGGAGTCCTCGCTGATGTCCGTCGGCTGGGCGGCTTTCCGGGCTGGGATTGGGGCCTTAACGTAGTCCTCCTCGCGGATTTTTTCTCTTCAGTGGCAGGGATGCGAAGGCGGGCTTGGCGCGGAAGTGAAGATGCTGAGGGAGCTAGTGCAGTTCTTTCCCACGCTGTCCTCCGGTCTCCTCTTTAAAGTCCCTGGGGCACGTCATATCACCCCGCTCGCTCGCGACTTTCTCATACTCCACCTCACGACTCTTTACGTTCTTCCCAGACCCTGGTCTAAACTCCCCGCCTTGCTTTTATAATGTAGAGCAAGCCTGAGATCCTATTAACGTTAATTATCACCAGCTGGCCTACCTAGGGAGCCTACGGGGTGAGCGAGGAGCGATAACAGATTAGCCCATCACAAGCACAGGCCGTGACAATGGGCTACAATGATACCTAGCTTCTAGCACAAGGCTGAATCCCAAATCCTGTTCTAATCCCTGATGGCCACTACTTGGTGTGTTGAACAAGTGATTCTACACCTTACACCACACTATATTTCCATTTAACCCTATTTGGGCTTCAACCCGGGAACTCAGTATGGCTATAACTGTAAGTCACTATCTGTCAGTAACCAGTTCCACCAGTCACAGTTATTTAGTCCCACCAGTAGTGGAAGGATATTTGTTAGAGGAGCAAAATAACTGGTAAAATATACATGCAAATCTTAATTTGTTGATAATAAATGGTATTTGTGAAACTGTTAAAAACTGTATAGAAGCTATATCACAGGCATGGTTGTGTTGTTGTGAATATAAGAATGACTTTGAAGCCTTTGGCACTCAGGCCGCACCCTCAAGCCTACAGCAGTGCTGACATTCAGCACAACAGCATTCCCTATTGTGTGATATTACAATTGTAGGATTTTTGGGATGATGTTAAGTATCATAATTTTCAGTACAGTATCTGAAACACTGAACAGGCCATAACATTTAGAGTTTAATATTAGCAATATCATCATTCTAAGGCAACTATATTAAAGTGGATGATGAATTCAAACACTCACCTCATTTGCTTTCAAGTAGCTGCCTGACAAAGATAAAGAAATAAGCACTCCACTTAATATTGACAGTGCTAGAGTCAATATCAACAGGGAATACTAAAGTGAGCATTGAAATATTTGATGAATAGGCTGCACTTAAAACTATGAGTGGTCCTTATTCACAGCTTAACATCAGCATTAAGTAAAAGTCATTGACATTGTATCTGTCTATGCAAAGAAGCCTTTTTCTTCTTGCATTGGTGCTTTCTTATTTCATCATCCAGAAAAAAAAAAAAACTTTTATCCAGGTTGTTGCAGGCTACATTCACACTGCATGCTTTCACTCACTATTTTCTGCTATGCTAATTCTAAATGCATGTTTGTTTGTGTCTAAATGTGAATGACAATATATTGTATTAATAGTTCTACAATATTATTGCTGTGCAATGAAGTTTTATGTCAAATAAATTGTATATGTGCCCTATGTTGGATTTTATATCAGGGGTTATTGAACATACTAAGACAGATGCAAGTAACTCTTAGAGACCTAGGGTTAGTGCACACATATGCTGCTTGATATTGCTTCTTGATATTTTTATAACTATGTCAGATGTCACACTGCTAGTATGATACATAAATGACATTGCATTGTGAAACAGAATAACACAAATAACAGAGTGAACTAATCTATATACAAATGCAGGATGATATTAAATTTATTTATTTTCTTTAATGGGGAAAGAGAGGCAGTGCCATGGTACCATTGGGTAGCAGTATTTTTATAATCTGATTCTAAACAATTTTTTTTTTTTTTTCAGACCAATGAAGGATATTTATGTAATAAAAGTCCAATCTTGACCATGTACAATAGGTCTAGGTTATGTCAGTCAATCTAAATAAAAAATGCAGAAAATGTTTCAGAAAAGAAAAGCACTTTATAGTCATGACATAACCTATTTTCATATGAGAACTCATAATTATTTAATTGTTCCCAGCCTCCAGAACAGAGGAAGTAAAGTTTTTCATTATTGAATTATGTTTTTCAAGTATTGGGGATTTTCTTGAGTTGCCTTACCTTTTGGGGCTATCCATCTTCATCAATAATTTATGTTCATACACTGCCTGGCCAAAAAAACATCACCAAATGGATTTAACAAAGCAAATAGGTAAGACCCCTCCATTGCATAATTACAGCAGAGATTGATCGGTTTCTTCTAGGAATAAGTTATTTAACACTAAGATGCAGAAGCTCCAAATTTCTTAAACATTTAAATTCAGTGATCATTTAAATATTTGGTAAAAGAAAAAAAAAAGGTCTTGCAGTCTGATGAATCCAGATTTACCCTATTATATCCTATTATACCACCAAATTATTGGCACATCATGGAAAGTAGAGATCATGCCTATGGCCTGCATAACAAGCCTGTGGGGGCAATGTTATGATCTGGGGTTGCTTCTGTTGGCCAGGTCCGAGTTGAGTCTCAAAATGAGGTCAGCTGACAACTGAATGTATTGAATAATCGGGTTTTTCCATCAATACATTTTTTTTCTTCCCTAATAACACGGGCAAGATTACAATGCCAGGATTTATGAGGCTTAAATTGTGTAAGAGTGGTTCAGGGAGTATAAGACAACATTTTTCACACATGGATTGGCTACCATAGAGCCCAGACATTTAAGAATTGAGAATGTTTGTGATGTGCTGAAGAAGACAAAGAAATTAATTTAACTCTGGATAGAAATACATGTTGTGATACTGCATAAGCTTATTGAAACAATGCCACAGTTAATGCATGCTATAATCAAAGCAAAAGGTGGTCCAACAAGATAGGGTGGGCGGGGTATAAAAAAAAAAACATTATCTCAAAGAGTCAGTAGTTTGTAGTTCGATAACTTAATGTGTTAATGTACATGGAAGAAGATGAATGCTTAGTCACATTGTTTTTTTGTTTGTTTGTTAGTTTTTTTGGATAAACTGTCAGAATTTATTTTATTTATAAGTGTGTGATGAGTTACTTACTGTAAATATATACTGGAATACAAGCTGCAAATTGACTACTCTACTCTAAAATATATTCAAGTTTCATTTCTATAGTATTGTTCTTTGAGAAGATATACTAAAATGTTTGCTGAAATTAGAGGGGTGTAATTACTTTTGTGAGTGGGTGTATACAAGTCTTGTTCAAGAAGTGCTTCAGTATTATGATTTTTGCCTTTTTAAAAAATATTTAAAATAGACCAACAGATTTTTTTTTAGAGGAAAACAGATTTTAGATGATATACCTCTAAGACTATGCACCAGGTTAATTCTTCTTCCTTCCTTCCAGTACTATACTTAACTGAGGTTCAGGATCATAAATAAAATTCACAGCTGCCCTGTGCTTTTCAACATTGTACATTTTCAACATGATCTTTGAGGAAAATAGAACACTCTGCCACAAACGTCACTGAGCAGACATCTTAAATGATGTATGTACAGTAAGAGAAAAAACGATCTCACACTGAATGTATGGACACATTATGTGGACCAATGGACCACCAGTTATTTAGGGAAACAACCTTTCCACCTCAACTCAATGAATTCTGTACCTGCAGGCCAGAGAGCAAAATCATGTCTTCCAAAGTGCTTGTCTAGAATATTTCTTTTCCCATACCCGTAGACTCATATGCTGCAGACAGAAATGTCCCTGAAGAATGCTTTCAGGTAATAGACTCATCAAATTCACACCTCTAATTACTGGTACCTCTGCTCTTCCTAGTGGCCTTAATAGAGACAAAACAGGAATAATTAAATAAAAAAAAGAAAATAACTTTTCTGGACAAAATTCTAATTGCTTTCTCCATAACTGACATATTCTTTAAAGGTCATGGTGTATATTTTAGAATTGTGAATAAAAGTGCTTATGAATATTACTTACTATTTATATTATTATATTTTTATAATTATATATAAAGGTCATTGTTTAAAAATATTTAAGTAGTATTCAGGTATATGTACAGTAGGGACTGGAGCTATGCATCAAAGCTGGGATCCACAATAAAGTGAATGGATTTTAATTTCATATACATGACATCAAGTGCCAAGCTAATGGGACAAGCAATAATGTTGTAACGATGTGGGTCACGCGAGGGGCAGAGCTGTGCTTAAACTGTTCAGAACAGGCAGATCCGCAAGCTGTTACCACGCAGAGTTCTGAACAGGCAAAAGCACAGCCATTTATACATATGGTTGCTAGGCAACGCCCCCGTCAGGCAATCAGCCTGAATGAGACACACCTGACGGCGTGTTTATTTAAGGGTCCTGATACAGGCGCACTTCGTGCGATCATTTAGGTAGCACCGGTGAAGGTATCAGGCGCACTTCGTGCGATCATTTAGGTAGCACCGGTGAAGGTATCAGGGCCAAAGAAAAGAAAAGAGACAGACAGACAGACAGCTGTTTAGGGACAGAGGCAAAGCCCCAGCCTCTGTCTATTTAAGACGCTGGCAAGAGAGAGAAGGGGAGAGCGGCATGCAGCAGTTCAGCGTGCGCGCTCAGTACGGTTTATTAGTGCACAAAGCACAAACTCTCTCTCTCTCTCCCATAGGTCCTCGGTAAGGGCGAACACCCCGAGAGGACAAGTTTTGTTTTGTTGGCCAGTGCCCCGTCCATTCTCGCGTAGACGGCGGAGCTCTGTTTATTTTGTGTTTTCACTTTTCATTTATTTTCCTTTTAAGTTTCTTAATTAATAATCCCACGCTATCTCCAAACGGGAAGGTCTTCCCGTGTGTATCACAAGCACTCTCACTAACTCCTATTTCATTGACCCACTCTAACGCCCAGCATAAGGGCTCTTATCATTAAAAACATTGTGTGGTGTGGCTCTCCATACCGCACCACATAACAAATGTTTATTAACATAAACAAACATACATAAGTGGATCCAAGTTTAGTGCATTTATCTAGCTAATACCAATTATGAGCATGAATGGTATACTTTAAATAAACTGCATTTCTATATTTGTGTGTGTGTGTGTGTGTGTGTGTGTGTGTGTGTGTGTGTGTGTGTGTGTGTGTGTTACCTCTAGTCATAAGAAGTAGTCATCCATAATATCATAAGTAAGAGTAAAAACGCATTCGGTGAAAATATCTCAAAACCTTCACAAAAATGGTATGCTTTGCTACTTCTAAGGCTTTCTTTTAATGTCTTATGTAGTAATTTAACAATGACATTTCTAACATTTCATACAAGTGAGTGAAGCACCTGTTTCTGTGTCCCTCAGTCTAATGTTCTGTTACAAGTTTAAAGCAGTCCAAAGAAAGAGACACAAACTTGTGCTAGTAAGCTTAATTTTAAAACCTCTATATAGTATATGTTGCCATGACAGGCAATTTCTCTCTGTATCAGTCCATTGTGCAACATGTTCGACCATGTTTTGGAATGAGATGGGCTGATGACCCACGTATGCGCACATGCGCACACACACACAGAGAAAGGAAATATCATTTTTCCTACATGAAAATTATCTTTATGATAACGTTTTGACTGCTTGCCAATTAATTACAATGGACAGAGAATTTTAAAGTAAACAGTGCCCCCTCTGGCAGAATGTGATGTTTTCCGTGTCTCAGGTGTTTACAAGATATGAACATTGTTTAAATTTCAAAGATGAACAATGGTGAAATGTTTTACTAATGTAACAGTTAAAAAATAAACAATTGTTTTCAATAGCTTTTATTGTGTGTGTGCGCCCGTAAAAATGTGTTTGAGGGTGGTGGGGTGATTTTATATGCTACTGTGGTTAAATTACCTAAAACTATTACACATTAGAAGAACAAAACATATTTTGGTTACTGAGGTCAAGTTTGTGGTTAGGTTTGTGTGTAGGCATAATGTTCAAATGGCTGCATTAATAATTCTGGCAATGTAAAGACAAGAATGTTAAGACAAATGTGTGTGGGTGTGTGCATGCACATGACTAAGCTGGGTGAGGTTTGAGAGATGCTGTGCCATCTTGGTGCCAGAGATTTTCTTATGATGCTGTGAGCTTGCCTAACATTTTGATGAGGCTGCTACAGAATTTAGGGTTACCTATTATTGTGCCAGTCCCTAAAGTTGAATTTTTATCACAACATCACTCTCTCTCTCTCTCTCTCTCTCACACACACACACACACACACACACACACACACACACACACGCATATGATTATGCTATGGCCAGTGCACTCAAGCAGCAATCTGCATACACAGGCTTGTGTACATTTTAACCGGAGATCAGAGATCACATACATTTGCTCCCAGTTATCAACACCTCTGACTAATGACTAATCAACAGTGTGCCATTCAATAGACATGTTATATGAATGAGCATCACATAGCGGTAACTACAGTATAAGGACGTACAGTATGTCTATAAGGAATTTGTGCCTGAACTGCCAACTGCATTAAATTTGTAATAGATAACAAAGGAGAAAAAATATTAATGCATCCGGGAGACATCTTTTTAAAAAAATAAGTTTTTTTGGAAGTAAAAGATGATCTATTAAATGCCACTAATACTTTGCTAATGCTAAGTTGTGAAATGAATGCATTCTCACAGGATGTGAAAGCAAGATCAAAAGTGCCTACACTGTGTACACTGTACACTGTGCCTATTGGTTAAATAAGAACACTTGTGTTGGCTTCATGTTTTAGTGTAAAAATAACCTTTTTTATCAATATTATTTTTAACCAAAAACAAAATCATGGAATTCAAATAAAATAAAAAATCTAAATGAAACCACAAAAGTTTCTTAAGTTTGTGGGTACCATCCTCATCTTAGGGGTGCCTACAGCACTCATAAGCCCCTCCCTGCTGCAACCCATCGGTTAGCAAAACATGTAACACAAACTTATCACTTTTAAAATAATACATATTAACTCTTCCTAAATTCTGCAAATGTATAGTTTATATGGTGCAAAAATGGGATAAAAAGATTGACATTGACATTTCTTCATAGTAGTCTCATTTATCTATTTCCCTCAAATCAAGGCTTAATACCATATAGTTTATCACTCTCATACATGACACAGGACTCTCAATCTCTCGTTATTTGCATTTCCAAATTCTATAAAGTAGTCTCTTGATATACTGTATGTCCTGCAATATTCTTACACCAAATTACAAAGATATATCACTTCTCTGTATGACAATATGAATATTTGACATGATTTATAGATTTGCATTGGAAAATTAAAATTGTAATAAAGGACTGAGTAAAGTCCTGGATCCAGTTATACTGAAGATATTCAACATACAGCCGGGGTGAATGGGAGAATGACACCCTTATTCATTTTGTTATCTGCTGTATTAACAGCACCCCCACCTTCACTTTTTTCAAGGATTTCTTGAAAGCAGTTGATTATTGGTTCTTCTGGATCACTCTGGCTGGGATTTATAAAAGCAGAAAGAGTAAGGTAGAAAACTACTTGAGCTTGAGGGAAAGGGGGACCAGTATGGTCTCCAAATTAGAAGAATCAGAAGATTTTTATTGTGTATCATTTAATATAAATGGAGGCCTGTGGTGCAGAGTGTAATGCTACTGCTTCAGTGCTCCAGGGTCACGAGTTCCACCCTAAGCTTAAGTTGTTGTGTAGACTTTCTCATGTTCTCTGTGTGGATTTCCTTGGGGTTCTCTGGTTGCCTTAACAAAAATGCCAGTAGGTGGAGGCTTAGCTACAATAAATGGTCCGTAGGTGTGTGTGTGTGTGTGTGTGTGCGTGTGTGCTCCTGCAATAGGCTGGCATCACCACCAGGGTGTTTTCCTGCCCCATGCAGTGTTCCTGGTATAGTTTCCAGACCAGTGCATCACTGACCAGGATAACATATTTACTGAAAACAAATTTAAAGAATATCTGATGATTGCTTGATTGCCTTTATCTACTTTTATCACACAGTTAAAAGAGTAACCTAGCAATTGATAGCTTCTGTTCTGCTACTTATTTTCATATGCATTATGTTGTGGTGGTATTAGTTAAAGTTACCTGAAACCTCATTTTATGTATACATCATTTTGTTATGATAACAAATATATTTTTTCATATTAATATCTTTATCACAGATAGTAGAGGCAATTTGGAGAAAAGGCCAAGGAGTCAAGGTGTCATTTAACATTGACATAACATTATTAGATGTGGTTTCTTTCTGAAAGTGTTTCCGTGACTGGTTTTGGATGTGTGATTTGGCACTGGCATCTGCTTAGTAATGTAAGTTTTTCCACACAAAAGTGGGCAGGACCATTGCAAACAGACGTCAGGTGCAAAAGGTCTAGAGACAGTTTTGCTGTTCCTTAGCTGATATGAAACATTCACTGCAGCAAGTCATAAAATGATCTCTGAGCACTAAACCTTCTCTTGATAAAAGAAAGAAAATTTAATGAAAAAAGAGACCCCTAGACTCTAGTTTATTCGTACTATTGTGAGAACATAATTTTTTGAAAGAAACTACAAGGCACTTCTGTAAGTCATTCTGGATAAGGGTGTCTGGCAAATGTAATGTTGATTAACCCCTTAGGGATCATGGCTATTTTTCAGTAAGTATAGAAATTTATTTTTATAAAAGTCATTAAAAGTCATTAAAAAAAAATTTAATTAAAAGTGTGTGTTAAATTTCATAATTCTTTGACTGAATAACAGCTGCTAAACTACAGATAAAATAAGTGCTTAAAGATAAAAGTTTAAATACAACTATAGTTAATATTACTATTATGATAATATTACCATAGAAATACATTATCACGTATTACAACTACTACTACTACTACTACTCCTGCTCCTGATACACATAACAGTATGCAATAAGTTGTTAAATGACAATACAGTATATGTTCATATATTTTCATAAGTTCTTTTTGTTCTAAACTAATAAAAAAAATAATAAAATAAGTAATTTAGTTTTTTTTCTTTTTGTATTCCTTTTTCATAATAATAGTAAATATTTTATACATGTCCAGCAAATTGATGTCCACCCTTTTATTTTGGAGTAACTGCCCCCTTGTCATTTGTCTTAGTGTGATGTACGTACCGTACATTAAGTATAGTATGCAGCAAAATATACAGTACTGAAATGAAAAGACGACCAATGTACCTTTTTGTCATCTGCGAGTTTATTTCTCTTAAAATAAATTAACATACACATGCGTAATGTACGGTAAGTGTTTGAAGTTTGTGTGCTCCGCCTCATTGTAGACATTGTTCATACCGTTAATGCAGATTCTCAACCTAGATAACCGGAACAAAGGTAGCTGCAGACTCCTGCAAAAGAAACTATTTGCTTGTGTAATGCAGGCACAGCTCTTAGCAGATCTTCACAGTTGAACACACTCTCCTTTAACATTCCCCACAAGTAGGCATCAGGTGGTGTAAGATCGAGGGAATGGTCCCCATTCACAACCACTTCTGTATGAGTGGAAATAATACTCAACTATGAATACCTTTTCCTCTGTCGAGAGACCCATTTCCAACAACAAATGCACAACACAACATCCTTTTCAGGATTGGGAAGCTATGTGTGTCTGAAGCTTTGCTCTATGAACTACAGGTATGTATAGTTATTTTTTGCCACCTTTTTGATGGATTTCATTATTATCCACAGTATTTTCCCTTTTTTTAAAAGAAGTCAATATATCTTTCTGATAATGGACACTTTATAAGTACCATGTGTATAAATGCATTTATTCTGCTTTGAATTTGTCATTGGCATTGTCCGCATCCAGTTTACTTCTAAAAATTGCTAGAGTTTGACCAGCAGGCATATCAAATATCCTAAGGTCTACTTATGAAATTAAATATTAAATTTTATTTATTTGTTTTTCTTGTTGTTGTTGTTGTTTTTATAAGTCCCAAAGACACCTTATAATGATATTAAACATACAATTTCTTCTTGCCCGGAGGTCCAGTAGTGTATACTGTATACTACTACTACTACTACTACTGTACTACTACTATATATATATATATATATATATATATATATATATATATATATATATATATAAAAATACTCATTGTCCGCCATTTATGTAGGGTTTCAGCTCTGGTTCAGAGGTGAATCGAATCTTTAAGGATTCGAGTTAATTTTGTTAAACTTAATTAAAATTTATACCGTACACTTTATAAACTACCCGACCAGCGTTTGGTATGATTTAGTGTAACTTACCAATTTTGTTTATCCCGCGGCTGACGACAATAATACGATAATACAAAATCTGGTATTTACCTAATTTTGAGCAAGGTAACGTAAGATCTGGGCAAATGTTTAAACTTTAAAATACATGACCAAGACAACAGTTCTTTATAAAGAAACAAGAATTTATTTGAACTAATCTACGATACATGAAGCTATGCTACTTGAACACACGCATGCACACACATACATAAACATACCAACAGTTGCAGGGTGAAAGTTAAGGAAGTTCATCTAGTACTGTTTACTAGACCAAAGAAAGTCACAAGAGCAGAGTCTTGGGTTTAATCTTACGGTTTTCGTATGAAACAAGCACCATCTTCAGCAAGGTATGCAGCTTTGTTTGTATACTTGCGTTACGATTCATTCTCATGGTTCGCCTCTGGTGAAGGGAATCACGGCGTTGCTGATTGGTTGGTGCTATGGTTGAAATGACGTCTTTCAGGAAAGCCCTTCGGTGAGGCTTGGTTGCCTGGTTACCGATGGCGTGCTCTGGAACTTCTTCAGTGGGTTTCTTCGTTGCAGTTCTGGCACGAAGTCTCGATGAAAGTTCTCGGAGAGCGGATGACGTCAGCTAAGTCGGGCGGAAGCCAGAGCGCATTGCTTGCTTTCTTCAGATGGTCATGATGTCGAAAGAACGAGGAAAGAACGTGTTTGGACAAGTCCGGACACTGAGTTTTGTCCCTGTGTGTCAGTCCGTCCCACGGATGATTGGTCCAATTGGATGTGGTTGCGGGGCTTAACCACGCCTCACTTGGTTCCCCCTTTTGTGCATACATTAGGCCGGTTTACGGCTGTCACGTGGGGCCAAGCCGATTACACTTTTAATTACCTTTATAAAGTAATTTTACATGAGCTCTTGTTCATGCAACCAATTTTCCGTGTACACTACTGTTGTTTGAATAAAATAAGCTTTCAATCGATACCACACATCCCCTTTCTTACACACTCATTTATAGCTTTGTTCAATAAAACAGGGTTTGTAAATGCTAATAATACCTTTTAAAGTTATGTAGAATAAGTAAACATGACATACAGATATAAAACATACTGAATATATGTTTCTAGCAATTTTATCCTACTGGCACCATTAAAGATTGCTTAAATAGTGTCTCTGCTGTATTCCTCTTTGTTCTTTGAAAGCCATTTGGAGAACGCATGTGTCCTGGGGTCACTGAGATGTTCAAAGTGTGACTTGGTGGTTCCCCCTCCCAACTCAGGGTGAAGCTGTAAAACTGTCCGCTTTGTTTACAGGATCGCCAATTTACACAATGGTTTCGGTCTAGTTTGAGGCATCTGGCTTTAGTGTAGCTTCAAGCCCAGCAAACTTACTGTCCCATGCCTGGTTAAGATCCAGCATCTTAGTTTTACAACCTCTCCTTTATGTTCCCGAATGAGATAAGGTTATCGGGATGGCACCATGATGTCTGGAGAAGAGGTTCTGGAAGGTGATCGAGTGTTTGCTCTTAGTTGGGGGTCTGCCTGACCCTACATGTGAGAGACTCAGTGGATGTCATACATACGGTGTTTGTTTCACTTCAGACATTTTTGTGATAGGGAGGCAATTGTATTGGGTTGATAGACACACCTCACTTTGTGTTTTCCATGTAATGGTTTCATTGTGTACAGGCGTGCCTTATATTGGGGCCAATAAGACAACCCTTTTCAATGTGGCATCAATTTCAACATTCTGTGGGTATAAAAAGCTGGTATTGTCAGTAAGTAATTCCAAGTTCATCATTCAAACAGCCATGAATACACGACATTACTTAATGGACGAGCAGGGCCACCTGGCCATGGCGTGCCTCAGGTTGGTGGCAGGCAGTCAGATATTGCTCGTGAACTTGGTGTGTCTCAAAGTGTAATCAGCAGACTTGCATCAAGACACAGAACTACTGGCAGAGTTCACGAGTGACAGACCGCAATGATGAGCAGTACCTAAGGACCTATGCACTCAGACATCATTATGCAAATGCCACACAGCTGCAGGCCTGTTTACGATATGTGAGGCGTACTAGGGTTTTCAGATAAACCATTCACAACCGACTCCACCGCTTTGGCTTGAATGCCAGACGACCGTTGCAGGTGACTCCACCGACACCAAGACACTGTTGTGAACGTTTGCAGTGGGCACAAGATCATGTGACCTGGACAATGCAGCAGCGGTCTACCGTCCTGTTCACTGATGAGTGTTGGGTCACCTTGCACAGAAATGATGGTAGTCACCATTGCTGGAGAAGGTGAGGTGAGCGATATGCTGAGGTCAGCATAGTCCCTAGGGTTTGCTTTGGTGGAGCAGGTCCAACAGTCTGGGCAGACAGTGCAAAACAGATTTGGTTATTGTAGATGGCTCATTCACTGCACATTCTTACCTCAGAGACATCATAGAACCCACCATCATCCCCCAATTCTGCCAGCACACCCCCAACTTTCTGTTCATGGATGATAATGCTCCACCACCTTGACTTCAGGAAGTTGGAGTGCCTCAATTGGTATGGCCATAAATGTCCCCTGATCTGAACCCCATAGAGCATGTCTGGGACTAGTTGAAGCAGAGACTGGATGATCGTGACCTGGGAGAACTACGTGTAGAACTTGTGGACGAGTGGAACGCATTGCCTCAGAACAACATCATGAGGCTAGTGAGGAGTATGAGACGTCTCTGTCAAGCTGTCATTGTGGCAAATGGTGGAAACACATGCTACTGACATTGTCAATTTTTGTTATTTGGGGCTATCCTTGTTATTGTATAAATTTTTGCGGTGATAAATATTAAACTAATGAAAATGGTGTTTCTTCTCATACATTATTATTAATATCAAAGGGAACTTTTACTTATTTAATTAAAATTCAAAGCAAATAGGAAAATCACTCATGTAAATAAAAATATCCCTAACTTATTGTGAGTAGAATATATACATTGTCTAATGTTACAATGCAGAAATAAAACTGATCTAAAATTAAACGAACAGTTTGACCAGGAATATAATATATTTGTTTTCACTTTTAATATGAGCTGTCAAAGGACATAGAATGTAGAATGTTCTTTCTGGAGCTCCATGCAAGTTTTTACCGGATGGGCTAAGAATAATCATGAAAAAGGTGCGGGATCTGTCCAGAACTATACGAGAGGAGCTTGTGAATGATCTCAAGGCAGTTGGGACCACAGTCAACAAACAAACTATTGGTACACAATATGATGACATGGATTGAAATCTTTTAGCATTGCAAGGCTGCAAGGTCCCCCTCCTCAATGAGGCACACATGCAGGCCTGTCTGATATTTACCAATGAACAGTGAAGGATTGGGAGGAAGTGATGTGGTAAGATGGGACCAAAATTTAGCGCTTTGGCATCAACTCGACTCGCCGTGTTTGGAGGAAGAAAAGTGATGACTATGCCCCTAAGATCATCATCCCCAGCCATGCACTGAGGTAAAACACATTATGCTTTGGGGCTGTTTCTCTGCTAAAGGTACAGGCTGATTTTGCCGCATTGAGGGGTTAATGGATGGGGCCGTTTACTGTACAATCTTGGATGAGAACTCCCTGAAGATGGGTTGTGGATGGTTTTTCCAGCATGACAATGACCCAAAATATATACCCAAAATTTCACCCTGCACTGTGAATGTTTACATGTTATGTTAAATAAAAATATGAAAACATATAATGTTTGTGTAGTATTATTTTAAGCAGATTGTGTCTTTCTATTGTTGTGACTTAGATGAAGATAAGAGCACATTTTATGACCAATTCATGCAAAACTCCACGTAATCCCAAAGGGTTCACTTCTTGCAACTGTATTCTGAGCTATTCTGTAGATACATAGAGGAAGATGGCCATTAGAATTATAACTATTCTTAAGTTTGACTTTGACAAATACTTTATCCCTACAATTAAAACAAGGAAATAACTGTATTCCTTAGGCAAAATTTCTAATAAGAAAAATTGTGCTTCCATCCATAACCTTAACTTTCACTGCATTTCGTCTCAAATAAGTTAGAAATCCCAGGTGTAAGAACTTCCAAGTGCAAGAATTTAGGAAAGACAGCTGAATTATTGGTTTTGCTTATGATTTCACACACTGTTGACATCACCACTAAAGAGAGACAAACATAGAATGAGCTCTGAAACAAATAAACACAACATGAAAATCGGTAAGCCCACCTCTGCTGTCTTCATCAGTTTAGCTGATGTATAATTTGTCTCACTAATCTAAAGGTTATCATTAAGACAGATGACAGATGTGCTTGAAAACTACTGCCTTAGAGATACATTACTTCACACCAGGAGAGATGCATTTGATTAAATTCTGTCAAAAAAAAAAAGGTTTCAAAGTAACCTGTGACACATGTACAGGCATCAGGGAATATAAGTAGTGGTTGGGATTTCAGAGATTACTTTCCTGTTTAAGAGTTTTATGAGAAAAGTCCTGCATATCCAGCATTGTTTCTTGTCGTAGATCTGCAAAGTTATTTTCTAATATGTTTTACTGCTATCAGACTGCTTATGTTTCTAAAGACTGCGTTTTAACTCCGCTTATACTTACTGCATAAGGGCACATCAAGGAAGTTATGAAACATGAACAAGGGTGAACAGGCAGGCAGCGTTCAGTAGTAAGTTCCAATCACCTTGTCCAGGTTGTCACCACCTTCTTTATGTTTCTACTCCCATATGATAGCTGACCTCAGCTGTCTTGCACACTGTGCTTGAGAGGACTACATTTGTCTACTATTTGGTGGCAAAGAAACTAGAGTGGTATTGGGGGTGAAGGGAAACTTTTATGAGATGGTCAATCACCCCCTGTTGCAGTGGAGCTTGTTCTTTCCAAACATGGTGTCTTTATGAGCTGTTAGTTAAGTTCATAAAATGTGAAAAACTGTCACACATGACAGACACAAGATTAGATTAAGATTAGCAGACCTACAGTATGTAGTCATGCATATTGGTCTTCTACTATTTGGGAGGTTTTCCTAAAATTGTGAAATTGGATGGCTGCATAATTTTCCAGTTTTCAAGTATTTATGAAAATCTTGTGGATCCTGGGGTGTGTGTGTATGTGTATGTGATTGTGTGTGAGATGGTGTACAGCTTTGATGGAAATATAAATCAAGGTGATGCCTCACTTTTTTATAATGTTTCAGTCACTCTAGGAAAAGCCATTACATTTCAGGTTAGAAAAGGATAATTTTGCAGGTTTTCTTTGCTGTTAAACAAAGTGGTGAACCATTTGTTATCCTGAAGACAGCACAAGGGTTGAATAATTTCTATCATCAATTTCTGACTGAAATATCAGATTATAATCTGATGATCTGGAATCAAATTGAAAATTTAGTATAATATAGGTAATAGTAAAAGTTCATACTTTGCTGAATAAGTGGAATATTTGCTTCTACATGAATGACAAAGCATCTGTTTTGCTCTTTTTGAAAATTTATGTTTAAATATTTACTTTATAATTGATATACAGTATCTGTACAGGACTGAGATATATCCAGGCACACTAGACATGAAATAAGGGCATGCTAAATGTACTGTAATTACAAACATGCTGTTTGTAATAGAGCACTTGGAAGCAAATGGAAAATCATTAGGTCACTTTTTAACTGCTTTTTCTGGTTAAAAATCAAGTAAGATTTAACTTGATCACTAAACAGATGCTTTACATTGACGAAAAAAACAGAAGCATTCAGTTTGCAAAAAGACAAAAAGTTTTCACTAATTGTTAAAGATTTAAATTATTCTTTCAATAATTATTCTTGATTGTAGCAACCATATAAACTTTACCTGCTATCGAAGCCCTAATACTTTACATCCAGTTTATATAATAAAGTGCTCCTGAGGATTGTACATAATGTACTTGTTTCATTTAGAGCTTTGTAATTGACAAAGCCCACTTTGCATTGTCCCATTTAATTCAGTTGATCAGCAATACAACAATGGGACATTTTTGAAAATGTATCTGACAAAATTAGACATTTAAGGTTTGTGATATGTTGGTTTTATTTGAATTTTTAAAAATATATTGAAATGTTAAACTATTTGATTTTTCCATACATTTGGACTGTAGTAAAAAGTAATCTGAAATTGAAATTGATCACTTGTTTTATGTTAATTTATTCATTAATTTCCAATCACTTATTGAACGGTCAGTTATTTTAAGAATATTAAACTCTGGCTTGTGACTCTTTGATCCAAGTTTGCAAACTAGAACAAAATATTAATAAGAAGTCAAATATCACACAAGCAGGTTATACTGAATATCCCATAACTGCATTATGGTTGCAGGCATGCATGCAAGGAGGGTGCTATAACTAACACAGCTGTACATATGTATAATCATACAGCTGCAAAGTGCAATTGATTTTATACAGAAGTTCCATAAACAAAAATATTCTTATACTGAGGAACTGACTTTTCTGACACTTTATGGTAGAATGTTCTGTTTGTTTTTATTCTGTATCTATTTTTTGCAGGAGAATAAACATCCTAACAGTAGTCTCTCTTGTAGGCACCCATAAATCTGAAGCTGGGATGAGGAACATCTATGATGGAGATACAGCTTTCCCAACCTCCCTTCAACAAAGACACTAAGCTCCTTAGGGATTAACTCTGCTGGGTTTGACATCCACTAAAAATGTCAGTGCAAAAAAAATAAATAAATAAAGCGAAGTAGCAGGAAACTGCTTCAGGACTAGGAGCTGTTCAAAAAAAGAACTAGCAGAGGTCAAATACATAATGAGAAAAGAACTGTGAGAGGTGTGATGGATATGAAAACAGTTTTCAGTATTCTGGCACAAGTTGCTTCAAAGGAACAGTAAGACTGAGGACTCCAGCTCTTTGTGTACTCAGTCCACTCTTAGTTCCATTTTTAAAGTCCTACATAAAGTTAAAATGCGTGATATGAATATGAGAAAACGTCTCGGGTTACTTTGCTGTAACCCTGTTCCCTGAAAAAGCGGGAACGAGACACTGCGTGAAAACGCTATGGGAACGTCCCTTTGTTCACCGGTTGTGAAGCACGTGTGTGTCAAACACGCCAAACTTTTGGCATATATAACCTTGGTCAGGTGACGTCATCTGAAGTGCACCTGCAGATTATAAATAGGACTGAACCGGAAACATCCTCAGGTCAATTTTTGTCTGAAAGGACCTCCAGTCACACCCGCAGTACAGCATTGGAGCGCAGCATCTCGTTCCCGCAGGACCCCCAGGGTTGTGTAGTGTGCGCACAGTCACCAAAGAGGTCTCAGACATAATTCTGGGATGCTGACTCGAGGACCCACAAGCCTGGAGTAGCATAGACATCCAAACTATAAAATCTGACAAATGTGTGCAGAGAGGACCAACCTGCCGCATCACACACTTGCTGCAAGGGGACACCTCTTGCCAAAGCAATTGATGAGGCAAGCCTCTTGGTCGAATGGGTCCTAATTCCTAGAGGCGAAATCTGACCATGCATCTCGTAGGCTAGGGGATGAAATATTGTCCCCTGCACCTGAGACAGAAGATCCCTCCTCACTAGACTCACCCACGGTGAATGATCGAGGAGAGATATTAGATCTGAGAACCACACTTTGGTCGGCCAACGGGGCACTATCAATACGAGCCGTAAGCCTTGTTGACTGACCTTTGCCAGGACTCCCGGGAGCAGAGCTACTAGGGGAAATGCATAAAGACGGAGTCTGGGCCATCGCGTCTAGACCCAGTGGAGCTGGAGGACTCAGAGGGTAATAAGGGGGACATTGTGCCTTCTCCTGCGAGGCAAAGAGGTCCACCTCTCCCAGATTTGACTGACTACTTCGGGGTGGTGTTTCCAATCCTCGTGTGTCAGCTTGTCTGGAAAGCAAGTCTGATCCCATATTAATATGCCCAGAGCAGCACCAGCCTGGCCCTGGCCCAGCCTGGCCCGCTGCCTGAAAAGCTTTTTCCACCAACGAAGATGTTAGTCTACACGGCTTGGTAGGCAGTGTATGCTTTTTCAGGGAGGATGACGTCCCAGAAGAGAGATAGCCTGCAAGTGTCTCTTCAATCTGGGGCATCATGATATAACCCCCGCGCCTTTGTATCCACAACATTAGACTGAATCAGTGTTGATGGCACAAAGACATGTGATGAATAAGGCATCTTCCATGAATGAGTTAATTTGTCATGGAGATCGGCAAAGAAAAAGTGAAGGGGCGCGCCATTGAGGCCCCACCTCTCCCCTCTTTTTTTTTTTTTTTGGCCACCCGACAGAAACCTGTCGTCTAATTTTGAGCGCTTGGGGGGCTCCTGCTCCTGTAGCCAATCGAGGTGTAAGCGTCCGACCGCACGTGTTACCACCTCTAATAATTCCTGATACGGTCACTCATCGCTAGAGGAGTGCTCTGAAGTGACAATTTCCATCTCCGGCAAAGCAAGAGAGGAAGTTTCTTCTGCCCCTTCACAAGAAGTGCCGGAGCACGCTTGAGAAGTAGACAGTAAAGGCTCATGCTCCGGCAAGGGAGCGAGAGAAAAGAAGGTTTCCATCTCATGCGCTTACGCCAGATCAGCACGCGAACCAGGAATGCACCGCGGCTCGCGGTTTCATATTAAAGATGGCGAGCCGAACACGAAGGACTTTAATAGGGAGGAGATCGCAATGCTCAAGCCCAAGGATAGCGTGCTCTTCCCCCAAACGCTTAAAGCAGAAAGCGTGGAGATCACCCTCGGCGAGATATCTTTCAAACTGAGGCACGCATCTCCTGTCTAACTCTGCCATCTTTTCTGTTGAGTAGGGTAACGCTTTCTATTTTAGTTTTATAAAGTGCTTGCACACACGCACACACATACCCAATGCGGACCTTGAATACAAAAAGACCTGAGGATGTTTCTGGTTCAGTCCTATTTATAACCTGCAGGTGCTCCTCAGATGATGTCACCTGACCGAGGTTATATATGGCAAAAGTTTGGCGTGTTTGATACACACGTGCTTCACAACCAGTGAACAAAGGGACGTTCCCATAGCGTTTTCACGCAGCATCAAGTGTAGCTTTTGAAACGGAACAGCGTACAGCACTAAAATTATATTATAGCTTGTTATAGCCTAGCTTAGGGCTACAGCTTATGATTAACAATTTTTTTAACAAATACTTAATACCATTAACCTATGTATTTTTTACAAGGTTACCAAGTATAGTACATGTGCAGTACTGTAAAATCTTCTTAAACAACCTGTTTTTTGTTGTTTTGTTTTGTTTTTTACCTAACGGACTGAAGCAAGCATGTTTAGGTTAACACGTGGTGTTATGCAATACTGTGCAAAAGTCTTAAATACCCTGTTTTTTGTTTGTTTGTTTGTTTGCTTTACTTATTAAACATTCTCATTTATTACTTCATCATTGTCAGTACAATAACATTTCTGATTCCCAAACATTATTTCAGTATATAATCAGTTATACTAATCATCTAATTTACTTATAGAACTGCAAAAATTGTACCAGACTAGTAATCCATAGTTACATTAATAAAAATAATCTGTACTGTGACAAATTTCTCCATATTGCATAATTATGCATGATTACTCCTGCTACCTGCTATTGCTGCAACTCGGAAGACGCCCAGGAAATTAGAAGCCTGTCATGTCTATTTTGCAGGAAGCGGACGCAGACGCAGGTTCCATTTGTTTTACGTGCTTTTATTTCTTCCTTTGAAATATAACAGAAATCAACAACTCAAAAGTCCTACTCAGCTTTTCCCCCTCTGGGGTCTGCAGGCGGGAAAACAAAAGGTAAACAAAACTAAAGAGGTTCTTAGGTCAGCGGACTTGGTCCGGAGTGATGACTCCTTGCCGCATAAACAAACCCACACCTGCAGACACCTCTCAGTCCTGGGGGAAATAGAGAAGAGATTTGGTGCGAAGATCAAACATTTAAAAAATACCGAAGATGCACAACAGAGAACAGACAAGGTGCTACGGGTTCGACCAGAATATATAGGTAGACACACGGGGGGAACACAGGTGCTCTTCATTAGTGTTAACGTGTAGACAATACATACGTAGACACACAGGACCGGCTTCCCGAGGGGGGTGCGAGTGCTCTCTCCGCGTCACCGGAGGGAGTCGGGGACCGCCGACCTGATGGGATTCTTGGCGGTGGGGGCGACCCGGACGTTGCGGTGCTGGGCGATCCGGCCGTGTTCGATGGAAATCTGAAATGAGTTCTTGGTGTAGAATGTCTCGGGCCGGAACCCAGCTCCGCTTCTCCGGGCCGTACCCCTCCCAATCCACCAGATATTGGAGGGAACCCCCTCTCCTCCGGGAGTCCAGAAGTTGTTTGACTCTGAACGCGGGGGCACCCTCAATCTCCACAGCCCCGGGGATTGCTGCTTCCGCTACACCCTCATCCAGCGGCCACCGGATCACTGGTCTGAAAAGAGAAATGTGGAAAACAGGGTGAATGCATAAATGGGAGGGAAGCTGTAATTTAAAGGAAACTGGATTGACTTGAGATAGAATGGGGAAGGGACCTATATATCGAGGAGTGAGTTTACGACAGGGAAGGTTAACGTGAAGATCCCTTGTCGAGAGCCATACCCTATCGCCTACCTGGAGCGGAGGATGTCTATCGGCATACCTTTTAAAGCGTTGAACTGCTTGAGAGATTTTTGTGTGTGCGTCTTCCCAAACTTTCTCTGCTCTTTTAAACCACTTGTCTATCATGGGTACCTCGGTGGGAGTGATGTCCCAGGGACATAGTGGAGGTTGATGCCCAAGCACACATTGAAACGGCGTTAGGTCGGTTGCGGAGTGACGTAGCGAGTTTTGCGCGTATTCCGCCCAAATTAAGCAGTCTGCCCAGTCATGTTGTCGGCTGCTACAATATGCTCGAAGATATTTCACGAGTTCTTGGACAGTCCGCTCTGCCTGACCATTCGACTCGGGATGATAGCCTGACGTTAGGCTAACAGTGGTCCCCAACTTCTGAAAGAATGCTTTCCAGAATCAGGGGGTTAAATTGGGGACCACTATCTGACACAATATCTTCGGGTATGCCGTAGTAACGAAACACGGTTGAAAAAAGGGTTTCTGCAACTTGGAAGGCTGATGGAAGGGAGCTGAATGGGATGAATTTGCATCCCTTAGAGAAGCGATCTACTACAACTAGAATAGTCATGTATCCCTTTGAAACTGGCAGGTCCGTGACAAAGTCCACAGAAAGATGGGACCACGGTCTGTTTGGCGTTGCTAAGGGCATTAATTTACCAACGGGTAGGTGGCGAGGGCTTTTAGTCACTGCGCACACCGCACAAGATAAAACAACTGTTCTTACCGTCTTCCGCATTTCCGGCCACCAGAACTTTGGTTCCAGAAGCTTGCATGTTCGAATTACTCCGGGATGTCCGGATGCCACACTAATGTGTGCTTGTATGATCACTCGCTCTCGTAATGGCTCCGGCACGTAGCTCCTTCCCGGAGGGCAGCACCGCGGCGCGGGATGTGCCCGCACCGCCTGTGCTATCTCCGAGTCGAGATCCCACATGATCGGAGCCACCACGAGAGACGAGGGCAGAATGGGTTCTGGTTCTGTAGTGCACTCAGGGGCAGAAAAATAACGCGACAACGCGTCTGCTTTTTTGTTTTTTGACCCGGGACGATAGGTGATATGAAAGCGGAAGCGTGTAAAGAACAGCGCCCAGCGGGCTTGGCGAGGGTTTAATCTTTTAGCTTGCTGGATATATTCTAGGTTGCGGTGATCTGTGAGCACTATAAATGGATGTTCAGCTCCCTCCAACCATTGCCGCCACTCCTCTAACGCCGCTTTAACTGCTAGCAGTTCTCGGTTGCCGATATCATAGTTGCGTTCGGCAGGTGTTAACTTACGAGAGAAGAAAGCACAGGGGTGGAGATTCTCAGGGTTGCCTTGACGTTGTGACAGCACCGCTCCTATTCCCACTTCCGATGCGTCCACTTCAACTAAAAAGGGTTTCATCGGATCGGGTAATCTTAGGATTGGTGCAGTGGTGAACGCAGATTTGAGATGTTGAAACGCCCTGCGCGCTTCCGGGGGAAACTCGCAAAGGCGTTTCGGTTTCCCTTTTAATAGATTAGTGAGCGGCGCTGCCACCATACTGAAACCTCGAATAAAACGCCTATAAAAATTAGCGAACCCTAGGAAACTTTATAGCGCCTTCACTGACTTAGGTTCCGGCCATTGTTGCACCGCCGCGACCTTGGTTGTCTCCATCTCAACCCCCAGTGGCCCTATGCGATAGCCGAGGAATACAATCTCCTTTCTGTGGAACTCGCATTTCTCTGCCTTCACATAGAGCCCGTGTTTGCGTAGCCGGTGAAGGACGGCGGTTACATGTCGGACATGTTCAGAATATGACCGGGAGTATACCAAGATATCATCCAAGTAAACTATCACAAACCGGTTTAACATATCTCTAAACACGTCGTTCATGAACCCCTGAAACACCGCAGGTGCGTTTACCAGTCCATAAGCCATTACGTTGTATTGGTAATGATCCGATGTTGTGCTAAACGCCGTCTTCCATTCATCGCCTTGTCGCACACGAACGAGATTATAAGCGCTGCGGAGGTCGAGTTTGGTAAATATGGAGGCACCTCGGAGTTGGTCGATAGCGGCCGGTACCAGCGGCAGAGGGTGCTTGTATTTTATTGTTACTGCATTTAGCCCACGATAATCAATACAGGGGCGTAAGCCCCCCCCTTTCTTAGCTATAAAGAAAAAACCTGCCGAGGCGAGGTGCCCAGGATATGACGCGAGAATTCGCCCAATCGAAATTGGGATTGTGAAAGCTGAGCCAGGGTAGACCCAACACGACGGAATGATCAGACTGAGGGAGCACAAAGAATTTTAGTTCCTCGGTATGACCGGGAAAAGTTAGCCGAAGTGACGCAGATATTTGTTTAACAGGCGATTGTTTAAGATTTTGACCATCTAGAGCTTTGATCGCCATAGGGCATGGTAGCTTCGACAATGGAGCTTGCAGCGAGGAAAGAAGGGATGAGGAAATAAAGTTTCCAGCCGACCCGGAATCTATAAGGGGATAAACAAACAAAGAGTGATTATGATAAGACAATTGTGCTTTCAAACAAAAAGAGTGGTGAGTGCGAGGTGGAGTGAGGTGCGTTACTTTGAGTAACGGGCAGGTGGGCAGTTTGTGTCCTTCCCCCCCCGCAGTACAGGCAAAGCCCTGTAGAAATTCGCCGTTTTCTCTCCTGGGAAGTAAGGCGGGATGTGCCAAGGTCCATAGGTTCCCCTGGTGGTGTTTCTCGCCGTTCCGTCGGGGGGAGGCTGAGGCTGTTGTGGAGGCTGTAATCCGGCCATTTTCCTGCCGCTTTCGGGGGGAGGTGGCGTTTCTGGCTGCGGAGGTGCTGATCCAGCCTGATCGCCAGTCCGATGCACTCGTCCAGGGACATCGTCTCTGCAGACGAGCTCGAGTTGCACCTCGGGCTGTAATCCGTCTCGGAATCTGGCTAACAGACTGCGATCACACCAGCCACTCTCTGCTGCCAGCACCCGAAATTTGATCGCGTAGTCTGCGACGGTAGCGTTACCTTGCCGCAGCCTCAGCAGCTGTTGCTCCCCCGATTTTCCGTGGTCTGGATGGTCGAAGACGGTACGGAAGTCAGCGAGAAACTGCTGAAAGCTGAACGCCGCGATCCCGCCTGCGCTCCACACGGCTGTTGCCCAATCCATCACGGAGCCTGTGAGCTGTTGTATAACAAAGCTGATTTTCTGCAGGTCCGACATGTCCGGATACTCCGCCAAACACGGCTCACAGGCTAGGAGAAAACGCTTGCACCCGTCCGGGTTCCCAGCGTACCGTTCCGGAGGGGTGGGGCGCGGTGGTGAGGGTGCAGAGCGCGGCCCAGGAGAGAAGGTTGGAGGTCGTCCCTTCATGAGCTGTTCTATGCTGTGCGCCAGGTCGTTGACAGCTCGAGCCAGGCTGTCAATTTCGTGTTGTTGCCCTTTAATGTAGTCTAACACCGGGGCGTCCTCCTCTGGCAGGGGGGTTCCTGCTGCGTCCTGGAAGGTCTGTTCTTCTGTCATGTCTATTTCGCAGGAAGCGGACGCAGACGCAGGTTCCATTTGTTTTACGTGCTTTTATTTCTTCCTTTGAAATATAACAGAAATCAACAACTCAAAAGTCCTACTCAGCTTTTCCCCCTCTGGGGTCTGCAGGCGGGAAAACAAAAGGTAAACAAAACTAAAGAGGTTCTTAGGTCAGCGGACTTGGTCTCCTTGCCGCATAAACAAACCCACACCTGCAGACACCTCTCAGTCCTGGGGGAAATAGAGAAGAGATTTGGTGCGAAGATCAAACATCTAAAAAATACCGAAGATGCACAACAGAGAACAGACAAGGTGCTACGGGTTCGACCAGAATATATAGGTAGACACACGTGGGGAACACAGGTGCTCTTCATTAGTGTTAACGTGTAGACAATACATACGTAGACACACTAGGTGGGGATAAAGAGTCGACTCAGTAATCCGGTGAGCCAGATCTTATTTCCCCGTGCTGTGGTGGTACAGATGTTACAAAGCCAGGCTGTGGACATTCCACTGTTTTCTATCATGACATGAGTGACCTCTTAAATTTAAAAACCATCCATATTTTAATGTAATTTATTTTATTTTATTTTCTGTTACAATGCATTCTGTGGAGGCTTTTACTTTCCACATGGAAACAGCACAAGGAATTTTAGAACTTGCTCTCATATTCAACATTTCCACTCTCCAATCTAAAAGTGCTTTTGTGCTCTATGTCCCAAATTGCCATATCATTATTGAATGGAGGAAAATAGAGAGAGATAAAAATCAGTTCTTAGAAGGTTACATAGTGTCTAAGGCTGATTCTGGTTTCCTCAGTTGCTCATCAACCAGAATTACAGGACGTCCGGACTAAAAACTAATTTAAAAACTGATGGCGGAATAAACCAATAACCCAAATGACTTGTCATAGCATGTAGATTAGTAATAGCATATTTTGGAAAAGGAACATAATGTATATAACATTATGTACTAACAAGTGTTTTTCCTATGGCCACACAAGCTGTTTAGTTAAAACCCTATGCATTTGTGGAAATACTCTTAATTTCACTACACAACAACAGTTTTCCTTGCCTGATGCAGCTCAATGTCACCCTTATGAGACTTTTGGCCCGGCTGTGTACGGTATATATTTTACAGATAACAATACTCACTTTTACCAAAAGGCATACATATTTTGATTCTGCAAATGTAGTGACAACAAAGTGTCTATTCTATCACCCTTCTCACTCACTGTTAAAATATTAAGTGAAATATTTTACAAGCTTTACCAAGCTTTTAATTGTATAACCAATTAACATTTTCTGCTCAGGTAACAGTGGTGGATGGTGCAAAAATATATATATATATATATTAAATTACAAAATTAAAATGAAACTTTTAATACTCATCTGTAAATAGCCATTTATCAGTTGATTAAGCATCAGTACTACTAGTATAAAATAAAGGCATGACTCACATCGCATCCAGTCAGCCAGCTTCACTTGCCATAAGAAAAGACTCATTGAGAATGGTCAAATCACATGAGCCCAAATATTTAAAAACAATATTCGCTATGAACAAAAGTGGGAGGGTACAAGGATGATTTGAAAAGATCCTATTAGAGCTCAGCCTCAAATCACATGCTATTCAAAAATTTTTTACGTGCCTGCATAGACACTCGTTTGTCCAGTGCCCCGCGTACACGAACACTAATGAACGTAATACAGTTTAGATTTGTTTTAACTGCAAATAAATTATATTAAGAAATACAGCGGAATATTGTGACTAAATGAATTTATTTCATTATTATTATTATTATTATTATTATTATTATTATTATGTTAAATAATTACATTATAAAGTAGCATTCTTCTCTGCCTAACTTGAAGGGTGGCAGCGCCCCTGCCCTGCCCCATATTGACCGGCCGCCACTGTCAGGTAAGCTATGCTTTTTCAAATATTCTGATTTTCTTTCGCTCTTGAGTGGCTACTGGGAAGAGTCACACAAATGAGCAGTGAGAGCTGGGGGCCTCAATTACTTTGAAAAGGTCTTGTGTTCCTTTTGCTGTATGGTCAACAGAGAGGATAAGCTACCAAAAAGCAGTGGTGAAGAAGAGCTGTAGGGAGAAAAGAAGAGATGGGCTATAAAAAGGGATTCACTAGAAAGAGAGAGTAAAAACAGGTGGTGAGGTGTGGAGACAAATGACGCCTCTGTCAAAAGTGTTTTCCCTTGGGGAACAGCAGATGATCTTTTACAATCTCATTAAGCCTCAAAGTTCCCTTAAACCACAACCACTGTTCACAGAATACATACTACAATTTTTGCTGTTTTGCCTAAAAAGAATCATGCCAGTAATAATCACTTGTAGCAATTTAACCAGGATCTTAAAAAATAAGTAATTTTAATATTTCATTTTTCAAATGTATTATGCAGTCCTGGCTTCTTCTTGTGTGAGAATTTTTTACTTGTATAGCAGGTACTCAAACACATCTGTTCAAACCTAACTAAAATACAGTTAATCTGCAGTTTTAGTATGCCTTTAATATTTGATACACATAATTGCTCTTTTAATAATCTCTTCACTATGTCACTAGGTGACATTTGTGGTGAGGATTGAGCAAATTGTTATCTACTGTACTTGTTGCACTATCTGGGCTTTAAACTGTAGGTTTGGTGGCAATCCTTAAATTCTTTATTATGATCTCAAGTTTTTTTTTAATTAGCACTGAACACACACACACACACGCAGCACGCACCCACACCCACACCCACAAAGGTTTTACCAATATGCGAGCATATACACATCTAAAATACGCATATGCAATGACTTGTAGCCCTCTTCAGAATCCTGTAATTTTGGAGTCGTTAGTTTTGGTACATAATGTTTACTCAGTGTCACGGTGACTCATAGTATAATTGTATTCACCATCTCACCCAAACACATAGACAGTAAAAACATGCAGTGTGAAAGCAGCTTATGCAGGCATGAAAGCATTTTTAATAAGGAGTCATGGACATTCCTTTTTTTTCTCATTATTAGTAATAGAAAAACAAAATTGTCCAAGTAACACTCATATAGAAAATTAATCTATAACAGACTAATCAGAACCATGCGTTCAATGACACTGGTAAGAGGATAATTGGGTTCAAACCATGAAACCAAAATAAATCACATTGCCTAAAAGTAAAATGTTTTTAAAGCATTATGAATTGAAAACTGATAGCGTCATAAAAATTAAATTTTCTAACCCAGAGAGACAAGTACATAGCACTGTATGTAGTTTTGACATTTGAGCTGTTAGTAATAAGATGAAGCTTACCTATGGTCAAGTTTTATTTACAATGATATAGTTTGCTCCCTTTTGTGTGTAATTTTAAACAGATACAGTACACAGTAGGTCAATCTACATTGTACAAGCAGTCAGTTTTTTAAAAAGTTTAAAATTATGCATAATTATAAATCATCTGCAAAAGATTTACATGTTATATTATAATATTGCTTCCTAAAAGACTTTTGCCAGTTATACATTGATATTAGATAAGAATTTCCACAATTGCATCTGTTCCATATTTTCTTTATTCTCCTTGGTTTTATCCTCCCCCTCTACAGTTCAATCTATAACTGACTTACAGGATCTGAAATAGCAACAGACATACTGTATAAACAGATATTTGCCTGTACAACTGAGTAAGTCTCTGTAGATTTTGTAGGTCACCCTTCTGTGGATGTAGTGCAGTATCTACTGTACTCTTTCAACTGTCCTCTTTGGCAAACTGAACTTGGTCAGACTGCTTTCTGTCCAAATACACTGATGGACATAAATTCCCATCTCAGCGGCAAGATTATCTGCTCATAATGGAGAACATCTGAATAACATGGTCTGACCGTCTTTCCAAAAATAAATCATTTTAATTGCTGCTTCTAATTTGGTATTTGGCAAACTGTACTGTAGTTTGAACAACAGCAGGACACACAGCAGTGGGTCTTTTAGAAAGGAAAATGCATAAAGCTGTGTATATTGTAGTTGTCAGAAATAGAACGATATGAAGAGCTTTGCTTTATGGAAAAAAGACAAACTTTCAGCATGCAAATTTATTTACATTACTTTTATTATCTCATTAAGCTTCTAACTAGTAAATATACTGTTACAATTTTACAGTTCCATGATTTTTTTCCTTTCTCTTTTTTGTTTATATTTATTTTGGAAGTATATCTTACTGTGATGGATTGGCACCCTGTCCAAGGTGTACCCTGCCTTGTGCCTCCTGGAAGTCTCCTGGGATAAGCTCCAGGCCCCCCGTGACCCTGAATACAGGTTAAAGTGGTATAGATGATGAGTGAGTGAGTATAGCTTAAGCACTTAGGATAACTAACATATGGCATAGGATAACTCACTTTGTATAATCCATCATTCCATTAAAGTAACAACTTTCTGTAGTTTAGACACAGGTCCCATTATGTTTAGATTCCTCATGGTTTCATTAAGACCTTAGAGTTCCCATGACCATGATGGTAAGACCCCCAGTAGGCAGGCAAAATCTGCCATACTTGCGGGAATTTCCAGAAGATGGCATATACTGTAATGTATGAAGGCAAATTAATTTTCATATAGTTTTGTGTTTCTTTTGCTCAACAGTCCTATGTTTTCTGGCACTCCTGCAGCTTTCAATTAATGTTTGGGATTATCTCATAATCAGGGTTGCCAGATCACGCTGATCAAAGTGCTGAATAGCAGCCCATAAAACTTGAGAGCTGTTATGTGTACTTACTATTTGTAAATCCCTGCTTCAACAAAAGTAACATTTTCTCAATTTTATTACCCATCCAAGATACATTTTTCTAACCCAAGATGATAAATAATAGTTCAATTGCAAAAAAAAAAAAATTAAAAAGCTCATTCTATCAGCTTGCATCACTTTTAAAGCTTTTAAAGTGTCACTTTCTAGACTATTGTCATTGGTAGACCCACTACTCATAACAATATTATATGTCAGTACATTGTAAACTTGTGTGTGCATATCCATTACAGTGGAACCTTGGGTTATGAACATAATTCATTCCGGAAGCGGGTTTGTATTTCAAACCACTCGTAAATCAAATAAAATTTTCCCATAAGAAATAATGGAAACTGAAATTATTCGTTCCACAGCCCCCCCAAAAAATACATAAAAATAATTAATATAAAATGTAAAGTAAAAAATAAAACAAATTAACCTGCACTTTACCTTAAAATAAATAAATAAATCCCGACAGATTAGTGTTTCTATTTGTGAGTGCAGGCGCTGTGTGTATGTGTGTGTTTGTGTGTGTATGAAGCTAAAGTAAGGAGCCACTTCCAGTTACCCCTCCTCCACTCTTTTCACACACACATGCGCACACACAATGGAAACACTGGTTTATCGGCAAAATCAACAAGAAATCTCTCTACTGACACTTGATTGAGAGACACACTAACAGTATCACTGCTGTAAAGTAAAATAAAACTAATTAACATGCACTTTACCTTTGAAAAGAATCGCAACAGAGCAGGTTTTCTGTGTAGAGCAGAGTGTGTGTGTGTGTGTGTGTGTGGCACAGTGTCCAATGAAGCATAAATGCAGACTGATACAGAGAGAGAAAATGGATCTTTAACCTCTCTAATCAGACGTGCTTTTGCTTTATACACGCACACACACATGTGTTATAATACACGTGCGCTGTACACACACGCATACAGACACAAAAAAAGCACACACACATGGTCTCAGTGTTATAGTAAACAGTACACAATTCCGCAGCGCAAGAGAGAGAAAAAACATTGGCTCAGTTGTGATCACGTGATGCTAGGCATCAAATAAAATATACTCATAAACCAACACTTGCTCATTTTTCAAGTCAAAATTTATTTAAAATCTTTGCTGGTCTTGCGGAACACTCGCAAACCTCGTTGCTCGCAATTCGAGGTTCCACTGTATTGTTACTGCATACAGTTCAGATTTGAGCAATGGTGAAAAGTGATACGCAAACATTTATAGGTCTGACCTAGAAGATTTATCATCACCCATCACACCAGTCACCCATTTAGACATGAAGCCGATGTGTCTTGGGATGCCAGTCAGACTTATGGAAAGGAATGCATGTCCAAAAGGGGCTTCCCAGGAGATTGAAAAGGTGTGTGTGTGTGTGTGTGTGTGTGTGTGTGTGTGTGTGTGTGTGTGTGTGTGTGTGTGTGTGTGTGTGTGCGTGCGTGAGGTGTGTGTGCGCAGGTGTACAGTTTCCATAAAGATGATTGAACATTCCACACAACATAGTGAAAAGATTTGAGGGGGAATGGGCCCTTCTACCATCTGAGCCTCAAGTCAAAGCATCAAGGAAACAGTCAGCTGGTGGGAAAATGGTCAGTGGAGCTCAATCCTCCAGGCACCCATATTATCAACAGCTAATTAAACTCTGGTGCTGCACATACGCACGAGTGCCATTTCACCTCATCTCCCCTGTTTTTGCAGCTCTGCTGTTGTGTGATTAACTCATGTGAGTAGCAGAATGATCTGCTCACACATCTATTCAACTTCCCACAGAGATGAACACACTCTTTAAACATATTTTAAGAGAATATACAAAAAACATATAGTTCTGTGCTTTTGTTTGTGTGTGTATGTGTGTGCGTGTGCGTGTGTGTGTGTGTGTGAGCTTAGTCTATCATACTTTTATTATAAAGTACATTCAAATTAGTGAATTATTTCTTTATTATTAGTGATTTAAAAAGTGCCATTTATCTTATATGACTTATTCACCCTACATAAAGTAACCAATAATGTTATGGTTTATAATCTTCAATACATAATAGATTTTCTCTCAATATTCTGATAAAATATTGCACTTATGCACCATCTATAACACCTATCTTTTGCTGTACAGCCCAACCCTAGATTGGACAATATTTAAGCACCACCATATTTAAGCGACCACTTTGATTTTCAAGCACAAGAAAGGCAACAACAACTAGTTTTAGACTTATATGCCCTTGTCTTTTTTGAACTACACTAGAACGCCTCATCCCACCCCCGCTGTTAAAAAAAAAACGTAACTTGGTAACTTTTACTCTGAGTAAAAAACGATTTTTTACTTTTACTTGAGTAGATTTTTATAATGGTAACTTTACTTGTACTTCAGTCAAATGTCACTGAAGTAACAATACTTTTACTTGAGTACAAAAGCTTATTACTCTTCCCACCTCTGATAATGTGGTCTCCTGCTATTATTCCTTCATGCTAGTGATCATGGATGCCATATTTGTAGGCTGTGAATAGAGCTGGGAACTGCAATTATGTACCTTAGATATTTAATCAGCATCAGCTAATATACAATAACATTAAGCGCTACATGTATTTTCATTATCTATATTGCAGCAAATGCCCAAACATAACTGATAAATCCTATGGCATACTGTATATACTGTACTAAAATATGTAACAAATGAAAAGAAAAATTCTCTGTTATGGCATACATTGTATTAGCATGTAACTTTTATTTTGTGCATTGAGTTAGCTGCACAAAAGTGAAAACCTCACAGTTGCTTGTTCATAGTTTTACAATGTAGCTACAACTGAGCAAAGTAGCTTTGCTGTAGTATTTCCAGACTTATTTTCCCTAAGCTTATTATAAAAATGGTGGTTTGGCTAAACTATGGGTATTTTACATGATGATTTGCTACTAGCCTACCAAATCAGCTTTCCCACCATTATGTATATTCAGAATGTTACCTCATATATATATGACCTCTAAGACATTCTTTGATAAAGTTAAACAGATCAAACGTACAACTAAGCTGTACACTGAAGCCACTCGGACTCTCTGCAAGTACAGTAAATTTTAAATAATCCCATACGAGCGCTGCATGTCATATAACTGTTTTTTTTTTTTGTTTTTTTTTTTTATGGGATCTGTTTTAAGACATGGAAAGAAAGAAAAAAACTGTACTACACTCTGCTGCTTAACCTGTCTGCTGAAAAATCTATCTATCTATCAATCTATCTATCATCGTTATATTGTTGAAGTTCCAACACAGTTGTGCCAGCTTTATTATATTGCAACTTGCTATTAAATAAATACATAAAATTAGATTTTTCTTTATGCAATACGCATCATCACAGTGAAATGTGTACTGTACTGAGAGTGATCCCATAAACCACCTGTGGTGAAAGGAATCGAATTGAGTAAAAGATCTATTTTTTAAGCAGTAAATCAAGTAATTTATTTTGCATGACCGTTTCCTAATCTGTTGTGTTTCTAAGTCTTTATATTTAAAATGGCACTGAATGACTTCCCTGGTAGATTAATTACATGGAACATTGTATATATACACTGTATATATAGAGAGAGATATAGATGCCATCTGCCTTTCTTGTTGGTACATTAAAGATCTTTGGTAAAATGGATGAAGAGAGATGTGGGAAGTGAAATGAACTGACCTGTAAACCATGCTAGCAGCCAGAGGAGACCAGGGCAAACTGAACATGAGGCATATGAGGGGGAAAAAATAACATTTTCTGCGTCATTTCCTCTAATGTGTTGCAACAAAAATGAAGTAAATACAGCAAATGCCATCCTAGGCTCTTTTTCTAAAACCTCCCATAAGGAGGACACTATAGTGACAAGTGGAGGATCATGGGAGAGGGATTTAATGGAGCTGATTCATCTGCCATTAGCAAAGCCTGTGCAACCATCAAGGCTAAATCCAGTGCCCTGTAGGATTATATATTTAAAACTGTCTGTTTAGATCTGCTTAGCTCTTTCTCATTCTAAGTTCAACATGGTTGTACCCCTCTGAAACCTTGTAAATGAGAATGTTATCTGTACTTGAGCAGTTTAATACAGTGATGGGAGACTTGGAGGTGTCTAAGCACAAAGATGATCTTAAGTATAAAGAAGATTTTCCTGTGTGCCGCTTTTTAATGATCTAGGTCGTTGAATGTGTTGTTTAATCCTCTATTTTTAAACAAAGTGGATCATTTTCCCTTTTAGAGATCATTATTGTTAATGACCATATTTTACTCATAGAGCATATAAGCATAATGGAGCATGTTAAAACTTTATAAGGAATGTCCCTTTTCTCCTAAACTTTAAATGTTTCTAATTACATAAATTGAAGAAAACATCATTGGTGTCATTAGTGTCAAGACAAGGTAGAAAAATAAATAAATAAATAAATTAAATAATAATACTATATAATATATATATAGTCTTATGCAAAATATGTTAACACAGTCTCCCTTGGAAATGGAAAAAATGCACAATATTTTCAGGGAATATTGGTGCATAGTTACTTTTTATGTAATAAGTTGAACAAAGAGAAAAAAAAACTTTATTGTGGCACTGTGCAAAAGTTTGGGCACCCTACATAATCAGTAATTAGTAACACATCCTCTACCAAATATCACAGCTTGCAAACGCTTATTATAGCTAGCTAAAAGTCTTTCAGTTCTTGTACTTGGGATTTTCTCCCATTCTTCCTTGCAAAAGGCTTCTAGTTCTGTGTCTTTGGTCATCTTGCATGCACAGCTCTTTTAAGATATACCCACAAATTGTCAACGATGTTTAAATCAGTGGACTGTGATGGCCATTCCAAAACCTTCAGCTTGCGTCTCATGAGGTATTCAATAGTGGATTTTGAGGTATGTTTAGGATCATTGTCCTGTTGTAGAAGCCATCCTCTTTTCATCTTCAGCTTTTTTACAAATGGTGTGATATTTGCTTCCAGAATTTGCTGGTATTTAGTGGAATTAATTCTTCCCTCCACCCGTGCAATGTTTCCTGTGCCACTGGTTACAACACAACCCCAAAGCATGATAGATCCACCTCCATGCTTAATAGTTGGCAAGGTGTTCTTTTCATGAAATGCTGCTCCTTTTTTCTCCAAACATACCTTTGCTGATTGTGGCCAAAGAGCACTTGTGTAGGGACTGGCAGGCCCCCTCAAATAGGGCCACTGAAAGAGGCCACTGAGACAGTTCATGACATCAAAAAATAAGGAAAGAAACGGTTACTCTTTCCCAACTCAGATGGTGCAGATCTGCAAAAACAACTTCCTTGCACCAGAGAAAAGCATCTCACATCTCCACTAAAATGGTGAAGAGCAGCATTGTAAGTGCCTTGAATAGGGAAGTTTCACAACGCCCTGGCAGGTGCTGGCCCCCCGGGATGCGTTTCCTCTGCGCCCAAGAACAGTGAACATACGAAGCTTTAGGGACACGTACTAAAATCAGTTAAAGTATGCTACTAGGGCAGATATAAAATCATATATGCGTGTGCATGTAGAATGTATGATGTCTTTGTGCTGTGTTCAACAGGTTTATCATAAACTTACGGAGTGTAATCAACCTGTACAGCCCTTGCTATAGACAAGGGTATGAGTTGGTATGCAAGACATGGGACGTTTGGTATCAAATGAAAGCTCTGTGTATGCAATGAAAGTTGCTGTGCATTAAATTTTAGTTATATGAACCAAGCTAATGGTAATACACTTTACCTAAATTACTAAAACTCCACTGAGATGGACTCCCCTGTGACAGACCAAACCACAGGTTAATGTATGTACGAAAAAGAGGAACCATGCGGGGCGTAGCTACGCCCACAACCATCTCTGATTGGAACAAACGGCTGTGGGACAGACCTGCACCGTGAGATTAAAAACCTATGGTCTGAACCGCCTTGCCACGTTTTTGAACATCACGGCGTCTGAAGGAAGCAAGCGGATGCCTCTCTTGCTCCGCTCTCAACCAACGCCTGAATTTTGACTTCTGACCTGCGCCACCCAGCGATCGAAGACTCTGCTCTCCTCGACACACAAAGAAACTTCGGCTTGAACGAGGAACGAAGAGGCCCGCAGAAGACGTCTCACAGCGTCATCATCGGTAACCAGGCAACCAACACGCCGACGAAAGACGTCACCTCAACCCAACGCACCGGCCAATCAGCAAAACCGTGATTCCCTTCACCAAGGGCGAACCAATGAGAACAACCATCACGTAATGCAAGTAAAACAAAGCTTCATATCTTGCTGAAAGTGGTGCACGCTTCATAACTAAACTGTAAGATTAAACCCAAGGCTCTGTTCTTGTCTTCTCAGTTCTAGTAACCCTAAACAGAACTCCATTAACTTTCACCCTCTAAAATGTGTGTGTGTGTGTGTGTGTGTGTGTGTGTTTGTGTGTGAGAGAGAGAGAGAGAGAGAGAGAGAGAGAGAGAGAGAGAGAGAGAGATTAAATAGCGTAGTTTCATTTAACGTAGATTAGTTCAATAAATTCTTGCTTCTTTATAAAGAACTGTTGTCTTGGTCATGTATTTTAAAGTTACAACATTTGCCCAGATCTTACGTTACCTTGCTCATAATTGCCAAATTCTAGATTTTGTGTTATCATCGGTGGCCACGTGATAAGCAGAACTGGTAAGATACATTAAATTGTGCTAAACGCTGGATGGGTAATCCATAAAGTGTACTCTATGAATATTAATTCAGTAACCCGAATCCTTAAATATTCGATTCACCTCTGGCCCAGAGTTGAAACCCTACACTTGTTTCGAGAATGCATCAGGCTTCTGTAGATGTTCTGTTGCATACCTCTGACCTTGGATTTTATGATGGGGATGCAGGTAAGGTTCTCTTCTGCTGACTCTTCCATGAAAGTCTTGTCTGTGCAAGCATCACTGCACAGTGGAACGGTTCACCAGCACTCCTGAGTGCTAAATCTTCCTGCAGGTTTTTTGCAGTCAAATAGAGGGTTAGAGTTGTCTTTCTGACCAGCATACGACCAGTTCCCTCTGAGAGTTTTCTTGACCTCCAAAGTTCTCCTGAACTGCCATCTCTTAATTACACTACATTTCTCACCGTGGAAACTGCAACCTGACAATACTTTCCTATCTTATTGTAGCCTTCTCCTGCATTGTGGGCATCAATAACTTTCATTTTCAGAGTCTTACACAGCTGCTTAGAGGAACCCATGGGCAACCAAAGAGCAACTGTCCGCAAGTGTGCACACAAGGTTTGAACAGTCAAAGTATTTGTAAAGCTTTGAAATGCCATGTATCTGATCTAATGAGCTGTTTAAGGTCTGAAACCTTGTAAGAAGAATCTCAGACTCTTAGGGTGCCCAAACCTTTGCACCGTGCCATAATAATTTTTTATTTTTGTTCAATTTATGGCATAAGAAGTAACTATGCATCAATATTTGATGAAAATATTGTGCATTTTTCCATTTTCAAGAGAGAGAGAAGCTGTGCTTATCTTTCAAATAAAAAAATCACCAAAATCTGGTATTTATCAAAGAGTGCCTAAACCTTTGCATAAGACTGTATATATAAAACCGTATATATAAACTTTTGATGACTGATAATGACAGATATCAAAGCATCAATCAAATAATTAATTTAGCCCGAGCTGCATATATCCACCCTTACCCATTTCTCCTGAGACTAAACATTATGTTTCTCTAGCATTTACTTCATGCTGTGCTTCACCACTACCCCTCAGGGAGGGTGTGAAATAAAGAAGATGGACATGTTGTGCCAGTGCAATGTACAAAGAGCAACTGTTCAGTTTCAGTATTATTTTTTCATTTTCCCCCAAGCATTTTTGATCTCATATTCTGATGACATACAGTGTAAAGCCCAACAATGTTACTTTTATTAAGTGTAATTGGGGAATAAACTACACATTTTTTATTCAACATTGCAGGGGGAAACGTGAAATGTACAGGTTAAGTCAATCTGTTAAAGTTCATCATATTTAATCTTATTCCTTTTTTTTTTTCTTTTTGGCATGATACAGCATCAATTCCAGTGAATGACCTTGAAGAACATTTGCATATTCCCTCAGAAAAATAAGGTTTCACAGCATATAAAATCTAATTTTTCCTTCTGATGTGACTTATTTTTGGGATATTACATAGGTTCTTTGAGTAAGATACCAAAGAAAAAGAAATATATATTTATATTATGGAAAAAAACAATTATTATAACTTGCCTCCTTTTAGGCTTTTTTATATGCCCTAATTCAAAAAAGTCCTTTTCCAAAGGTTTGTCAGAATGCCTGGTAATCAGAAATCTGTTTTTCTATATATTTCTTGATGTCAGTGCCCCCTATCCTGGCATTCCAAAAACATCCTCCTGACATGTGCCATTTTAATTATTAACATGCCAATTATTTTCCAGAGGGACACGCTAGTTAGGAAAAGCCCTAATCCAACCGTGGGATTTATTTTTATTAAACATAAAACAAAGTGCATGTGTGCATAGTCTTGTGCATGTGTGTCTTGTTAACTCATTCTTTTATAGATAAAGATTAGTATGTTTAAATACATTTTACTTTCTATACTGGCCAGGTTGTAATCATTGTAAATAAAATTAAGACAATTAAATATTTAAACAAATTTAGTTTGCATAGACTAGACAGAGCCACAGTCTCATACTGTGTGTTAGGTTTAATATTGTCATTTAAACCTTGATTTCTTATTTATAAACAATGTAAATATGTTATGATTATATTTTGAAACAGCCATCAACTTTATTAATTCATTTTCTATATCGCTTTATCCTGTACAGGGTCACAGGAAGCTTGAAGCCTATCTTGGAAGAATTTGTGCACATGACGGCATAACCTGGACGGTATGCCAATCCACTGAAGGCCACACACATACACATACACACACACACACACACACTCATTCATTCACACACTACAGAGCAATTTGGGAATGCCAAAATTCTGAAATTAACTACGGGTGATAGATGTTTCATCCACCTGAGCAGTGATTGTTACAAGTCAGTTACTGTTATTTAATACTATAGGTACTAGGTAGCGAGCATGTAATCCAATAATCTTTTCCATTTGTAATTTTGATTACAACTCAACAAGCATAAGCAAAAAAGTGTGCAAACTGACTAAATCTATTTTTATCATTTTCAAACCAAAAAGTATTATTTCCCTGGTCGCTGGTCAACATATTTAGATTCATGTGATTAATAAATAAGTAATAATTATGTAAAGATTTATGTAAATGTTGCTGTTATTTTTATTGTTAATCACCCCTGCAATGGTGATACTGGTGTCAGTCTGCAATTGCTGATGGACATGAGTGGATTATAGTAATAGCTCACTCACTCCTATAGGATCCAGGCCCCCCGCGACCCTGCATACAGGGTAAAGCAGTAAAGAAGATGAGGGCATGAGGCGGGGTACACCCTGGACAGGGTGCCAATCTATTGGAGGGCACACACACATACACTCACTCACACACACTACGGGCAATTTGGAAACGCCAATTATCCTAATCTGCAGGTCTTTGGACTGTGGTAGAAAACCGGAATACCCGGAGGAAACCAAGCACGGGGAGAAAATACAAACTCCATGCACACAGAGACGGGAATCGTGCCTAGACCCTGAAGGTGCAAGGCAACAGTGCTAACCCCTACACCACCGTGTCGCCTGATAGTAATAGCTATATGAATATATTTCGTGTCTGCTCTTTCTTTCTCTCTCACTCGTGCACTCTTTCTTACTTTCCACCTTGGAGTAATGATAAGGAGATTGCAAAGTGATCTCACTCCTCCAGGTGTTATATTGTTTGTGCTGTTTGCAAGACTGATAATTGGGTCCTAAGGAAAGCTTCGGATTAAATAAGGCAAAAGGTAATGAGCTCAGACTTTATTTTTATAGTAAAGAGGCAGGCTGCTGTATTCTAAATTTGGTCGACTTTTTTTGAAAGAAACAACATGCCAAGCAAGCAACAAAACATTACAATATTTTCAAAGCGTTGTAGCTGTGTTGTCAAAATTATAATAAGACATTGTTTTCTTTTGTAGCATCAGATGTGAAATCAACTAAATTCATTTACAGACAATATCTTTATTTCTATTTTTGTCAGAAGGATTGATCATTTCTATTCATCTAACCATTTACTGTAAGATTTATGCAGTATTTATAATTTACTATAGCTGTGGTGCTGAATTAGGCCAAAATCACAAATTGTACAGTACATCATTAGCAAAGAAAAGTATTTAAATCATACCAGAGCTAGATGTAAAGAGAGTAAGAAAAAAAAAATACTAGAAACTTGGAATAATATGATAATTTTCTAGGCTATGAAGAGTGTCCTTGCCTGGGCCAAAAAAGTCACCATTTCAGAAAGGTCAAATTATTAAGAACCTTCTGGCACATGATTAAAACCTGGGCAGATAGTGTTGGACCGCCATATTCGTTAAAGAAAATAATGGACGGAGATAACCTAAACTCTTGGTGAAGGTGCATTTAAAAAAATAATGACTAAAGAAATCACAGCTACAATATGTTTAATAGGGAAAGTACAAAAATCTGCACACATACGCACACAAACACATGACAAGAATTCAAACAGCTGTTTGAATATGTGAAACCACTACCCACTTCACCACCATCTTTAAGTTTTCTGACAACACACTCACGGTAGGACTGATCATTGAAAGCAATAAGATGGCCTACCTGAGAACAGACACAGTTTCTTTTTTATTTAATTTCATACTCCATGTTTCTGTCACGGCTGGTCCGTGTGAGGCAGGCGTGGAGGACCCAAAAGCAGACACAACAGGTTGGATTTTAATATAACGGATTTTAATGCAAAATGAGAAGGTTAAACAGAGAGAAGGATGATCAAAAAGAAACCAGTACTTGGGGTGCTGTCAGAAAAGAGCTGTGGCATGGCTTGCTTGTGGCTGTGGGCGAGTGACACGGAGCGCAGGAGAGGAGTGAGCGCGGCTGTGTGGAGAGAAAATCTGGTGTGCAGTTTGATGGAGAGATTGGAGTTGCAGAGATCCTGAGGATAAAGGCAGGGCCGGAGTCAAAAACCGAAGCAATGGTTCAAAGCCAGGCTATCAATTAACGTAGTAAACAATTCCAACGCACGAAGCTAAGGACGTAACCAGAAGAGAAAAAGGGTCAACAACATGAAAGGCAAAAGGTATTATTTCACAAAATACTAGACACAAAAACACTAGGCTTGTGACGCACAATAATTCGGCACCAGATGGTTGCTTGTGGCCAAGTTAAATAGGGAGAAAGTGACGAATGAAATGCAGATCAGGTGTGCTCATGCCAGTGAATGAGGCAGCAAAACAGAAGCAGTGGGATGGAATGTGGAGAGGAGTTGCAGGTGATCATGGCTTGGCTTGAGCGGAGGGCGTGACATGGCGTTTAGAGGGTCCAACTAGATACCGGTGAGGCCAATGGTGACCACTGTATTATTCCCATTTTGACAATGCGGTAGGACCTCTGGTCAACATTCACATGCACATACAAACACTAAGAGAATGTAATAGTAATGGAAAGCTTTAATTTGCTAAGGAGAATAAGAATAAGGTTAGATTTCATAACAATAGAAAAGGTCATGTAGGCTGACAAATCCTGATTGACCATCACAGTAAGAAGAGAAGTGACCCTATCATGCAAAGTGCCCATGTACAAGCTTCTTGTACAGAGGCAGTGTTGCTTCAGTTAGTCAGTTCTAGGCAAAGAAGTTTTATGTCAGCTGATGATCTGAATGTACTGACTGATGATGTTATCCCATCAATGGATTTTTTTTTTTCTTTGATGATTCAGAAATATTCCAGGACTCAAATTGGGGAAACTATGGGAACATGATTAATAATTTTCACATGTATTGTCATAACATTACACAACATTATTAAACCTAAAAGCATTTTTTTTTTTATCTTAAAGTGTGCATTTTTTTTTGACCAAGCAGTGTGCTTTCAATCCTTTTCAATAAGATGTCATGCTCAATGGCATCTTCGCATATCCCAGCTTCTTGTTAGTAGGCTGGGGTCAGAGCGCAGGGTCAGCCATTTTTATAGCGCCCCTGGAGCAGACAAGGTTAAGGGCCTTGCTCAAGGGCCCAACAGCAGCAACCTGGCAGAGCTGGGGCTCGAACCGCCGATCTTCCGATCTGTAACTCAGAGCCTTAACACACTGAGCCCCATTTGGTTATTGATTATTTCAACCAGTTCTTTTTATGTATTATGATTTTCCAAAACCAGAATTACTGTAAATACATAATTCTTGTTATTATTGCTTTTAAAAACAGCAAAGCTAACAAACATCTGGACTGATTGTAGGGGAACATGTGATGTCTTTGGGAACATCTGTCTCTTCATCTATTAAATTAACTTTAAAAGTTGCCAAGCTGGTGCTCATAGCTTTAAACAATTATGGAATTCTGTAATGTTTCACATAGTAAGAGTACTAGTTAGGCTAATCAGCTTTCAATCAATTTGCTAACAATAAAATACATATAATGATTTTTTTAAAAGGAAAACCTTAAACAAACAGAGTTAACATTGAGGGAAACAGCATTGATATCAATAACAGAGTTGAACACCCATAGTTAAAAGACCCCCAAAAATGTTTGCAGACTTTTTAACCATTTTAAATGTAAAACAACTATTTAATCCTAAAAATACATGTGAATTACAGCTCTTTCATGAAGTTGAAAATTAACTGCATGTACCTTATGCATTACTGATCGGGAATATAAAATGCAATAGCTGCTCCCTCACACCCTGGTCATGCAAATCAGTTATTGGCAAGTTATGTCCATAAGTCTTAACTCTAGCCATCACTAGGGTTGGTTGAGGGATGATTTTGAGGACATCATCAAAGAGATACCACAAAGTATCTCATTGTTTGGCCAGAAGAAGCGATTTCTCCCAGCTTTTTGCATGAATGTCACCTTTGTATGTGTTTCATTGACCTCAACAATGGTCTCGACATAAATTTCAACATCACATTTGATAATACACCACTGTCCAAAGACAAAATGCTCTGCATTTTTTCTTTTGTGCCATCTCTCTCTTTTTTTTTTTTAACATTTTCTGCCTTCCTTACAGGGTCGGCTTCTCGCCGCGCCCTGTATTGCCTTTGCCTTTCTGCTGCTGATATCTTCATTTACCTATCATTCAATTTCAATCCTTCCTAATGATATACAAAAATATAATTTACAGTAAAATAAACAAAATATAGTGATGCAAAATGTTTAAATGTTTAAATATCAACTCTGATATCATTAGATATTTTAAATAACAGAGTTATTTAAAGTCACTAACAGAGTTGACAACAACAGAGTTGATATTTTCCACTATTTTGTGCTTTAGCTCAAGATGCTAACTTCAAACCAGATACCACACATCATGATTAAAAACAGACTTTTATGAATTTTCAGGGTATTATTGTTTTTCGAAATGTCAATGAGAGATTTACTGCAATATCACAATAACAGATTTGACAAATATTGGTGCATCGTAAACATTTTGTACAAATTAGTGAGAGAGGAATATTGACATATCTCAATGCCTTCCAGAGCTTCCTGCCAGAAGAAGTGACATCACTTAGTGAAAGTTGTTGTAAATAAAAATAAAATCTTCTGGAAATGACCAGAGCATTAAATGACCAAGGAATCAGAAGACTCAAAGCCAGGGTTCAGCTGGAGAAGATTTTGGGAGAAGATAAGGTTTATTTTGCTTATGCAAGCGTCAATCAGTCAGCCTGGGCAATGAAATCCAAACATAAATGGCAAAACACCCATTTTATACTAAGATGTAAACATCGACCAAGGCCAAGAAATGGAAAAACAATGGTAGAAAAATACAATCAAGGTTAAAAACATCATGTGAAAACTAAGTAAACAAGGACACTTATAAAGATCACGCTGAAATAAAACCATTCTTAATGATTGTACCATATTCATATAAAATATTAAGGAAAATTAGAAATAAATCTCTCAAAGTCAAAAGCTTTTTCTATGAATGCTTTTAAGATTTTTATGCCTTTTTATACCAGAGGTAACAGAGTTGACCAGAACACAGGGACAGACAAAAAAAATTATTTGTATTACTGAAATTACATATGATAAACAAAATCACTCACTCACTCACTCACTCACTCACAGTCTTAGGGCACGAGGCGGGGTACACCCTGAACAGGGTGTCAATCCATCGAAAGGCACACACATACACTCATTCACATTCTACAGTCAATTTGGGAACGCCAATTAGCCTAATCTGCAGGTCTGAACTGTGGGAGGAAACCCACCATGCACACAGAGACAGGAATCAAGCCTGGCCAGGAATCGAACCCTGGAGGTGCAAGGTGACAGTGCTAACACCACTACATCACCGTGCCGCCACACAAAATAGATATTTGATGCAATTGTTTAAGTTAATAGAGTAAATGCACAAAAAAAGATAAAAATTCAACCTACTGTAATTATTTCATGATAATTCCAATTAAAAGTATGAACCAGAAGGCAAAGACATTCCATAATAGGTGTAGTGGGAGTTTTTAAGTTAATATTTTCAAGAAAAAAATGTTCCTAAATATTCATACAAATCTTATCTTTAGTGATAGCTTAACATAATTTGTGTTATTTTTAAAAACTGAGTTGAATAGCGTGTAGGTTTTAAAAAATATCAGAAGGTTTATCTGGGAGATGCAAAATGTATCCCCCAATTCTAGAATTACCCATTTGCATTTAATAAGGGCTTCCTAATGTCTAGTAACTTAAGTTAACAGGTTAACTTAACTTAACTTAACAAGTGGTCGGCATAGACTCTGGAGCACAGCATCAATGCACAGTGCGCATTATATCCAGCAGGACAAAATTCATCTTGTGTAATGGCATCTCTTGGGTTATCATTAGAAGATAGAGTAGTAGATAATGGATTGCTGGCAGCCTACTGCTGAATATTTTGGCCTCCTTGGTCTATTTCTGACTAGTAATTTCCCAAAGGAGTTTAGGAATCATAAACAGACAACACTTAAATGTGTTAAATAAAAACCCAATATTGTTTGTTTTATTTTCTATCAAACTTATAAAGTAAGGTTTTCTAGGAGAATTTTATTGCTGATAAAAACAAAGAGTCCTTGCATGCTATTCATAAAGCTTCCATCTTATTTTCCCACCACTCTTTGCTCACACTGTTCAAATATATATATAAAAATATATACTTTTCTTTTCACTATTGTTTTTCCTCATAGATTGTTTACGTGGTTGATATGTATTTAACTCCCAATTATTCAATCAAGCTGGTATTTGTCACTTGGTACATTGTGTAGTTGTACTAAGCATTGAGCAATTATAAATCAAATCGAGCTTGGCTAGAGGCTTGAACGGAAACTGTTATGTGGTGCGGGTTAGAAAGCCGCACCATGGGATGTAAAAATATTCATGACAGCCCTTACGCAGGGCTTCTGAGGAGGTCAACAAAATAGGAGTTTGTGAGAGTGCTATGACACATGTACGAGAAGACCAAAACTGAAGCCGAGAGTATGTGTTTAATGGGTAGCTTAACTGCTCTCTCTTAATAATGCTGTCTGCTTTTGAAGTCTTCGGGCTGCGTCTTTGTTTTTAATCATCAATGTGTGCTTGTCTTTGTCTTTGTTCTTGGCCTTATACGTTACCAGTCCCAATGATCTCAGGCGGTGCACAGGTATGGGGGGCCCATAAAGGGACGCACAGCCAGGTGCAGCGCATTCATGCTGATTCATGCTTTCGGGGCCATCGTATGGTAACCATGCATCCTGGTAGCCACAGCTCTGACTGTTCAGAACAGAGCAGAGTATTTTCTTGTGGCTCTGCCCCTCTAATTAGCCTAATTCACATGTCTTTGCACTATGTGAAAAACCGGAGCACCTGGAGGAAACCCACCAAGCAGGGAGAGAACATGCAAGCTCCATGCACACAGACCCGAGGCAAGAAACAAACTCGGGACCAGGAGGTTCAAGGCAAAGCTTGTTTGAAGCTTGGGAAACCTACGCGGAGAGCAGGAGGAGAACCAAGCGGCGTAGTGGTCATGCGCCGCCGAGGACAGTGAGCCTCCTCTTCCTCCGCCGCCACCGTCATGCGTCTGTGAAGAGAACGAGTTTCCTCTTCCTCCGCCGCCGCTGTCTTGCAGCGAGGAGGACAGCGAGCTGCTGCCGCTGCATCACGCCAAGGAGGACAGCGAGTTTCTTCTGCCACCGCCGGCATGCAGCACCGAGGAGAACGAGCTTCCTCATCCTCTGCCTCGGCCGCCCGCCATCTGTGAGGACGGCGCACTTTCTCTGCCTCAGCATCTGCCACCCTGCATCAGTGAGGACGGCGCACTTTCTCTGCTTCCGACGCCCTGCTTCAAAGGACGCATTGGACGGCCGTGCCCTCAGGACAAGGGAGCCAGCCTCTGGAAGAGAGGGGCAGACATTGGACTCTGGGGGGATGCCCTGAACCTCCTGTGGCGCCCCGGAGTTGCGCCCTTTGAAAGGGGGTTATGTCAGGGATAACCCATAGAGGGCGCCAAAGCGCCCTGAGTCTTTTCTGTTTGTAGTTTGTTTTGGTTTACTTCAATTCCCAGTTTGCACCTCGGTCAGGTGATGTCGGCACTCACCTGAACCGAGTTGGTTATTAGTTTCATTATAAATAACTTGTGTTTGTTCTGTTCCGTTGTCTTGCATCTGTTGATTTAACCTTGTATATGTCTGTAAGTTTAGTTCGTGTTTCCCGTGCTCGTGATTCGTGTTTTGGTTTGTTTTATAATTAAAGTATATTGGTTTGTGTAATTTCCCTGTTTTTGTTAATAAAGAAACATCGTTCCTTTAAAACAACTTGGACCTCTGCATCTATGCCCCGAACCCCACTCCCTGACAGCAAGGTGCCCAGATGTGGCTGCAAAATAATTTTAAATCATCACCACACCCTGCCTTGTGATTTATTCAGATGCAGTTTCATGAAAGAAGAGGCTTTTTATTAACAAACATTCCAAATAAACCATACCTGTTCAGTCTTCTGGTGGCACTGTAGTGTAGTGGTTAGCACTGATGCCTTGCACCTCCATGGTCCGGGTTCGATTCCCATCTCTATGTGCATGGAGTTTGCCTGTTCTCACAGTGTTTGGTGGGTTTCCTCTGGGTACTCCGGTGGCCAAGAGAATTCAAGCTGTGCTGGAAAATGATGGTGGCCACACAAAATATTGACATTTCACATTTTCACTTAAGGGTGTACTCACTTTTGTTGCCAGGGGTTCAGCTATTATTGGCCGTATTTATATTTATTTTGAGGGGACAATAAATTTATACTGCTATACAAACTTTACACTTACTACTTTTCATTGTGTCAAGGAGTAGTTTATGCAGTGTTGTCCTATGAAAAGATATAACTAAATATTTGCAGAGATGTGAGTGGTGTACTCACTTTTGTGACATACTGTATATGTTTGACAGACTGATCCTGATAAAATTTAAAATTTCCCAGATTCTGGATGCTTCTGGAGGCAGACATACAGGTGCCCCTGCTGCATAATTCATATGACTTTCAGTCCTCACACTGGCCTGATTTTCTGTGCAGCATGAACAAGTAAAATTGGGTGACTGTCTTCTGAGTTTTTCTTATCTCTGCAGATGCACAGTTCGTCTGTTTTGGATTTGATTCCAACTTTCAGTCACTTAGTCTATCATTTGCTTAATGATTTGCTTAGTTAGATGAAATATTTATTAAGTTAAAAAAATATCTTCATCTCATTATTAGTACAGTATATACAGTACAGTGCTTTTGCATCATATTCATGTCCTCAAACATTTCCACACTTTGTGGTGTTGTTATATTATACACACGTGGACAAAATTGTTGGTACCCTTCGGTCAATGAAAGAAAAACTCATAATGGTCACATAAATAACTTTTAATCTGACAAAAGTAATAATTTAAAAAAAATTCTATGAATGTTGACCAATGAAAGTTAGACGTTGCTTTTCAACCATGCTTCAACAGAATTATAAAAAAAAAAAAAAAACTCATGGAACAGGCCTGGACAAAAATGATGGTACCCCTAGAAAATACTGAAAATAATGTGACCAAAGGGACATGTTAATTCAAGGTGTGTCCACTAATTAGCATCACAGGTGTCTACAATCTTGTAATCAGTCAGTGGGCCTATATATACAGTAAGGCTCCAGGTAGTCACTGTGTTGTTTGGTGACATGGTATGTACCACACTCAACATGGACCAGAGGTAGTGAAGGAAAGAGTTGTCTCAGGAGATTCGAAAGAAAATTATAGACAAGCATGTTAAAGGTAAAGGCTATAAGACCATTTCCAAGCAGCTAGATGTTCCTGGGACTACAGTTGCACATATTATTCAGAAATGTAAGGTCCATGGGTCTGTAGCCAACATCCCTGGACGTGGCCGCACGAGGAAAATTCATGACAAATCAAAGAGACGGATAATCCGAATGGTAACAAAAGAGCCCAGAAAGACTTCTAAAGAGATCCAAGGTGAACTTCATGCTCAAGGAACATCAGTGTCAGATCGCACCATCCGTCGTTGTTTGAGCCAAAGTGGACTACATGGGAGATGACCAAGGAGGACACCATTGTTGAAAACAAATCATAAAAAAGCCAGACTGGAATATGCCAAACTACATGTTGACAAGCCACAAAGCTTCTGGGAGAATGTCCTATGGACAGATGAGACAAAAATGGAACTTTTTGCCAAGGCACATCAGCTCTATGTTCACAGACGGAAAAATGGAGCATATCAAGAAAAGAACACTGTCCCTACTGTGAAACATGGAGGAGGCTCTGTTATGTTCTGGGGCTGCTTTGCTGCATCTGGCACAGGGTGTCTTGAATCTGTGCAGGGTACAATGAAATCTCAAGACTATCAAGGGATTCTAGAGAGAAATGTGCTGGCCAGTGTCAGAAAGCTGGGTCTCAGTCGCAGGTCACGGGTCTTGCAACAGGACAATGACCCAAAACACACAGCTAAAAACACCCAAGAATGGCTAAGAGGAAAACATTGGACTATTCTAAAGTGGCCTTCTATGAGCCCTGACCTCAATCCTATTGAGCATCTTTGGAAGGAGCTGAAACATGCTGTCTGGAAAAGGCACCCTTCAAACCGGAAACAACTGGAGCAGCTTGCTCATGAGGAGTGGGCCAAAATACCTGCAGAGAGGTGCAGAAGTCTCATTGACAGTTACAGGAATCATTTGATTGCAGTGATTGCCTCAAAAGGTTGTGCAACAAACTATTAAGTTAGGGGTACCATCATTTTTGTCCAGGCCTGTTCAATGAGTTCCATTTTTTTATAATTCCGTTGAAGCATGGTTGAAAAGCAGTGTCTGACTTTCATTGGTTAACATTCATAGAATTCTTATTTATTATTACTTTTGTCAGATTTAAGTTATTTCTGTGACCATTGTGAGTTTTTCTTTCATGACCGAAGGGTATCAACAATTTTGTCCACGTGTGTATATTATATTTTTGTTGGTTGATTAACACGCTATTTCTTTAAGGTTAAGTTTACGTGTTTCTGTTTTAAAACATTTTCCTCCTGTTTCTTGCTTGTATTCATGTTTTATACAAATTATACAACTATCACTAACGCTACCTAACCTTTTTTTCCCCTAAAAAATCATCCACTCAGGATCCATCTGGAATAATATCAACAAAATCTCACTTAAGGTATGTAAAAGACAATTATAGCCAATATTTAGCTGGTTTAATGTGTAGAGTGTAAGATGTTTAGTCATTCTTCCTTTGCCATTAGTATTAACTTTCTGTGATAGGTGTATATTGTTTTATACTCTGTTGGACACAATTGTAGTAATAGAGGACCACATCCAGATTTTAGAGTGGGTTAGTGAGCATGAGAACAGTACTAAATCTGTAATAGAGTGTGTGGATTCCTTAGGCAGAGGCAGCAATCCCTTAACTCTGGCATTACAGACAAGAGCCATTACAGTGCGGACAATGGAGGACAACTCTATGGCATACTCACTCAGTCAAGGCTAATGTTGAGGTTCACCCAAAAGAGCACCCCTCCTCTCTGCTACACAGGCTTGCTCTCCTAACTAAGCACCTGATGAGAAGACTGGAAGAGTTCTGGATATAGGATACTCTATACTGCAGCATGTGAAATTAACTAGGCTTTTAGGGGTACCATCAGCACTAGTTAGGTGTATCCCTGGAGCCAGGGTGCCAGACATAGCAGGAAATCTTAGGATCTTAATGCAAGCACATATTCCCCAAAATAGTTATACACATAGTAATGAAATATTCTAATGATATAAAGCTAGCCTGGTAGGGTAGGACTGTGTCCATCCCACTCAGGAAGTTGGTGCTCTCATTTCCTGCAGCATACTGTAGCTCTTAGTCTCAGAACAGGTTTAGTTAATTGGTGACTATCCAGAGGCCAAGTCAGGGAGCAGACAAACATGCTAGCTCCTAGCTGCATCAAGATGTCACCAACATGTCTGTTCCCCAAGCTAAACAAAAATGAAAAACTACAGGGTACAAAAAAGTAGACCACACAAAATGCACACTAAGCACCTATGATCTGAAGCTAAAACTGGTAAATATTAGATCTCCAACATCTAAAATGCTTATTGTTGATAGAGCTATCACTGATCAGGGGATTAAGGTACTGTGTTCAACAAAATTGTGGATTAAACGAAATGATTATATAGCATTAAATTAAGCTAGTCCTTCCAGATACAGTTACATACATCAGCTTCATCTAACTGTTACAAGAGGAGGCACCACAGTTATTTATAATGATACCATCTAATCATCACCCAAAAACATAAACACAAATTTAATGCATTTGCTAAATATTATTTATAGACTTCCAGGGATTTATTTTGAATTTCTCATCTCAAATCTATATTTTTTTTTCAGACAAAGCAATTATTGTTAGAGAGGAACCTTGGATTACGAGCATAATTTGTTCTGGAAGTTGGCTCATATTCCAAAACACTCCTAAATCAAATCTAATTTTCCCATAAGAAATAATGAAAACTGAAATTACTCATTCCACAGCCCAAAAAAAAAAATACATAAAAATAACAATATATACAGTAATACATATATATACAATATATAAAGTAAAAATAAAACAAATTAACCTGCACTTTACCTTTAAAAAAAATAAAAATAAATCCCGATAGATAAGTGTTTCTGTGTATTTGTGTGTGTGTGTGTGGAATTAGCCCCTCGCCTGGTCTTACACAGTAAAACTCCTCCTCTCTCCCCCCACCTCACTTTTTAAGTTTCACAATAAACACACACACACACACACACACACACACACACAACGGAAACACTGTTTTAATGGGGGAAAAAAGAACTCTGTCTAATGACACTCACGTGAGTGTCACTAACGAAATCACTGCTGTAAAGTTTTTTAAAAAACTAATGAACCAGCACCTTACCTTTGAAAAGAATTGCGACAGAGCTGAGTTTTCTGTGTAAAGCAGAATGTGTCAGACAAGAGTGTGTGTGTGTGTGTGTGTGTGTGTGTGTGTGTGTGTGTGCGTGTGTGTGTGTGTCGGTGTCAAATTACGCGCACGCAAACACATATGAGACACGATGAAACAGAGAGGGAGATGTTAATTATACCAGTAAGAGACGAGCACTAAGACCCAGGGGAGCAGGGAAGACGATTACCCACAATTCCGCAGCGCAAGAGAGAGAAAAATAATTGGCTCAGTTGTGATCACTTGCCGCTTGGCATCAAAATAAGAGGCGCATACGTGATACATGATAATCGGCACTCATAAACCAATACTTTTGCTCGGTTTCCAATTAAAAATGTATAAAAAATCTTTACTCGTCTTGCGAAACACTCCTAAACCGCATTACTCACAATCCGAGGTTCCACTGTAATTACTTTGTTTTGTATAATATAAAATGACCATGATTATATCAAAGACTTTTAATCATTAAAATAATAATCATATTAAAATTAAATAAAAAAACACTTATTCTTAAACAGTTGCCAGATTAAATTTAAAGAAAAAAATCCATGCAAAAATTCCCATATATAAAACAATATTGTTTAGGAGGTTATGTACAAATATTGTCATGATATTGTCTATATAGATTTTAATTACTTTTTTTTTTTTTGTGCCTCAAGACCACGCAATGCCTTTTTGACCACTTTGCCAAATAAATTATAACAATAATAATAATAAGAAGAAGGTAAGCGCTAGCCTGAACAAGCAGTATAGCTTGAGTTTCCCACAGTAAACAAAACAAAAGGCTGATTTTGAACAGATGGTGGAGTATTTTGCTAACTCATTCAAAATCCATACTTACTCACTTATTGTCTATACCGCTTTATCCTGTATACAGGGTTGTAAGGTCCTGGAGCCTATCCCAGAAGACTTAGGGCACAATGCGGTGTACACCCACCTTTGTAGGGCACACTACACTAATTTACACACAACAGGCAATTTGGGAATGTTAATTAGTCTAAATACCACACTGAGGGAGAACATGCAAACTCCATGCACCCGAGGTGGGAATCAAACACAGACCCTGGAGGTGTATGGCAAAAGTACATTTCACACTGATAGAACCAACTTATGCCCCAAGTGTCCTGAGAGCAGCTTAGGGGAGTTCTGTGAGTGAGGGTATAGATAAAGTAGATTTGCATTGTTGCTGCACAGTATGTGGAGGGGGGGGGGGGGGTCATGCTAAATATCTTGAAAAAAGCACAAGATCTGCCGAAGAAGGTTGCTTCTTGTTTAGCGGCTCTCTCAGATCTTTGGTAATCCATGTTGTATTGTTAGGAAAGCATTGAACTACTATCTAGACTCAGCAATGGTGCCTGCAGAAATTAAATAGTATGTGAGGCAATCTGTCTTGGTTATAATGTATTCCCCAGCTGGCTCACTTAACACATTCTAGTATGTAGTCTCAAAGCAAACCTGCATAACCTCCTCTGCTACTCATGACCACTGCTTGATTAATAAAAATAAATAAATAAATAAATAAATAAATAAACTATACAGTGTTAAGAAACCAGTAAAATAGGATTAAAATTTAATTGTATGTTCAAGCTTTAAAAATGTGTATTAAGATTGGATTTAAAGGTCGAAAAGATTCAATATTTTAAATGTCATGAGGGAGAGAGAGTTCCAGAGGCAGGGAGCAGAATGGCTGAATGTTCTGGACCCCAAGATCCAGTAGTTAGACAGGCAGTGGAGGATCTAAACATATGAGAAGGTGAGTGGATATGAATGATTTCAGAGAGATATAACCGTGATTTGTTTTTGAAGAGCCTTAACAGTGAGCAGCAAGATCTTAACAGGGAGGGTGTGATGTGGTCTGTGGATAGAGTTATAATAACGATACTATGAGCAGCATTCTGGAGCAGATGAGGTTTATGTTGAGTCCTGAAAGGAAGACCAAAGAGGATTGAATGACAGTATTCAATGCAGAATATAATTTGAAATTTCTATCTATCTATCTATCTATCTATCTATCTATCTATCTATCTATCTATCTATAATTAGCTGATGGTCGAAGCGGATTGATGTTATGCAGATAGACATACTGTATGGAAACTGAGTAATATTGTTAATGTATGATAAAAAAGATAAAAGAGAGTACTGTCCAAGATGACACCCGGACTGTTGACAAGAGGAGAATGAGAAACTGTGGAATTGTCAGTAGTCAAAGAGAAATGGGTAGATTTAGCACCAACTAGGAGCATGTTATTTTTATCACCATTTTATTTGTATTTTTTTATGTAAGAGAACCAGGGTGGAATTTCGAATAAACAGTTAAAAATGGTCAAAGGCAGAAGAGTGGAGGTAGGTTTGTTGGATAAATAGAGCTGGGTGTCATCTTCATAAACATGAAACTGAACGGTAAATTTCCCGAAAAATATGAAGAAGGGTTAGGAGGTAAATGAGAAATAAGTGCAGCTTCTTATGGAAGTACACTAGTGATTGGGAAGGACTGTGATCTAAAACCTTTATGTTGAGTGGAGCCAGAGAGTTTTAACCAGCCGAGATTGAGGCCAGTAAATCCAATAGAGACTAATTTATCTAAAAGGGTGTTATGTGAGATGATATCAAAGGCCACACTTAAATCTAGATTTACAAGCTCAAGAATCAAGCTGTATCAACCAGCTGTTATCAAAAGATCATCAGTGATTTTTACGAAGACTGTTTCAGTACTGTGTAGGGTTTCAACTCTGGATTAGAGGTGAATCGAATCTTTAAGGATTGAGGTTAATGTTATTGAATTGAATTAAAATTTATAGAGTACATTTTATTGACTACCCGTCCAGCGTTTAGCACAATTTAGTGTATCTTACCAGTTCTGCTTCTCACGTGGCCACAGATGATAACACAAAATCTAGTTTTTAGCAATTATGAGCAAGGCAACGTAAGATCTGGGCAAATGTTTAAACTTTAAAATACATGACCAAGACAACAGTTCTTTATAAAGAAGCAAGAATTTATTGAACTAATCTACGTTACATGAAACTACGCTATTTTCATCATTCACAAACACACACACATACACTTTAACAGTTTAGAGGGTGAAAGTTAATGGAGTTCTTCTTAGGTTTACTAGAACAGAGCCTTGGGTTTAATCTTATGGTTTAGTTATGAATCGCGCACCACTTTCAGCAAGGTATGAAGCTTTGTTTGTTTTACTTGCATTACGTGATGGTTGTTCTCGTTGGTTCACCTTCAGCGAAGGGAATCACTACATTGCTGATTGGTCGGTGTGCTGGGTTGAGGTGACGTCTTTCGGGAAAGCACTTTTGTTTGCCTGGTTACCGATGATAACGCTCTGAGACTTCTTCTGTGGGCGTTCAAGCAGTATCGAAGTTCAAGCCGAAGTTTCTTTGCATGTCGAGGAGATCGCTGGGTGGCGCAGGTCAGAAGTTAAAGTTCAGGCGTTGGTTGAGAGCGGAACAAGAGATACGTCTGCTTGCTTCCTGGCGTGACGTTCAAAAACGTGCCAAGACTGCTCAGACCTTAGGTTTTTAATCTCACCGTGAAGGTCTGTCCCACAGCCGATTGTACCAATCAGAGATGGTTGCGAAACTTCCCTATTCAAGGCACTTATGCTGCTCTACACCGTTTTGAGTGGAGATGCTTTTCTCTGGTGCAAGGAAGTTGTTTTTGCAGATCTGCAACTATCTGAGTTTGGAAAGAGTAACCTTTTCTCTCTTTATTTGCTGATGTCATGAACTGTCTCTTTCTCTTCCAGAGACCCTCTTTGAGGTGGCCTGCCAATACCTACAACTGACAAGCAAAAACCAGACTGAAACTCTTCATAAATATTATTATTAGGAAACTGAGCCTGAACCTGATCTACAACTGGTCTCACAAGTATTTTAGCAAGAAATGGTAAATTTGAAAATTGCCACGAAGCTACCATCCCCTATGACTGAAACAAAGCTGCGCACATCGCGCCAATGCAAACAGCCCCACGTCAATGGTTTGAGCTCTGGGATGTTGATCCCACATCGAGATCCCCCTCGTTAATTTCCTACGTAGTTTAATCAGCGCTCAGCCACATGCATAAAGTTTGCCAGAGTGCACTGGCAGAAGTAGACTAATGATTATGAATGCATCGTGGAAAAACAGCAAGGAGACTGACTCTGACCATTTTAATCATTCATATTTTTTTTTCAGCTTTAGTGATGCAGGTAATCATGTCATCTCGTCATCTCCAAAGCAGTGGCCTCGCCTATATTCACATTACATACAAATTAGATAATCTGACTTTTTTTTTTCAATTAGTACTATATATGGAAAAGCATACATTTAATTTTCTATAAGTATATATTTTTCATGTCTGTGAGGCAAGTATACGCAGAGTTTCGGTTAATTGTTTTGATGTGCTCAAGTTCACAGAAACCAATACAGAATATTGTTGTTTGCTTTCATTATTTTACAAAATAATGACATTTTGTCGTCATTGTTATTATTATTAATAATAATAATAATAATAAATAGAAATTTGTAAGAATTTAAAAAGATATAAATATAATTCAAGGCATACCAGCATTCACTCTGCACTCAGTGTTTACAGATGCATGTCATGATAAACATGAATGCAATAAATTACTTTGTTAGGTTAATTTTCTTGCTTCTTCCTGTTGGTCTGTATGATAGACTGTTTTTTACGGAGCACCTGCACTGATCGAGTGAAAGTTATATCGGACAGCTGAGAGGCACAAAAGTCTTAGCAATAAAGTTGTTTAAAGATTTTGGGTCTAATTCAAATTCAAATATAAAAGATGATGGCTGATGCTTGCCTACAAACGGGCCAGCACCCACCCACCTCACTGCTCTAGTTACACCTCGCACTGCACCACGTTCCCCTCCGATCTTCCAGCACTGCCCCACTGGTCCCACCATCACTCAGGGATCGAAGTAGATGTGAATCTATATCTGGCTAATCCCCCCCCCCAAGGGGCAGAAAATATCCTGCTGTATACCTGAGCATTAAATTGATTTAATGAAGTTCTCAGAACTCATACAAATGAGATGGGCTAGTACTGTATATACACTGTTTGGCCAATAAATCAAGTCAAGTCAAGTCAAGTAGGCTTTTATTGTCATTTCAACCATGTACAGTTGAGTACACAGTGAAATGACTAACCCTAACCCTAGGACCAAGGTGCTACATACATGCAATGACATACAGTAAATTAACAACACAACATAAATTTAACAACGCAGATTTTTACATTTTTAAGTTAACCTAAAAAATCAATTTCTATACAAAAAAGAGACAACAAAGACAGCAGAAAACAGACAACAAAGTGCACGTGCAAATGTGCAAACGAAGAGCTACATGACAACACAACAACGTAACATGTTACAGTTAAGAAATACCTTTTTAGTGATAAGGTATAGGTTGAGGTAGTGGAGAGAGCAGCAAGTAAACAATTTACATTGTGTTCAAAAATATTGTGTGCAAATCGCAAAGTGAAATAAAATATTGTGCAAATATTGCAAAGAGTAGTTCAGATAGGTAGGTATGAACAAATTAAGGTGGTTGTAAATCAGTGTGATTGTGCATATGTGTGTTTATCAGTTCAGTCCGGATGTTATTTAGTTTGTCTGTTTTAGTGATTTGTGTGTGTGTGTGTGTGTGTGTGTGTGTGTGTGTGTGTGTGTGTGTGTGTGTGTGTGTGTGTGTGTGTATGTGTGTGCGCGTGTGTTTATCAGTCCAGTCTCTTTGTGTTGAGATGGATGGCTTGTGGGTAAAAACTGTTACATAGTCTGTATGTGAGTGCCCGAATGCTTCGGTACCTTTTTCCAGGTGGCAGGAGAGTGAAGAGTGTGTGTGATGGATGTGTCTGGTCAGCTACAATGCTGGTGGCTTTGCAGATGAAGCGTGTGGTGTAGATGTCTTCGATAGAGGGGAGAGAGACCCCGATGATCTTCTCAGCTGTCCTCACTATGCGCTGTAGGGTCTTGCAGTCCCAAACCAGACAGTGATGCAGCTGCTCAGGATGCTCTCGATGGTTCCTCTATAGAAGGTGGTGAGGATGGGTGGTTTCTCAGCCTTCTCAGGAAGAAAAGACGTTGTTGGGCTTTCTTATGCAGAGAGCTGGTGTTGAGGGACCAGGTGAGGTTCTCCTCCAGGTGGACACCCAGGAATTTCGTGCTCTTGACGATCTCCACAGAAGAGCCGTCGATGCTGAGCGGAGAGTGATTGCTCCATGTCCTCCTGAAGTCAACAATCATCTCTTTTGTCTTATTGACGTTCAGAGCCAGGTTGTTGTCTGTACACCAGTCCGTTACCCTCTGCACTCTCATCAGATATGATATGATTGGAGCTGTGTGTCACTACACAATCATGAGTCAGCAGTGTGAACAGCAGGGGACTGAGCACGCAGCCCTGGGGGGCCCCAGTGCTCAGTGTGGTGGTGCTGGAGGCATAGTTCCCGATCCGCACTGCCTGAGGTCTTTCGGTCAGGAAGTCCAGGATCCAGTTACAGAGGGAGGTGTTCAGTCCCAACAGGCTCAGCTTCCCGATCAGTTGTTGGGGGATGATTGTATTGAATGCTGAACTGAAATCTATGTACAGCATTCTGACGTAAGTGTCCTTCTTGTCCAGGTGTGTCAGTGCCAGGTGGAGTGTGGTGGAGATGGCGTCGTCCGTCGAATGGTTTGGATGATACGCAAACTGCAGGGGGTCCAGTGAGGGAGGCAGCAGGGTCTTGATATGTCTCATGACGAGCCGCTCGAAGCACTTCATGATGATGGGTGTGAGTGCAACAGGGCGGTAGTCATTGAGAAGAATCGCCACGGGGACGATGGTGGTAGACTTGAAGCATGTGGGAACGACGGCGCTGCTCAGAGATGTTGAAGATGTCGGTGAGAACATCTGCCAGCTGTTCTGCACATTCTCTGAGCACTCTGCCTGGGATGTTGTCTGGTCCAGCAGCTTTACGAGGGTTGACTCTTCGCAGAGTTTTCCTCACATCAGCTGTGGTGAGACACAGCACCTGGTCGTTCGGAGGAGGGATAGTCTTCCGCTTCACGTCATTCTGTATGTCGAACCGTGGATAGAAGCTTTTCAGCGCATTCGGAAGGGAGCTGTCACTGTCACAGGCAGGTGATGAAGTCCTGTAGTTGGTGATGGCTTGTATACCCTGCCACATGCGCCGTGTGTCACCGTTGTCCCTGAAGTGATTGTGGATTCTCCGAACGTGTGCGTGCTTCACCTCTCTGATGGCCCGGGACAGTTTGGCCCTTGCTGTTCTTAGGGCCGCCTTGTCTCTCGTTCTGAAGGCAGAGTCTCTGGTCTTCAGAAGTGCACGTACCTCCGCAGTGATCCACGGTTTCTGGTTGCGCAAAACGAGGCTAGCCCGTCTAGTTGAATGGCGGCGTCCGGTAGTCTATCGCTGAGCCATGTCTCCATGAAAACAAGGACACAGCAGTCCCTCACCTCACGCTGTTTAGCCTGCTGAAGTCGGATGTAGTCCAGTTTATTGTCCAGAGAGCAGACGTTTGATAAGATGATGGACGGAAGAGCCGGCCGGCTAGGGTTTGTTTTTAGCCTAGCACAGACTCACGCCCGCTTGCCGCGCTTCCGCTTCCTCACGCACCGCTTACGATGTCCCCTCCTCCGGTTACCGGCATCAGGCAACGCCGAGGACTGGAGGCCTAGTTTCCGAAGCAAGCCGAGGTAGCGTAGCTCACGCAGCTCATCTTTAATTAAATTTATCGGTTTATTGAGTTGCAAAAGTGTCTGGCGGTGGTAAGTACGAACACCGTTTGCGCCGATGTCCATATACTGGGTAAAATTAATTTTGGCTCTGGAGCGGCCGCGGCGTGCTACTGCCACGCCGCCATCTTATATCAAAAAATCAATAAATCAATAAACATTTGTCAGTGAGGCTAATCAGAAAAAAAGCTTACATTTGCTAGGGAGCAAAAAGTTTGTACTTTACAAAGTAGCACCATTTTGGCTCCGGAGCGGCCGCTGCGTGCTACTGCCGCGCCGCCATCTTGGATCAAGAAATCAATAAATCAATAAATCAATAAACATTTGTCAGTGAGGCTAATCAGAAAAACAGCTTACGTTTGCTAGGGAGCAAAAAGATTGTACTTTGGAGCAATGGAAATAGGTTATGATTATATTTCAGGGCGATGGGTACATCAGGGTAAGAAGAGAAACACACAATCATACATAGTGCCTACTGAGCAAGCCTCTGGAAGCAGCATTACTAAGACCTGATGTGTTTCTAGTCTTTCCTTATATTACTACATTGTGAATCTTAAAAGGACACTATGGAACTAAGTCTCATTCAAGTGAACCTTCTTAAACAAACAGTTTGATTATTCCATTCTTTTCACATTTCTACATTTCTACAATACACCTCACAAAATTTATAATATTGTAATGCTGCCCTGTTATTTATTTATTATTTGAAATTAAATGCTTCCCTAAAGAATGGATGCACTTTACTGTCATTTCCATAATCTAATGGTGTGTTTATGAGAGAGACAGAGAGAGAGAGAGAAAGAGTGCTGCTGTTTGAAAAGAAATGATGCTGGCTCAAGGGTACGTGGGTAATCCAAACTTCCCTGCCAGACAGGCAACAGAGTGGTCCCTGGTGACACAGAAGAATATGAACACATGCATAGGCATACAAATGGCATTAATAATTTATCAGCAATTTCTTAGTGGAATTTATGGACTAAATGTTATTTTCTTAATAGTGGAGGAATCTTGACGAGGAAGAGTGCCTATGATTTTGACTTAAGGCCAGCGCATTAGCTCTTCCATAAATATATGTCTGCCCTGAAAAAAAAGACATGATGTCCTCTGTGCATATAATTAAATATTCACCAGAATCATTGTAACTATTACTGTATGTTATTGACCATGTCCTGGACTTTCGCCCTTTGTGTAGGGGTTTTCTGTGTGTGTTTTTTAGGGTCTAGAATTGAGAGATAGTGAATAAGGGGACTGTACCTACCTACCTACCTACCTGCCTACCTGCCTACCTACCTACCTACCTACCTACCTACCTACCTAATCAATATCAGTGCACGCGTGTACTGTTCACTATAACACCGTGACCACGCATGTGTGTGTAAAACAATTTTTATTTTGTGTTTGTATGTGTGTGTACAGTGCGCGTGTACTGTTTATTATAACACACATGTGTGTGTGCACGTTTAAAGCAAAAGAAAATCTCATTAAAGAGGTTAAAGGTCCATTTTCTCACGTTGGGTGCGCGCATGTCATTTGTCATTTGACACCGTGCACCATCACACACACACACACACACACACACACACACCTCCTTCTCTCATCTTTGCACACACACACACACACATACACACTCTCTGCTCTACACAGAAACACTGCTCTGTCGCAATTCTTTTTAAAGGTAAAGTGCAGGGTAATTTGATTTATTTTTACTTTATATTTTGTATTAATTATTTTTATGTATTCATTTTTTTTGGACTGTGGAACGAATAATTTGAGTTTCCACTATTTCTTATGGAAGAATATGATTTGGTTTATGAGTGTTTTGATATATTAGCCCACTTCCGGTATGAATTATGTTCATAAGCCAAGGTTCCACAAATCTATTAAAAAGTTTGATAGAGCCACTGTCAGCCTTTTCAACTCTTGTTTCTCTCCCTTCAGAGCCATAGGGAAGCAAATTGGTCTAACATGGAGAGGAGCTCACTCTGTCTCAGTTTTAGGAGATAAACAAGCTGGTCGATCAGCCCCGGAGGCCCACTGCCATGCTGTCAGAACCAAGGTCACTAAAATGTTGCAAGGTGGCATTATAAAGGAGTCCTCTTTAGATGGCTAAACAAGGTTTCAAAGCTCTGCATTTATCCATTGCCGTTAGTGGATGAACTGATTAAGCAGCTGGGAAGAGTCTGCTTCATTTTAATGCTTTACTTAACCAAGGGTTACTGGCAGGTGGCTATTACTAAGGCAAAGAAAAAAACAGCCTTCGGCACAGATTGTGGCCGCTGGCAGTATCAAGTACTCCCCTTCGGCCTGCACCGGGCCCTGTCCTCCTTCCAAAGGCTCATAGACATCATCACGTCACCATCAACCATATGTGGCAGCATACTTAGACAATGTGGTTATCCACTCATGCAACTACCTCGACCACCTGCATCATCTCCATGCCATCCTTGAGGAGTTCCACAATGCAGGCCTGACAGCAACCCCAAAAAAGTGGCATCTAGAGATGCCGAAAGCATATTACCTGGGATATTGGATTAAAGCCTAAAGGTAAAAAAAGGCTTTGGTCCGCACCTACCTGCGACCAAGGACAAAAAAATAAGTAAGCAGCAAGTAATTACTGCAGATTTATGCCTAACCTCTCCTCTATGGGAGCAGCCCTCTCTAATCTCCTTAGGAAGGGCCAGCCAGATAAAGTGGTATAGACATGGAAGCTGCAATAGCATTCCAGCCTTTGAAAATCCACCTCATCAGCTCCCCATCCTCTGCAACCCTGACTTCAACTGCCTACAGTATATAGAGCATATTGATGCTTCAAAGACTGGTTCAGTGCAGTCCTGTCACAGGAGTTCACCTCACCCTGGTGACTGACCAACTGACATTACAGTTTGTAGTTAATTCCTCTTGTTCCTCAACTGCCTTGCATTTTTCTGTCGTGAAGCTGATAAGAAAATTAACTTCTTTCTTATGTTAGAAATTAGGAAGCATACTTGTCGACTCAATGAGACTCATGCTGCATGCTGCAGCGAGTTCCAACAATGTTTGCGGCTGCGCTCATAGACAGCTGAGCACACCCCAAACTACACTCCCCCACCATGTTTTATAGCACGGAGAGTAGTCTGAGATCCATTATTGGGTATTAAATCACCAGCCAGTGCCCAGTCCTGCGACCCGCCCCCTCACACACGTGCAGAAGGACAAGGCCACCTACTTAGTAAGCTCTGGAGTGAAGAGCAATAGGAGATTTAGGCGCACACCACATTGCCCCTCCATTAGCTTTGACCTCACAGTCACCGCTGGCACTGCCGAGTAAGACCTCAGCCTTATTAGGGACTCAACACAATGTCCGTGCCAGGTGCCCCCGTGTCTGTGTTCTTCACCAGTGTAACAGTTTTGACTCACGAGTGGCACCACAAACACGGACAGGAGATGATGTCTTATGGAAAAGGGGTAGTTTTATTAGGAATATTGGGGAAAGGGTTAAAAGGGGGAGGAAGAAAAAAAGAGAAGGAAAGGGTACACATGCAGGTCTGTGGGCAGTGCTAGACTAGAATTTATAGTATGACTTTATAGCACACAGTTATAGTAGAGATTCATCGACCAAACTGGCTTCTCTCAGCTCTCATTGGTGCACTGACAGGCGATTATGTCCCGGTCACTCCTTGTTTGGGTGGCTTTCCCAGCTGGAACTGGAAGCCTAGTTGTGGAACACACAATGGCCTTTTCTCCTTTTGTGTCAGGGTCACGAAATCCGGCAATGTTTGAGAGACTGTGAAACTACGCTCCAGTAGTGCTTGCAACTGTCTTTGCACCTTTTGAAGTCCCGGGCACATATTGTAGAAATGCACCTCTCACACATCAATTCTTACCCTTTTTAGCATATGTTGCACGACCCAGCTCTGTCGTTTTCCAGGTCCAGGCAGACATAATACCAAAAATCCAGCACACCCCAAACAACACTCCCCACCATATTTTAAAGCGCGGGAGAAGCCAGAGATCCATTAGCAGGGATCTCAGGCACCTGCAGAAGGGGGACCTAGTGAGTTCTGGAAGGAGCGAGGAGTGATAAGAGATTTAGGTACCCACCACATCATGTTATTCGAGCTGTTAGATTTAGATTATGCAAAAGTCTCTGTAAATTAGTTATTATAAAGCAAAAATAAAGTATTGAAATGAGTGATATGGTGCGGCGGCTGGCCACTTGATTCATGTCTGTGTTATGTTCTGCCTTTTGCAAATAGTTATGCTATCAGAGCTAGTATTGCACATTGTACATTATCCTTAAGAGTGACAACAAACACTGCAATTAGTATGAACAGCTTTGCCATGATGGCTCAGAACTAATATTACCATCATAGCTGTAGGAATGCAACTGCCATGAACAGTTTTGTACACAGGTTTTTGTCAGCAAACAGTTGATAGCTTTAACTAAAACTAGCATGACTTTATAGCATGACTGTATAGCATACAGTTATAGAAGGGATTCAGAAATGTATATTGTATATATTTCTGTAAAGAAACTTTCTCACAATGTCCTTATTTAAAAGCGCTATCCAAATAAAACTGAATTTAGTTGATCTGCATTACAGCTGCCCTATAATAAGAGCTGGTGTTCTAGAAAATTAGTCAGCAGTTTCTGCAGAGTGAATTAGATGTGGTACGAGTTATTTGCAATATAAGTTAGAGAACAGTAAGAGAATAAATGAAAGATCTACATAGAGCATAGATTAATCAGCCAAAGCATTATAACCACTTGCCTAATATTTTACACATGTGCACCAATACAACATCTCATCTGATCTCATCATCATGCACTTCACAAGACCTCTGAACATGTGCTGTGACATTTGACATTGAAACACTACTGGCAGTTCAGCACCTCAAACTCATATTCCTCATACCACTCCTGAACAAATTTTGTAATGTTGCAGGGTGCCTTATGCCCATGAAGCAGTGTATTTGGTCTTCAACAATGTTTAGATAGGTGGTATGTGTCAAACTAACAACCACATGAATTTCAGGAAACAAGATTCCGAGCAGAATATTTTCAAGAAAATCACATTACCTTTGCCAGCTTGACATCTTCACATAGTGCACCATGGTGACATCTCTACCTCAGGTAAACAACGTACATGCCCGATACAGGATATAAAGAAAACCTAATTTCATGATTACATGGTCCAGTTCTGATGTGCATGTGCCCATTGTAGACACTTTCGACAGTGCTCAATATGGGCACTCTAACTGATCGCCTGGTACACGGCCCCAAACACAGCTTGCTGCAATGCACTGTATGTTTTGACAATTTTATATCATTGCCAGCTTTATTTTTAGCAATTTACTGTATGCTACAGTTGTGTTAGTGTTTTCCAAGTGCCTTGGGTTAATAGTAAAAAAAAATTTTTTTCGTTTTTTTATGTGTAGATCCTCTCCTTGGTATGTGGATTTACTGCACTCCATATTATTTTTTTTTTCTAACACTAACAATCATTTCCTGAGTGTTTCTCAGGAAAAAGGAATGGCATGTATTCGCAGTCACACATAGCCCATTTAAATTATTTTTTTATACTCTTTGATTTTCATACATTTTTTGGCACCAAGTCAAACTAGGACTAAGTGTTCCTTAAATTTTTGAGCAGCATCTATAGAGTATATGGGAGTAGTTAAAAAGAAATAGCTAACATTGTCCACCTAAATTCAATGTTTTCTTTTAACGCCTAAATGAAAAATGCTTGCCATTTTTAATACAATCATCTGTCATCGGTTAGGAAAGCGCTTCCGCTTCCGCTCCCTGAAGGCCAACACAGAGAGACTGAGGAGGAGTTTCTTCCCGCAGGCTATACGAGCTCTCAATCACAACACCACATAGGACCTACCACTCACACACTTGCACATTTTGCACACCTCAGGACTGCAGACTTTTTAACTTTTACTTTTTACCGGGACGCACAACCGGTTTACACATGGAACATTTGCACACTTGCACATTTTGCACATTGTGAAGTTGTACTTCACTACATTCTGGTCTGCACTACACCACATTTCCATTACATTTCAGTTACTATATATATCCACTATTTTTATTAGATATTCTTTAACTTCTTTATATTTATCTTATTCAAATACTTTATTTCATTTTTATTCTTATTCTGTATATTTTGTAAATAAGTGTTTCTTTATTTTAAATATCTTATTTCTTTTTTTGCTGTAATATTGTAGGTCAATAGCAGTCGTATAAGCATTTCACTTCATATCATACTGTGTATGACTGTGTATGTGACGAATAAAATTTGAATTTGATTCATATATTATTTATGATATGTAAATAAAATGTGTAAAACCATAATAAAAGATCATAAGATCATAGTGTGCCTCAATATTTGGCAAATACAACCTCAGATGAACAACATTTTTTTTTTTTACTGTGCCATTATTTATTCTTAAAAAGTGAAGCCAAAACTACCACTAAAACTTCTACTGCTTTGAGAGGTTACGTTGCACCCTTGATTACCCTTGACAAGGGTATTGACATATGTAATAAGCCTAAAATAATGAAAAAATGCCTAAAAAAACTAAAATAAAGCAAAAAAGTATCTGATCTTTCATGTCTTTTACTTTATTTTATATTCAACATTCAAAATGGTAGTGGAAAAAGTAAGTGAATCCTTCGAATTAATTCATATTGAAATTCTTTTTGAATTTTTAGGCAGCAGTCATTTAAGTATTTCACTTCATATCATACTGTGTATGACTGTGTACTGTATGTGACAAAATTTTAATTTGAATCCAGTTGACCCTCCTCTTGGCAGCAATAACCTCAACCTGGCGCTACATGTACGTACTGTATGTAGCTGTGGATCAGACCTGTACATCGTTCAAGAGTAATTTTATCCCATTCCTCTTGACAAAACTGCTTTAGCTCTGTCATGTTCTTTGGACATCTTATGTGTATGATTCTGTTCAAGTCATTCCATAGCATCCTTTTTGGGTGGAAATCTGGGCTCTAACTTGGCCACTCCAAAAGGCAGATTTTGTTTTTCTGAAGCCATTCTGTTGTGGACTTATGGGGTTTTGGGTCATTGTCCTTTTGCATCAACCAACTTCCAGAGGTTTAGCTGTCATACAGACATCCTTATTCTCAATTTTTTTTATATGCTTGATATGCCCAAAATCATGATGTTTCCTCCATCATGCTTTACATTTGGGATGATGTTTTCATAATGATATGTAGTGCCCTTTTTACGCCAGATGTAGTGCTATGTGTTCTTGCTAAAAAGAGTGCACAAAACATTTTGTCAATATCGAAGTGTCAATTTGCTCATTCACAAACTTCAGGCATGCAGCAATGTTCTTTTAATAAGTAGCAGCTTCCTTTGTGGTGTCCTGTCTGGACAACCTACTTGTTCAATATTTTACATTTTGTAGACACAGAGGTTAGCTACTTCCAATGATGTTTTAAAATCATTGTCTGACACTCAGAGTTGTTTCTTTGCCTTATTGATGAATCTTCGTTGTGCTCTTCGGGTCATTTTGATTGGGTGCCCACTTTTTGGTAGAGTAGCTGAAGACTGAAAATATTTGAAATCACTTTGTAACCCTTTACAGCTTAATATACATCAGCAATTCTTGATCATAGAGCGTCTGAAAGCTCTTTTTGGTGATGCATGGATGCACATACGAGTATTCTTCTTGTGTCTGGTGCAAACTCAAAAAAGTTTGAATGGTTTATACAGTACCAGTCAAAGTAGCTTTAGTCCACACCTCCAAACTCATTTTCTTAACAAGGCTCTAGGTATGGTAACACCTGACTGCAATGAGCTTTTCAGGTCATTAATTATTTTTTTATTTTATTTTTTTTACTAGAACCATTAGATTTTTATAATTGTTCTCAATAAGGGCATGAAAGATCTGATTATTTTAGGCACATTATGTTTTACAAGAATGTTGACTTAGATAAAGATAAGATCACATTTTATGACAAATGAATGACATTTCAAAAGGTTCACATATATATATATATATATATATATATTATATATATATATATATATATATTTTTTTTTTTTTTTTTTATTTATTTTTTTTTTTTCGTGACACTGTATACAGTTTTGATTTTGCATTAGATTGATTTTTCTGTATTTTTGTATTAGATACTGTAACTGATTGATTGTTAATTGTTACACTGGTGATACAATTTGATCTAGAACATGGAGAAGATTTGACATAACTAATAGATCTTTGTAAATTCTCCTGCAATGTAGGGGGGCAGCAGTTAACATTTTATATTTCATATTTTCCTTAGTTAACTTTGAACATGTGAATGGCTCATGCTCTTTGATGTAGTAGCAGATGTATGTGACAGATATGTACTTTTTATTAATTCAGGAAAATGGCCTGTATACCTGTAATGTTGCTGTGCGTAGGCTGAAGTAGAGGCATAATGGCAGAGGTGATGGCGGTTGAAAGTCTTTAATAATACCAAAATGAAACAGAACATAAATCACATACAGACAATGAACAAGAATGAACTAAGCATGACACTATGAAATCTAGAACAAAACAGTAAACGTTGAAATAAGGAGAAAACATTAAGGTAAGTAAGGCTACAAGCACGCAACTAAAAAGGAACTAAACAGGAGAAACCAGGAAATTAGCGTGAGGAAGAAAGCACAGAAGATCAACCAACACTTAACTGAAGAGGACAGGACTGGAGCAGGACATGACAGAAGCAAAATCAAACACAGAACAGGAACTAAACAGAACAAGAACTAAGGACATTGGCTAGGAGTTTAAACACAGAATAATCACAACAACCCTCTCAATGAAACAATGAAACAGCAAACCACTTAACTTAAACAGATGCAAGACCATGACTAACTGAACTCAGGAACCTTTATAACGAAACTAATGAGCTACCTCGGTTCAGGTGAGCGCTCCCATCACCTGACCGAGGTGCATTCTGGGAAATGGAGTTTACAAAAGCAGAAAAAACAAGAGAAAACAAAAGGAGTCTCTGGGCGCTGATGCTCTATGTTTGGTTATCCCAGACGATACCTCTTGGATATGTGTGCATAAACCACAAAATATTCCAATACTCCATCTCGTCTGTGTTTGTCTCTCCCAGTCAACAGGTGATTGTGTGATTGGCAAGTGCGTCGAAACACAGTGCACAGATCTACAGTAGCAGTTCATTCATCAATTATAAGCCCAGCAAGTGCCCAGAGATGGCAACCCCGGCTTCAGAAAGTAAAAACCCTGCCAAATATACAGTACAGACCAAATGTTTGGACACACCTTCTCATTCAAAGAGGTTGAATTTGTATTATGGCAAGAAAAAAGCAGCTAAGTGAAGAAAAAAACAAGTGGCCATCATTACTTTAAGAAATGAAGGTCAGTCAGTCCAAAAAATTTGGAAAACTTTGAGTGTGTCCCCAAGTGCAGTCACAAAAACCATCAAGCGCTACAAAGAAACTGGCTCACATGCGGACCGCCGCAGGAAAGGAAGACCAAGAGTCACCTCTGGTGTGGAGGATAAGTTCATCCGAATCACCAGCCTCAGAAATCGCAGGTTAACAGCAGCTCAGATCAGAGAGCAGGTCAATGCCACACAGAGTTCTAGCAGCAGACACATCTCTAGAACAACTGTTACACACGTGGACAAAATTGTTGGTACACTTTGGTCAATGAAAGAAAAACTCACAATGGTCACATAAATAACTTTAATCTGACAAAAGTAATAATTTAAAAGAATTCTATGAATGTTAACCAATGAAAGTCAGACATTGCTTTTCAACCATGCTTCAACAGAATTATTTAAAAAAATAAACTCATAGGACTGGCCTGGACAAAAATGATGGTACCCCTAGAAAATACTGAAAATAATGTGACCAAAGAGACATGTTAATTCAAGGTCTGTCCACTAATTAGCGTCACAGGTGTCTACAATGTTGTAATCAGTCTTTGGGCCTATATATAGGGCTCCAGGAAGTCACTGTGTTGTTTGGTGACATGGTATGTACCACACTCAACATGGACCAGAGGAAGCGAAGGAAAGAGTTGTCTCAGGAGATTTGAAAGAAAATTATAGACAAGCATGTTAAAGGTAAAGACTATAAGACCATCTCCAAGCAGCTAGATGTTCCTGTGACTACAGTTGCACATATTATTCAGAAATTTAAGATCCATGGGACTGTAGCCAACCTCCCTGGACGTGGCCGCACGAGGAAAAATGAGGACAAATCAAAAGAGCCCAGAAGGACTTCTAAAGAGATCCAAGGTGAACTTCATGCTGAAGGAACATCAGTGTCAGATCGCACCATCCGTCGTTGTTTGAGCCAAAGTTTAATACATGGGAGACGACCAAGGAGGACACCATTGTTGAAAACGAATCATAAAAAAGACAGACTGGAATATGTCAAACTATATGTTGACAAGCCACAAAATGTCCTATGGACAGATGAGAAAAAAATGGAACGTTTTGCCAAGGCACATCAGCTCTATGTTCACAGATGGAAAAATGAAGCATATCAAGAAAAGAACACTGTCCCTACTGGGAAACATGGAGGAGGCTCTGTTATGTTCTGGGGCTGCTTTGCTGCATCTGGCACAGGGTGTCTTGAATCTGTGCAGGGTACAGTGAAATCTCAAGACTATCAAGGATTCTAGAGAGAAATGTGCTGGCCAGTGTCAGAAAGCTGGGTCTCAGTCGCAGGTCATGGGTCTTGCAACAGGACAATGACCCAAAACACACAGCTAAAAACACCCAAGAATGGCTAAGAAGAAAACATTGGACTATTCTAAAGTGGCCTTCTATGAGCCCTGACCTCAATCCTATTGAGCATCTTTGGAAGGAGCTGAAACATGCTGTCTGGAAAAGGCACCCTTCAAACCGGAAACAACTGGAGCAGCTTGCTCATGAGGAGTGGGCCAAAATACCTGCAGAGAGGTGCAGAAGTCTCATTGACAGTTACAGGAATCATTTGATTGCAGTGATTGCCTCAAAAGGTTGTGCAACAAACTATTAAGTTAGGGGTACCATCATTTTTTGTCCAGGCCTGTTCCATGAGTTTATTTTTTTAAATAATTCAGTTGAAGCATGGTTGAAAAGCAATGCCTGACTTTCATTGGTTAACGTTCATAGAATTCTTATTTATTATTACTTTTGTCAGATTTAAAGTTATTGCTGTGACCATTGTGAGTTTTTCTTTCATTGACCGAAGGGTACCAACAATTTTGTCCACGTGTGTAAGAGGAGACCGTGTGAATCAGGCCTTCATGGTAGAATATCTGCTAGGAAACCACTGCTAAGGACAGGCAACAAGCAGAAGAGACTTGTTTGGGCTAAAGAACACAATAAAGAACACAATAAAGAAAACTCTTTGAATGAGAAGGTGTGTCCAAACTTTTGGTCAGTACTGTATGTTCCATCTATTAATTAAATATGCACAAAACAAAATTGTTCAAGCTTGTCTGACCAGAAAGTTGTGTTAATTAGAATCAGCTTTTTTGGATGGAACACAATTGTAGCAGGACATTCACTTTCTAAAGCGAAACGGTTGCCACCTCTGCAAGTAGACTATCTGAGTCATCAGACCAGACAGACTCTTTTCTCCCCTTGTGCTTCAGTGAGCCTTAGATGCCTATGACTCTAATCCTGGTTCACATGGTGCATTTACTTGGACCACTTTTAGTAAATCATAATCACTACATACAGTACTGGGAGCACCTCATAAGACCTGTCATTTTGGAGTTGCTCTGACTAAGCCGTATATAGTCATCGCTTATGTTGACGATGACTCTCATTTCATGTTTCAATTGAATTAAGTCACTTAAATCCAGACACTTTTTTCTGGTTTCTAAAACATCAATTTCGACAATCGTTTGTTCACTTGCTGCCTAATATATTTCATTCTTTAACAGATGCCACTGTAATGAGATAACCCATGTTATTCTCTTCATCTATAGTTTTATATACTACTTTATCTGTAGAATTTTATTAGAATTAGAATTTCAGTAGAATTCCATTTTCTGGCTAATATGTGTATGTGATTAGCAGAATATGGCTGTTAAAATCCTTGTCTGTTTTCTACCATAGTTTGGATTCATTAATTCATGAACTCAACTATTTAATTTTCGCAGTCTGTTTTAGGGGTTAAACATTACCTAACATAAGCTATTAGCAGGGTAGAAATGAATGTACTGTATGTCAAAAGTAAATGCAGCCATTTGCAGTTCAGGGAAACTGTATGCTATTTTACAATAAAAAATAATAAATTAAGGCCCAGCCACCAGCTAGGAGTCAAAGCTGTCATACATATTGCCCTTATCTGCTAGAGGCAAAATGAAAGGATGAAGGACAGCACTAAAGAACACATGTCAATGAATAATATGTTTCTGGTCTCAGAGGACGGGGCATGTCTGACAGGACTTGTGAAGGACAGTGACCATGACGAGAGTTAAATAGCAATGAATGGTTGGTGGCATACTGAGGGTTTATTAGTAATGCCAGGCACACAAATAATACAGACATAGTAGCTTTAGTGAGAAAAGCAGTGGTCCACATTATGTTTATGTTCAATCCATCTTTACAAGCTTTATACTGAATGAAAATAGGGGTTCCCATAAAAGGTCATAATAGACAAGGTCATAAACAGTCTGGGCTTATTGTCTATAGCAGCATCAGCTGTTTTTATTTCTGGAAGGTCACATTAGGCCCCACGTAGTGTTTTCTCTAAGCAGGAGCGTTGATCTTAATAAAAACCTGTATGTCCAGAACAGTAAATAAATTAAGATGACAGGCTATGGAGTGTGTTTTTGCATCATGTTGAAATGCATCTACTCCAATATTTTCTGATAAAAAATAATTGATGTATAATAGTTTATGTATGATAGTATAATAGTTCATTCAACATTTATATATACTGTACATTATACTATTTTAATTTTTCTGAATTGTGTATACATTTTTTGGTTGACTCTGTATATACAGTATATATAGTTGATCTGCTATGAAATACATTATGTCTACTTCCACAGTGATGAAGTAAGCATTCACATTACACTGCTTGTTGAACCCTTTGCGCCCTGCTCTAACTGCACATGATAAGGACAGTGTCTGTATGCATGTCCCATCATCATTAATCCAGAGTTCCAAAGAAGAAGGGAGTGAAATAAGTGAGAGGGATGTTCAGAGAAGTTCTCTTTGCTACAGTCTGGCTTATATACTCAAAAACTGACTGTGGTGCTAACCAGGATCCTTTTTAACAATCAACATTTCTGTTAGAACGAATGAGATAAAATGATAGTGGTCCCTCAGCAGGTCAATGACATCTTGTTTTAATAATGTTAAATTAGACTGTACAAACTTACAAGAAAAATCAAGTATGCTTTCAAAATTCAAGGATAGCCAAGTCAAGTCAATCAAGTAGGCTTTTATTGTCATTCCAACCATATACAGTTAGTACACAGTGAAACGAAACAACGTTCCTCCAGGACCAGGGTGCTACATACATGCAACAACATAAATTTACAACACACATTTTTACATTTTTAAGTTAATCTAAAAGAAGAACTATCAAATATCTATACAAAAATACACAATAGACAAAGTGCACGTGCAAATAGTGCAAATAAAGAGGTACATGACAGACACAACAATGTAACAGTAATTTTTGATGAAGTATGAATTGAGGTAGTTGGAAGAGCAGCAGTAAACAGTTTACATTTTGACAAGAATATTGTGTGCAAATAGCAGTCAAATAAATATTGTGCAAAAAGAAAAGAATTTGCGAGGAGCAGCACAGGTAGGTAGGTATGAGCAGATTGAGATGGATGTACATCAGCGTGATTGTGCATGTGTGTTTATCAGTTCAGTCCAGATGTTATTTAGTTCGTCTGAGTGATTTGTGTGTGTGTGTGTGTGTGTGTGTGTGTGTGTGTGTGTGTGTGTGTGTGTGTTTATCAGTCCAGTCTTTCCGTGTTAAGGAGGCGGATGACTTGCGGGTAAAAACTGTTTCTCAGTCTGGATGTGAGTGCCCGAATGCTTCGGTACCTTTTTCCAGATGGCAGGAGGGTGAAGAGTGAGTGTGATGGATGTGTCCGGTCAGCCACAATGCTGGTGGCTTTGCGGATGCAGCGTGTGGTGTAAATGTCTTCGATAGAAGGGAGAGAGACCCCGATGATCTTCTCAGCTGTCCTCACTATCTGCTGTAGGATCTTGCGGTCTGACTTGGTACAATTCCCAAACCAGACAGTGATGCAGCTGCTCAGGATGCTCTCAATAGTTCCTCTATAGAAGGTGGTGAGGATCGGTGGTGGAAGCTGTGCCTTTCTCAGCCTTCTCAGGAAGAAAAGACGTTGTTGGGCTTTCTTATGCAGAGAGCTGGTGTTGAGGGACCAGGAGAGGTTCTCCTCCAGGTGGACGCCCAGGAATTTTGTGCTCTTGACGATCTCCACAGAAGAGCCGTCGATGCTGAGCGGAGAGTGATCACTCCGAGTCCTCCTGAAGTCAACAATCATCTCTTTTGTCTTTTCGACGTTCAGAGCCAGGTTGTTGTCTTTACACCAGTCCGTTAGCCTCTGCACTTCCTCTCTGTACGTTGACTCATCGTTCTTGCTGATGAGACCCACCACGGTCGTGTCATCAGCGAACTTGATGATATGATTGGAGCTGTGTGTTGCTACACAATCATGAGTCAGCAGTGTGAACAGCAGGGGACTGAGCACGCAGCCCTGGGGGGCCCCAGTACTCAGTGTGGTGGTGCTGGAGGTGTAGCTCCCGATCCGCACTGCTTGAGGTCTTTCGGTCAGAAAATCCAGGATCCAGTTACAGAGGGAGGTGTTCAGGTCCAACAAGCTCAGGTTCCTGATCAGGTGTTGGGGGATGATTGTGTTGAATGCTGAACTGAAGTCTATGTACAGCATTCTGACGTAAGTGTCTTTCTTGTCAAGATGTGACAGTGCCAGGTGGAGTGTGGTGGAGATGGCGTCGTCCGTTGAACGGTTTGGACGAGACGCGAACTATGCTGTACATAGACTTCAGTTCGTATAAGCATTTCACTGCATATCGTACTGTGTATGACTGTGTATGTGACAAATAAAATTTGAATTTGATTTGAATTTGAAATTTGAACTGCAGGAGGTCTTTAGAGGCGGGCAGCAGGGTCTTGATGTGTCTCATGACGAGCCGCTCGAAGCACTTCATGATGATGGGCGTGAGTGCAACAGGGCGGTAGTCATTGAGACAGGACACAGAAGACTTCTTCAGCACGGGGACGATGGTGGTAGATTTAAAGCATGTGGGAACGACGGCACTGCTCAGAGAGATGTTGAATATGTCGGTGAGAACACCTGCCAGCTGTTCTGCACATTCTCTGAGCACTCTGACTGTGATGTTGTCTGGTCCAGCAGCTTTACGAGGGTTGACTCTGCGTAGAGTTTTCCTCACATCAGCCGTGGTGAGACACAGCACCTGGTCGTTTGGCAGAGGGGTGGTCTTCCTCGGCGTCACGTCGTTCTGCATGTTGAACTGTGCGTAGAAGTTGTTCAGCGCATCTGGAAGGGAGCTGTCACTGTCACAGGAAGGTGATGAAGTCCTGTAGTTAGTGATGGCTTGTATACCCTGCCACATGCGCCGTGTGTCACCGTTGTCCCTGAAGTGATTGTGGATTCTCTGAACGTGTGCGTGCTTCACCTCTCTGATGGCCCGGGACAGTTTGGCCCTTGCTGTTCTTAGGGCCGCCTTGTCCCCCGCTTTGAAGTCAGAGTCTCTGGTTCTTCTGGTGCACGCACCTCCGCAGTAATCCACGGTTTCTGGTTGGGTCGTGAGATGATGCTCTTAGAGACGTCATCGGTGCACTTGTTGATGTAGCTGGTCACTGATGACATGTACTCCTCCAAGTCGGTGTAGTCGCCGTAAGTTGCAGCGTCCCTAAACATGTTCCAGTCAGTGTTCTCGAAACAGTCCTGAAGAGCAGAGATGGCTCCTGCTGGCCAGGTTTTCACCTGCTTCAGAACCGGTTTTGAACGCCTGACGAGTTGCCTATATGCTGGAATTAGTATAACAGAGATGTGGTCTGAGTAGCCGAGGTGGGGGCGGGGCTCTGCCCGATATGCGCCGGGGATGTTTGTGTAAACAAGATCCAGCGTGTTTTCCCCTCTCGTTGCAAAGTCCACATACTGATGGAATTTATGATCTAGCACATCTAGTATTGCATTTGCATTCAGGAAAATATTGACATATAATATATTATATATTATATGTTGTGTATATATTGAACACAAGTCATGCAGTTATGGTTTAATAAGTAAAAAAAGGATACTGCTAAAGGATTAGATTTAAAATATTTTTTTCTTGAATACGAAACAAACAAATAATCTAATGTAATGTTTTGGTTCATTTTTGAAATCATACAGAATGACATTTTATTCTACTTTATGATTTTGTGTGATAGATAGATAGATAGATAGATAGATAGATAGATAGATAGATAGATAGATAGATAGATAGATAGTGCCTGCTCATTTAATTCTATGATTTTTGTGTAAAACATTTTTTTTTTAAACAGCTGATTGTACAGTAGTTGGTCAAAACAACCAAAAACAACCTCGGATGAACACCACAACATAACTTTTTATTTATTTATTTATTTATTTTTATTTTAATTGACATTATTTATTTAACAAAATTTAAGCCAAAAAGAAAAAAAAAGGGCAAGCAATACTACTGTACATATCCCATTACTGCTTCCACAGGATTTAAGCAGGTAAGTTACAGCCAGGTGCTGCTAATCATCAGCCACTGAATAACTAATCATGACCAGGTGAGCAGACCTATATAAAAGCTAAAGTTTTGTCAGGTTGCTGGTCTGGAGCATTCAGGTGTGTGTTAACAGGAGGGGAAGACATATTGTAAGCAGTGGTCTTAGAGAAGCAATAGTTGGTGCACATCAATCTGGAAAGGGTTATAAAGCCATTATTACAAACAATTCGGAGTTCAACGTTCTACAGTGAGAAAAAATATTGTGCACAGCATACAAGGCAGTTGCTAATCTTCCCAGGACTGGATGACTAAGCACATTCACCCCAAGGGCAGACCATGCATGCTCAGAGAAATACAAAACAAAACAAAAAAGCCACATCTCAGACCCTACAGGCCTCACTAAGCATGTTAGGGGAAAGCCGCTTTTGGAACATGAAGGCACGACAGAAGTTCTCTAAATTGCATCTGAACAAACCATGAGACTTCTAGAAAAATGTCCTATGGACAGATTTGGGCTTGTTTTGCAACCACAAGACCTGGGCACCCTGAGGTCCTGTATCCAAAAGCTAAAGCTTGGACAAAATTGGGCCATGCAATAGGACAATGATCCAAAGCCCACTAATAAAAATGAAAAATTATTTGCCTAGACAATATCCAGACCTCAACACAAATGAAATGTTGTGATGGAACCTTAAGAGAGAATGCATAACAAATACCCAAACACCTCGATGAACTAAAGCAATATTGCAAAGAAAAAAGGAACTGGTATAGGAACCTATATTAGATTAATTTTGGTATGTCCTGACCACGGCAGACCAGAAACATCCCACAAGAACTGCAGTTTTGGAGTTAATCTCAATCTGTTCTCTAGCCATCACAATTTGCTCTTCAAAGTCTTTCAAATCCTTGTGGTGCTTGTTTTTTTCCTGTGAGAAGGGCCAAATTGAAATGGCTAGACATCTGGATAAGAGCAATTACAAAACTCCAGCTCTTGTGGGTATAATAATTATTACATTTGGAATTGAACAGTCTAGGATTACAACAGTATCTAGTATCTACCCATGTTTTGCTTCTTAATGCCAGAAGCACATATTATATGACCCATTCCATTTTATTTCTCTATCAATGACTGTACAGTAAATACGTGCAGTACTAAAAAAAAGGGATAAAGCATTCTTTGTCATGTTCCTTTTTTCCAGGTTATCTACCATCCTCTTAGTTTAAAAAAAATGTTTTATTATTATTATTATTATTATTGTTGTTGTTGTTGTTGTTGTTGTTGTTGTTGTTATTATTATCATGAATCAGGGGTCTATTTCTTCTCATCATGGACTCCAAGAGATTTTTCAGACTACTTTTATATGGATTTTGTGTGTGTACTGTGTTTGCAAGCACTTTCCTGGTTATCACAGCTTTAGATTTGCGGCTGTGGCAGCTTGATTGATTCATTATTGCTGGGTGTCTCGGGGCTGCAGCAGAGAGCTTGTCAGATATTCAAGGTCACTAACTCAGCTCCACAAGGAGAAGGGTTGCAGCAGAAAATTATGACAGGGAGGGAGATGGAGGGATAATGGGGCATAGTAAAATTGGTGAAGGGGTATTTAAAATTAGTAATATACATTATATATAGTGTTAGAATTCTAATGTAATTAATATTTTTGTTTGTTTGTTTGTTTGTTTTAACTTATTTGTCCACATTTGGGGGGGGACATAATAGCTTAGTAAATGGCAGTCTTTATAGTTGACTCTTTATGGTCCAGCTATAAAGAATAATTGCCATGTCCTCTTCTGTGTGTTTTATGTGTAAAGCATAATTTATATTACAACTAAAAAGTTTGTATATTTGTGGCGAACATACACTCCCTACTAAATAGATTGTTGAAATTGTTGAAATTAGGTTAAGGTCTGTCCATCACATTATTAAAACTTGGAAAGAGTGCTAAACCATAAACCTTGCTGAAGTTAATGTGGTCAGAGAAAAATCATGAATGACTATAATCAGAGAAATAGAAGAAGAAGAAAAACAACAACAGGTGCCTCAGTGGTATAGTGGTTAGGACTGTGGCCTCACACCTACAAGGTGGAGGGTTAAAGTCTCGCCTTTGGGTCTGTGTGCATGGTGTCCACGTGCTTGGGGGGTTTCCACAAAGTACTCCAGACTCCAACTTGCAGACTAGGGCAAATTGCCATTTCCAAATTGCCCATAGTATGTGAGTGTGTGCTTAGCACCCTTTCCTGGGTGTATTCTGCCTTGGATATCCTTCAGGCATCCCATGACCCTGCAGAAGATAAGCAGTATAGAAAATGAGTGAGTGAGATAATAATAATAACAGTAGAAATCATTGTTATGTTTACTAATGAAAGTAAGAGCATTTTGACATGCAAAATGTGATGAGAACTCATAGAATTATGGCTAAGCAGCTGTGTGGCCATAAGAAAGAGAATCGTATGCAACAATGTTCCAATCATACATAGTGTCCACTGTAAATGTCTCTGGAGTCAGTATTATGATTTTTGGGCTGCTTCAGTCTAGACAGGTCTAGACTCCAAGACAACAATACCAAGACAATTTGTGAAAGAGTGGTACTGGAAGCATAAGAAATAATTTTCACACATAAATTGGCTACAACAAAGTCCTGACCTTAACCCCATTGTCTGTGGGATGTGCTGGAGAAGACTTTTGTAACCTCATATCACCAATACAAGATCTCAACCAAAAATAAAAGCGAATCTGGAAATCTGATGCATTAGATTGACACAATTGTGCACCATAATCAAATATAAAGGCAATATCGTCTTCTTCCCCATGCAGTGTAATTTATTGATCCAATTAGAAAAAGACACTTGAAATACAGTGAGGATATTTTGTAGCTCTGAAACAGTGTCTTTTAAGAAACAGAAATAACCTTAAACTTCAATCACTACTATAATGACAATATGTGTGTCTACAACATGCACATCTAGAGTTTGTCTTTATATCCTTGTTCGATCTTATTTATAAATAAGGCAGATTGAATGATCTGCTTTCATTGCAGCTTTCCTGGTTATCACAGAAAGGGGTAGGCTCCTAATAATCGGAAAAATAAATAAATAGATAAATAAATAAATAAATAAATAAATAAAAACCTACTATACACTAAAACTTGAGTCACTCAATTGGTCAGATCTGTCAGATATGTAGCACTAATGTTTTGAACTTTCTAAACCATAAAAGTAATATTTTCATATAAACACATTTTTTTTATAAATTCAATTAAATTCAAGCAATTCTGCAATTTTTATGTATCAGCAACAATGTTGACTATGCAATGAATTTGTATTCATGTGCAGTACTTGCTTTTTATCTCACTAAATCATATAGTCACTAGTATACCAACAGAACTGATAGAATGGAATTAAAATACCAGAGATAGACTTTTGTCCTTGAACTGAATTGGCACTGAATTAAATAAACAATTTAATATAAGTATCAGCCTGGCAGATATATCCTGATGGACATAAAGGAATATCAAATGGCATAAAAATGGTGGTATGAGAAAATAAAAGACATAATTACTACAATTCAGAAGTACTTATAAAATAAATAAATACACACAAAGCCATACCACAATAAGGTACAAAAGAAAGAGATAAAAAGTGGGAGAAATACAGGCACATTTAGGCAGGGCTCTACAGTTTGTCAATATAACAGCAGTAGAACTGAACTGCTACCAGCTCAGCCCCACTTTAATCTCTTCTCCTCTATTGAATGTGTTCTCCCCCTCTGTCCTATTGACAACGGAAAATAGCTTTGCCAACTTGACTGACAACTATTTCTACCTGAAAGAAAGCAGAAGGCACAGACAGAAAACCGAAGCCACACTAAGGCTCTGTAGATTACATTCCCTTATTATGGTCTATCGTATCAAGGGGCTATTGTATGTGTGCCTGTGTGTCTGTTTGTACCTTATTTCCTCCAAACAGATTCCCAGAGACTCATTTCTTTGTTTCCTTTCAGAAAATCCTATTTGTGCCACTGGCTAGTGTGAAGACATCTCTGCAAGATCATCAGTTTCCTTTACAACCGAAATCTGGGTGCTCTGGTCCGTGCAAAGTCATTTTTCCATTTTGTGAGTATGGAAGATATTCCAGTGAAGTGTGATTTCAGGATGTGTCCAAATATTGTAAAATTTTGGTCTGCTATGCAGAGAAGCTCCAGCTCAGGTTCCAGGAAACATTTATCTTATTCTAATTTGTTTAAATGTTGAATGGATGATTAGGTAAAGCACATGGTAAGGACATTTCATTACCATTATACTTGTTCTGTATCTCACCTTTAATGGGTATTCAGTTTAATTACTGCCCAAAACCACAATTCTCCTAACAACCTCCACAAAGTAGGTTCAGACAAGGGCAGTTTTGCTATCAGAGCAAACAGACAGACAGACAGAAGGACAGACAGATACTGTCCTAATTACAGTATATGATCGTTAGTCTGCTTACACCATGTGAAATATCTTACACCTATAAGTTCTTTCATTCTCTGTCTGTCCTTCTGTCTGTCTGTCTGTTTGCTCTCTCTCTCTCTCTCTCTCTCTCACTGCTTCTGTCTGTATTTTTCTATTCCTGTCTTGACGGTTTTACTCTCAATGGTAGAATTGCAACTCATCAGTTAACATTGCACATTGCCAGAATATATGGTTTTAAACTGCCCTTGTCTGAACCAACTTTGTTGGATCCTAAAAAGAATATGCTGGATTGGGCACAGTATATGTTATCTGGATCACCACCTTGGAGCACCCAGAGTTGATACAGTACCTACCGCTTTCCACTAGTGGTTAATTACGATAGGAAAAATGAAGAACAATTTAATGTTACTTAATGCACTTAACATCAGTACATTGAAGAGAAATCTTTTTAGACATATAGAATAAAATGATGAACATTCTGATGTATAAACAAGACCCTGAGCACTTACTATACATGTATATCTAAGTTGAAATAAAAGTGAACATTTACTATATAAATTAAAACAATGCAGATTCATAGATTGTGTAAGATTGCTATATGAAGGTCAGAACATGTTACATTAGTAACAGTGTCTTTTTAACACTTTGAAACAACCTTCAGTTACACCTTGACTTAATACTACAAAATTTTCAGGATTGAAAATTTGGCAGGATGACTGTTGACTTCATGAACATGTTAAGAAGAATCAAATCCGTGACCTGTGTATAGTCCAATTTCAGCTACTCAGTGGAAATATGAGTTACAGTATGTATTGTTTGCCTCAGCGAACTTACTTCCATGCTATATTCATCCAGGAGAAGGAAATGTCTTTTTCTGATCCTCCAGGCTTTCCACTTACTCAACAGAATGGTAAAGTTAATACCCAGTGACATAACACATGCTGTGTAGGGGAAAAAATGCACACACCCACATACACAATAAAAGACTCCTAGTCACATATCTTACCCAATACGCATAGCCTGTAACATCTCAAATTATAATATGATGTTTGTAGCGATGCATGGTTTCAGGCATCCTTGGAATTTCAGGAATCCCTGGAGTGAAAATGGTAATAACAGGATGTGGACCTTAAAAAGGAAAGAACTAAAGAGAGCTTAAATAAAAGTCATTTCAAGAAGCAGTCATGGGATTCTACCAGAAAGTAAGTATCCCCACAGACATGAGTTGAGTGAGGCTTAATAGGTAATCCTACAAGCAAAGGATGATAAATGGAAACTTAAACCAAGGGCAAAGCAGTGAGCAAAAACAAAGATTGTTGTTGCAGGATGATGTAAGTGAAAGCATGGCTGTTGGATAGCAAGACATTTTACAGTCTCTGTGAACAGTGATCACAGAAAGACATGCATAAAGTAAAATACAAATGCAGTAAGGGGGGGGGGGGACAAAGCAGTACGTCACATCACTGACGCAACAAGGAAGCAAGAAAGGGTGTGAACAAGAATTTGTGTTAGGGAGTGTTTGCTAATTAACACATCATGTGGGAGAGGGGAAGAAAGATTCTTATTTCAAAATCCGCAGAAGAACTACATTTCTTTTCCCAAATCTGAAACCTGAAAGCTAAATGATTATTGTGTGTTGTTAGTACATATTGTCTGAAGCCAAGAAACTACATCCTTTGCAAATGTATATCATGAATACATATCTATATCATAAGTTAATAAATAGCAATAAAAAACATTGGGAAATGAATAAAGAAACAAAACGACACTTAACTCAATTGTTAAGGTAGCTGAAAACATATAATATATGGCCAAATCTAAACATAATACCGCATTCCAGATTTAGTCACATATATTGTATGTGGGAAGAAACTGTTGGTACCCTTCCATTAAAGCAAGAAAAACCCATAATTGTCATACAAAAATAACTTGGAACTGACAAAAGCAATAATAAATACAAATTGACTGAAAATCAACTAATGAAAATCACACATTGCTTTTAAATTGTCATTCAACATAAGCATTTTTAAAAACAAACTAATGATACTGGCCTGGACAAAAATTATTCTACATATTCTTAATATTTTGTTGCAAATCTTTTCAGACAATCACTGCAATCAAGTGACTTCTGGTGACCTATCTTAAATCTTATTAGCCTCACTGAGCAAGTTAAATGTTCAAGTCCATTACAGCACAATTAGAAGAAGGCCAAACAGAATTTGTTGAAAAAGTTGCCAGGAGAATCCTAATGCCCAGTGCCAGTTCTGGTGGAAACCAAACAGCATTTCAGCAGACACACTTCAAACCCCAATTAAAATCCTGGGGTAGGACATTAATAGAGCTGTGCATAAGTGAATGCCCAAAAACACAATGAACTGAAGCTTATGTTAGAGAATGATCATTTCACATAGGAAACAATTATTTCATGTTATTGCTGCTAAAGGTTCTATTGAACAAGCTATTGAAACACGTGGGTACTTTTTGACTTTTTTTTTATTTTTTTGTCCACATATATTTTTTTTCCTTTTGCCTTTATTTCTGGTAAATAAATAATGGCATGGAGAAAAAAGTTATATGTTGTTTGTCTGAGGTTGTATTGGTCTAATACTAAGACTATGATAATTAGATTTTTTTAATTGTTTAACAAAGAAAAAAACATGGAATTAAAAGAGGGGGCACTAACTTTTACAAATTATAGTCTTTGAACTGTGGGAAAAAATGCAAGCTCTATGCACCCGAGGTGGGATTCGAACCTGCACTAACCAGTAAGCCACAGTGCCACCTACAATAGCATTGTGTGCAGGCAAAGGAGCTACTTTAAATAGCTGTATTGTCACAAAGATTCAGAGACAAAAAAAATTCACCGCATCAACTTCACTTCTCAAAAATGATCACCAGCAGAACGAAACTATGAGGGGGAACCAAGAATTCTTGGCAATAAAACTATCATTGGAAGAAAAGAGGCACTGGCTAGAGGGGCATAACATCCATTCACAATATACACAGACCACAAAATCCTAGAATAAATCAAATTAGTCAAATAAATTATTAATAATATTAACAATAAATGCACGTCAAGTCTGCACTAGTGGTCTCACCAACATTTTTTTTTTCTCTTCTTTTCATTCCTGTTACGGCCCGACCTAGGCCGGGCATAACAGGCGTAACAGGCCTGGACTTGGTATGTTGTAGTGAAGGCTTGTTGGATTAAGTGGTATATTTATAACGGTATATTTAAGTACATGTTTCTCTCTAACAGCTCTGTTGTAAATTGACTATTTAACAAGATAGTTAAGGTAACTGCAGTTCATTGTTTTTAGTGGGGAGTTTTGTCATGGTTTACTGACACAGATAATTGTATTTTGTAGAAAGCAATTAACTTTTTTTTTTCCTGAGACTGACTGCTGAACGTTGTTGTGTCAAGATTTATTTACCTTTTACTGTTTTTTGTTTTTTGTTTTTCACAGTCAAGAATACACTCTAAAAAATGCTGGGTTGTTGGGTTGAACACATGAACAACCCAACACATTGTTGCGTTGTTCATGCTGGGTCAAAATTCTGGGTTATTTAAACACATTGTTGGGTTGGGTAACGCTGGGTCAAATGAGATGTAGTGGGTCATTTACAAATGAACACCTGGTTGGGTTATTTTAACCCAACAACTGGGTTATTTCTCCAAACAGCAGCCTGCAAAATGTTTGAAATATTACTGTTATTGTGTCACAAAGTGTAGTTTTAAAAGTTGTTTAAGCGAGAATGTATGTGTGTACAGCTCAAAACATCAATCGGTTATTAAAGATAGCATCTATTTTAAAAATTCCCTGAACGATTTTGGAGATTTGCGCTCCAGGCAATCCTATGGTGCTCCGCGCTCTATCAACATAGCCTCATCTTGGCAGAAACTTCTGAAAACGACCGCTGGCTGTGGTGTTTCTGCAGTGGTTAAAACAGCGGATTTTTTTTACATTTTGTGTATTCCTAACAGGTATTCTTTGATATAATATTCTTTGATATACAGTTATGGTCTAATATATCACGGCTGTGAGAAGCATCCTGTACGCTGCGTTCTATTTGCACTATACCTGGTGTCCTCAAACCATCGAGTGTGCATTTCCAAGTCAAGTCTTGGAAACACCTTGCATTTTTGGAATTTAGACACAGCATGAGGAACTTTCAGGACTCTTCATTTCTGAAGCGGGGGGGGGGGGAGGGGGTTATGGGGGGCGTTTAGTGGCTGCACGCCACTCAATGGCAAATTTATATGAATTTTGACCAAAATTTTAAATGTTGTAGTTCATTTTCATGTTTTCATGTTTATTCGCTTTTCCATCTTTTTAGTCGCACTTGATATGGGGGTGAGAGGAGTTCATGTTTTAATATTCTGTGCCAACAGTCAGCTATAGGAGTGTTTGTAGCACACACAAATAAAAAAAAAATACTAAATGTAATCTTAAATGTAATTTTAGGTAAATTACTACACTGTAAAAAATAAAATCTTGACTTAACTCAAAATTTCATTTTGAGTTAAATCAACAACTTGGGTTAAAAGTGGAGTTAACTCAAAAAAGCTGTGCAGCAAGTTGCCTTGAAATTTTGAGTTAAGTCAACTTGTTGTTGACTTAACTAAATAACTGAGTAAGGTCTCCCAACTTATATTCTTTTGTTAAGTTAAAAGTGATTTGATAGTTTCAAAGACTTATTAATTTAATAAATGTGAACTTGTCACATGCATTGGATTCAAAATATGTGTTTAAATTTACTGAAGCAGGGTTTTTTGTAATACAATATAATGAAAAAAGCTGTAACTGAATGCTTGAAAGTTTCTTCCAAATTTTATTTTAAACCAAAAGGAACAAACTACAACCACATTCCATGACTTTCAAATAAAAGTACACAAAAAGAAACATGGCAAAATGCCTTTTACAGTCTAAATTTCACAAAACAAGGAAAAGAGTACAAAATAATAATAATAATAATAATAATAATTTGAAGTCTGGAAACAGCTCACAAAAGCAAAGTCATAGGAGAAGTTAAGTCTTAAGGGATTGTACCCATGCAGAGCAGTGAGTGCCCAATTCCTTGAACACCAATCACCTCAAAAGTGTACTTCCGATTTTTTGGTATTGAAATCCAAGGCAAACAGGTCAAAAGCCAAACTGTTCTGGAGCATCTTGCAAGACAGTCCCTTCCTCCAACACAAGAGTAAAGTTTATGACACTGGTCAAAGTCGTAGGGGAGTCATCATCTTCAATCAAAATAGGAACTCCCACTTTCATCCCTCTGGTCTGTCTGCCATCAGGAGTACTGTCCTAATGTAATAAAGAGAACAAAAAAAAAGACTTTTGACATCCATCTTTTCTATGTTTTTATATTTCTTTTTGTTCCATGAACATTTTGGATCCTACTAGATTAATGTAGACAAAGTGTACAGAAAGAAACACCTCATAAATCTTTAAAATCAGTTGAGATGATCAGATAAAGTAAAATAAGAGCCGGAGTTCAAATGAATAAGAATTTAAATATCTTAATAATGTCAACACTAATATTAACAGCCGTATTTTTGTCAAAGTGCCTGCAGAGAATCAATGCAACATACTCACCATACAGGTTCTGAATAGTGCAGATGATCCATCATGGATAAACACATCGAGATCTTCCAGGACAGTTTTCATCCAGTGAGCCACAATATTTGAAGTCTGAAAAAAGGGCGCTAATGCTATGCATTGTCACCTTTGATAAACTTTCAGGTATTCATAACATTTAACATTAGGGAGACTCTAATTATGAGTGAAAGATTTAGAAATATGCAATACTGTTTGCATGGAAATAAAAGATGTTCAGGTTTGTGCTCAATTGTCTCAGCATCAAATTTTTCGGTGTCCAGTTCTCTCAATTCTACAGTCGTGGCCAAAGGTTTTGAGAATGACACAAATATTAGTTTTCACAAAGTTTCCTGCTAAACTGCTTTTAGATCTTTGTTTCAGTTGTTTCTGTGATGTACTGAAATATAATTACAAGCACTTCATACGTTTCAAAGGTTTTTATCGACAATTACATGACATTTATGCAAAGAGTCAGTATTTGCAGTGTTGGCGCTTCTTTTTCAGGACCTCTGCAATTCGACTGAGCATGCTCTCAATCAACTTCTGGGCCAAATCCTGACTGATAGCAACCCATTCTTTCATAATCACTTCTTGGAGATTGTCAGAATTAGTGGGTTTTTGTTTGTCCACCCGCCTCTTGAGGATTGACGACAAGTTCTCAATGGAATTAAGATCTGGGGAGTTTCCAGGCCATGGACCAAAAAATTTCAATGTTTTGGTCCCCGAGCCGCTTAGTTATCACTTTTGCCTTATGGCACGGTGCTCCATCGTGCTGGAAAATGCATTGTTCTTCACCAAACTGTTGTTGGATTGTTGGAAGAAGTTGCTGTTGGAGGGTGTTTTGGTACCATTCTTTATTCATGGCTGTGTTTTGGGGCAAAATTGTGCGTGACCCCACCCCCTTGGATGAGAAGCAAACACATGAATGGTCTCAGGATGCTTTACTTTTGGCATGACACAGTAAATTTATTTTATATTTAACAAATGGTCAGCTTGAGATTATATGGTTTTGTCTGACATTTTGTTTAAAATTAATTTATTCACATTTTCTTATTCTGTGACAATCTATTTACATTATGTGAAGTTGTGTACATTTTGTGTCTTTTTTTAAAAAATCAAAAAATCAAATGGAATGTGTCAACCTAGCAAGAGTGTTAATTTTACCCACTGCTTGGGTCAAATTAAATAACCCAGCACTTTTACATTTAACCCAGAAAGAGTGTCAATTTAACCCACTGGTTGGGTCAGATGAACAACTCAGAAGTCTGAGTTAATTAGTACAACCCAGCACTTGGGTCAAAACAACCCTGCGCTTTCTGTCCAATAGTGACCCAGCAGCTCGGTTATGGTTTTGTTGTTTTTTAACCCAGCAGTATTTAGAGTGTAGTAAATGTATACAGATCTGGCCATTAAGAACCAAGAAAAGGGATTCCGCGCGCTTCCGCGGCAGCTCGCGGGAAGCTATGAAAATGCCATTCATTACCTGTAGGGAGAAGTCGTGTTTCAATCTGAAGTACTGCGTGTCTACTGAAGCCAAACATATGTTCTCTCTCTTAGGCGCCGATTGACAGCAAGCGACAGAGCTCATAAACGTGTCGGTCTCAAACTGTAAATACTGAGATGTATTTATTCTTCATTTTCTTCTCTCCTGCAATACTCTCCTCTCCTACTCATTAGACTGCGCTTTCTCCATTCAGTATTATTATTATTAATAGTAGTTGTGAAAACTACCACTGATGAACTATCTCTGCATTGGTTCAAACAGCAACCAGTAACAGTTAAAATAACTCAGCACTTTAACATTTAACCCAGCAGTTTTTAGAGTGTAACATAAAAAATATTAAATTTGTAAAATAGCATAGGTGAAATCATAGGTTGTGTATAGAGTGATTAAAAACAATACAACAAAGCTTATGTAAATAAATTCTCAGACTCTTCCACTGCAGGTATTAAAAAACAGTAACAATGTCAATTTTAGAATCCGTAGAAGCTCAGTGGTCCGCACAAAACCTCTCGCGGGGGAGCCTTTCCCTGAATTCACAATTTTCATGGGGGTGGGCATCTCGGTTTATTCATACAGATGTACAGTACATACTTACAGTATATGGAATTTTATGGGGTTGTCACTGAACAATTTACCCTGACAAACAGCAATATACTGTAAGAACAGTGTAGCTGGCACACCTTAAAAATAATTCGGCATCTATTTAGAGTCTGTTTTTTTTCTAAACTTGTGCTACTGCTGTTTGCTTACAATATTTGTTAATTAAAATTTTAAATTTAAATGAGGCTTGGGCTCCGAGATGTTGAGCCTACTGGTCGTAGTCTAATCAGAGCTCTACCACCCGTTCGAGTGTAATTCATAAATTATGTTTATCATAATGAAAATATGATAAAAAGAGCTAAATCGTGCTTTAAAATTAATCTACACTTCATTTCAAACCCACGGCTCGCAGTTTCACTTTACAAAAGGCACCGTTTTGATCAAAAGGTGATAAACGCCTGCGATTTATCAATAAAAATGCAGACATACTGCATTGATGGATGGATGTTGTTGATAAATAATGATTATTATTATAATAATGTGTTAATATAATATGTGGAGTTTATGCTGTAATTTGGTCATGTTCACCCATGGCATTAAATAGCATTCGCTAGTTATCAAGTTGATATACAGGTCAATCTGCATCAAACTGAATCTCCCTAAGTAACTATGAAGTCTGATTTAATTTGCTGGGGATACAAAGGAATAGGCCAAGTTAGAATCTTTTTAATTATTGGTCAGATATATTTAAGGTCAAAACTTAAATCATTTCACAGAAAAGGATATAACCTCAAGAAATGTCTCCTTATATTCTCATTCAACAGTTTCATCACGTACTAAACTGTAATCAGTGTTTTTATATAAAACAAATGTACAACAACCACCATGTGTTAAGCGATCTTTCTTTCAGTTAAAAATATGACGGAATATCTATGGCATATGTATTATTTCAGGGCTTATTCCCCAGTTTCATCACAGCTTACCTTTACCTCTTTGATTCATTTTTCTCTTTGGTCTGTGTTTCTTTGTGCTTGGCCTTTGCCAAGTATATTTCCTCTTGACTTTGATGCTTGGTTGAACATTCTCTCGTTCTCTCCATCTATCTGCCAACCCATCTTTCTTAATATTTGTTTCCAAATAAAATTATCCACTTGTCTTAGTTGGTTTCTCACCCTTGATCAAGAGCCCCTTCCGGGTATACCTCTTTCACAACTGGAGTTATATGCAGTTCTGAGCACTTTTCTAGGCCTGTAACAGCATGTATAGTAAAAATGGTAAAAAAAGCATGACACATATGCATGACACATATGCAAAAAAAAAAAAAAAACAGAAAGGGGCAAATACTTTTTCATAGTGGGTTTGTGTGTTTATATATAGACTCTTACTCAACCAAGTGCGTGCACACACACACACACACACACACACACACACACACACGCATGGACACATCGGGGGTGCTGCTGTGTAGAATGACTTTCACACACACACACACACACACACACCAGTTTACCGAATAGAGATTCAACCTCATACAAGCGCGCAGGTGAGTCTATTCGGTAAACTGGTGCATGTTTGTGAAATCGTCCCACACACACACACACACACACACACACACACACACACAAAATAAAAGATGCTTTACGCACGCACACATGCTCACAGAGTTATAGTAACCAGTACACGCGCAAACGGATGTTGACTATACGAATGATGCGCGTGCACTGAGACAGAGCATGGGAGACAATTATCTACAATTCTGCAACGCACGCGAGAGAGAGGAACAATTGGCTCAGTTGTGATCACATCACACTCGTCGTCAAAACAAGAAGCACATGCTTGCTACATGATACTTGATCATACTTGGTACTCGTTTATCAAGTTGTTTATCAATTTATTTTAAAATTTTGCTCATCTTGCTGAACTCTCGCAAACTTTGTTACTCGCAGTCCGAGGGTCCTTTGAGATTTATTTATATATATATATATATATATATATATATATATATATATATAGTGGAACCTTGGATTGTGAGTAATTTGGTCTGCGAAAGTTTTGCAAGACAAGCAAAATTAAAAAATTAACACTACTTTTATGTCCAAGTGTAGTAACGGTAATTTAGTAACTTTAGTAACTACTGCAACAACAGAGACTGTGAAGAAAAAAAAAGTCTGTAGCAGTATGGGAGATTAATCTGTTTAATGACAATGCATTTTTACATTTCCGCAAAGTCCTCAAAAAAAGGTAAAAGCAAGTGTCATTAGAAAGGTCCCTTGTTAAAAAAGTTTATTCCGTTAGTGTGTGCTTTGATATACGAGTGCTTTGATATACAAGCACACTTCTGGAACAAAATCTTTGACCATTCTTTCAGAAGTGCATTTGTGAGTGTGGCGATCCAATCAAAGTTCATAACTGTGGGAGATTATTGATAAATCTCTGTGTGGTATTTAATGTGAATGTACGTTTAATGCGGTAACACGGCGCTGTGCCTACATTATTACTATAACAAACTTTAATTGAGACAAGACAGTGGTCTGAAGTAGCTTCACACTGTGGAATTGTGGTTATATTTCCTATACTTAGATTTAGATATTAAATTTAAAATGTGACCTGCTTTATGAGTGGGTCCTACTACACATTGATTTACTCCTACTGAGCACAGGATGGACATAAATGCTGTTCTCAGTGGGTCTTCTGGATTCTCAAAATGTATATTAAAGTCTAAAGCAATTAAGGCTTTGTCTACAGGGACGACAAAGTTTGAGAGGAAATCTGCAAATTCACAAAGAAATTCAGAGGACGGCCCTGGTGGTCTGTAAATGATAACTAGAGAGGTACATTTCCTGAAGAAACTGTAAGTGGTGCTTGCCGTGGCAAAACTATGGAGTCATGCTAGCAACTTGCTAAGGACTCCAGCATCATGTTAGCAGCATTCTAATGATGTAGCTACCAACATGAAAATATAGTTATCATAATGCCAGCTACATGCTACTTGGCTAAACACCTTGCTAGCAACATGCTAAGCACTCTAGCATCAAGATATCACCATTCTACTGATATCGATAGCAACATCATAGTTAGCATAATGCTAGCAACATGCTAATGAGCTAGAAGTCATGCTAGCAACATGCTAACCACACTAGCATTACACTAGCAACATGCTAATCATGTTATCAGCGAAATGCTAATATAGTTGTATGCTAACGACATAATAATTTTGTTAGCATAATGCTAACAGCATGCTAATGATTTTGCGAGGGGGCGTGGCTTATGAGTGTCATGATGAATGAGAAAGACTGATTGCCTGAGTAAAATGAGCCCTCCCCCATGTCTCTATGACAGTGGGATCCACAGTTAAATTCAGTTTCAAAGTTCCTATGGAAGTTACTATTGTTTGTTAATTGCCCCTGCTGGGGCAGTTTACCACTTGCCCATTAGAAAAAGTGATGTCAAGCCCCCTTTCCCCGAATAAACCCAAATTAAATAAATCCTGAATGAACCACAAAATTTGCCACCTGTTTCATGGGTTTATGACAAATGGAAATTGACGAGTCATGCACCAAATTCCCCATTATAAGTCAGTGGGGCAAATTTGGGCATCTGTTTTACCCCGGGGGTAAAACCTATACCCTCTTGCTGGGTATGTTCCACCACAGATTTCAAGCCTCTTCAAATGTGGTGGATTTGAGTTCCCTTTCAAAAGCTACACTCAATGCTGCGTGAAAACGCTATGGGAACATCTCTTTGTTGCCCGGTTGTGAAGCCTGTGCATGTCAAACCCGCCGAATACCTTCGGCTTATAACCTGTGCCAGGCATGACGTCACCGAATAAGGTGCACCTGCAGGTTATAAATAGGAGTGAACCGGAAACATCCTCAGATCTTTTTGTCTTCAGGACCGCTTTGTGTTTGCGTGTGCATGTACAAGCTGTAGTGAAAGCGAAATAAAAATAACAGCATTAACTCACCGATATGGCGAGTTTGTCGAGTGCTTGGGAAGAACACGCTCGCCTTGGGCTTCAGGGAGAATGTGAGTACTGCGATCTTCTCCTTATTAAGGCGCGCGGCTCGCTTTCTTTAAAGAGAAACCGCGAGCGGCGGCGCATTCCTGAGGCTCGCGTGTTGATCTGGCAGACGCGCACGAGATGGAATTTCCGATTTCTCTCTCGCTCTCTCCGGATCAGGAAGTTTTAGCTTCCGCTTCGCAAGCGCGCTCCGGCGCTTCTTGTAAAGGATCGGAAGAATCTTCCTCTCTCGCTTCCATGGAAGTAGCCTCCTCACAATGCTCCTCCAGTGCTGACAGAGCTTTTGAGGAATTATTAGAGGCTATAACGCGTGCGGTCGAGCGATTGCATATCGACTGGCCGCAGCAGCAAGATTCCCCCAAGCGTTCGAGATTGAACGACAGGTGTCTGTCGGGTGGCCGGGGGGAGGAGCCTCAACGTCTCTCTCTCCCCTTCTTTGGTGACGTCCATGATGAATTAACTCTTTCATGGAGCAAGCTGTATTCATCGCGTGTTTTTGTTCCTTCGACTTATTCGAATGATATTATTGATGCGAAGGCACGCGGTTATATGATGATGCCCAGATAGAAGAGACGCTTGCGGGCTATCTCTCTCCTGGGACATCATACTCCCTGAAAAAGCCTACTCTCCCCTCCAAGTCGTGCAGATTGACACCTGCTTTTGTGGGTAAGGCTTTTCAGGCAGCAGGACAGGCTGGTGCTTCACTGCACACCATGGCGGTTTTGCAGGTTTACCAGACTGACCTGCTGAAGGACCTGAGCAGCGGCTGGGCTATTGATGACAAGGCGTTTGCAGAGCTGCGCCTAGCCACAGACCTGTCTCTCTGTGCAACCAAGCGGACGGCCCGTGCTGTGGGCCGTTCCATGGCTGCCATGGTATCCACGAAGAGGCATCAGTGGCTGACCCTCACGGGCATCAAGGATAAGGATCTTGTTGTCTTCCTCGATGCCCCCATCTCGCCTTCCGGCCTTTTGGCGACGCTGTTAATTTCCGCCGCCACTAGGTTTAGAGAGGCAAAGCTATATGAACAGGCCTTTGGGAGGCTCCTTCCCCGCCGTGCTCAAGAACCGGGACCGTCGGCCACCCGGCCCCGGCCAGGTCTGGCCCCTATCAGGCGTGAGGTGCAGAAGGAGAGCGTGACCAGCCGCGCACCCCCCCGTAAAGATGGGTGGGGCTCGCCGCTCTTCTCAAAAATCTGCTTCGAAAAGACCGGATCTGACTAGCTTCCTCTCTTCAAAGAAGAAGCCCTGAGTTCGTGCACCTGGGGCCATGTGGGTGTCTCCCCCCGGGGAGGGGCGCCTGGATTTTCATCACAAAACAGGGCCTCCTCCCTGGCACTCCCGGGAGGCCGGTGTTCAATCCCCGCCACCACTGGTATTCGGGGAGCGCCGGTCTCCAATGATAAGTTGGGTGTTCAGGCATCATCTGCCACACTTCATCTCCCAACACCTAACACCCCCCCCCCATCTAGCCGAAGTGTCAAAGCTCATGCCCCTTTCGGAGAAGCTGGCAGCGTGGAAACTACTGCCAGGTGTATCTCCTTGGGTATAAAGGACTGTAGGCACAGGCTACAGGATTCAGTTTGCACATCGTTCTCCGCGTTTCAACGGCGTGGTCTCCACTTCCGTGAAACCGGATCAAGCACATCTGCTGGCCCAGCAGTTACAGACTCTGCTGGGCAAAGGGGCCATAGAACATGTTCCCCTCCCAGACAGAGAGTCGGGCTACTGCAGTCAGTACCTTTTGGTGCCCAAGAGAGGGGGAGGGTGGCGTCCGATCTTGGATCTTCGCGGCTTAAACCGCTATCTCAGAAATCCAGATTCAAAAGTTTGACTGTCAAAATGATTGTTTCTCAAATCCAACTAGAGGATTGGTTGTGACAATCGATCTCAAGGATGCATATTTCTATAGAAATATTGCCACAGCACAGGAAGTTCCTGAGGTTCGCTTTGGGGGCGAAGCTTACCAGTATTGGGTCCTTCCATTTGGCCTAGCTCTGTCACCCCGCACATATACAAAATGCATGGATGCAACTCTGGCTCCTTTATGACTCCAGGGCATCCGTATTTTGAATTACATAAACGACTGGCTGATTCTGGCCCAGTCTTAGGAGCTAGCGCTTCGACATCGGGATGTCGTCCTAGCCCATCTTCATTCTTTAGGATTGAGACTCAACGCCACAAAAAGCGTTCTCCTTCCTGTTCAGAGGACAACATATTTGGGTGTCACATGGGATTCGGTCACAATGCGGGCACAGTTGTCTCCTGCATGTGTCGAATCCATTCTCAACACCCTGAAGGAAATCAAGCTAGGCCAGAAGGTCACTGTTCATCACTTTCAGAAATCTTTAGGCCTCATGGCAGCTGCGTCCACGGTGATACCTTTGGGCCTTCTGCACATGAGAGCATTTAAGCTGTGGCTAAGAGCCAAGGGGTTTCATTCAAGGGCCAACCCCTAGAGGCTAATAAGGGTTACGCGCCGGGGGCTTCGTACCCTTTCTATGTGGTTCAGACCCCAGTTTCTGACTTTGGGTCCCACTCTAGGTCCGTCTTGTCATCGCAAGATGCTAACGACAGACGCTTCCCTCACGGGCTGGGGTGCGGTCTTGGATGGCCGTCCAGCACAAGGGAGCTGGAGAGGTCATCTTCTCGCGTGGCACATCAATTGCCTCGACATGATGGCTCTGTTTCTGGCCCTGAAACACTTCCTCCAGCAGTTGAGAGGCTACCATGTCCTAGTGCGGGTGGACAGCACTGCGGTAGTCTCGTACATAAATCGCCAGGGTGGACTGTGCTCGCGCCGCTTGAACAAGCTAGCGCACCAGGTTCTGCTTTGGGCACAGGACAAGTTCCTGTCCCTCAGGGCGATTTACATTCCAGGGCATATGAATGTAGGAGCAGACTTGCTATCCAGACAAGCTGTAAAACATGGGGAATGGAAACTCCACCCCGAAGTAGTCAGTCAATCTGGGAAAGATTTTACGTAGCAGAGGTGGACCTCTTTGTCTCATAAGAGGCAGCAGAATGCCCCCTTTACTACTCTCTGACTCCTCCAGCTCCCCTGGGTCTGGACGCAATGGCCCACACGTGGCCCAGATTACGCCTTTATGCGTTTCCACCTATAGTTCTGCTCCCAGGAGTCCTGGCGAGGGTCCGTCAACACGGCTTGCGCCTCTTATTGATAGCGCCCCATTGGCCGACCAGAGTGTGGTTCTCGGATCTTATATCTCTCCTCGACGGCTCACCCTGCGTGATTCCAGTGAGGAGGGATCTTCTGTCTCAGGCGCAGGGGACAATACTTCATCCCCGGCCCGAGCTCTGGAACCTTCACGTTTGGCCCCTGAACGGACCAACTAAGACATGCTGGGCTTTCAGCCAGCGTAATTGAAACCATTTTAAGTGCCAGGGCTCCCTCCACTAGGAGAACTTATGCCCTCAAATGGAGTGGATTTGAAAATTGGTGCATGGCAAGACATGTAGACCCAGTTCACTGACAGATTGTTTCAGTGCTGGAGTTTCTGCAAGAAAGGTTGTCCTAGGGCTTATGCCCTAGTACGCTCAGAACGTACGTAGCTGCTATTTCGGTTTGTCACGCTCTGAATGATGGGGTTTCTGTGGACAAGCACCATTTAGTTGCCCGTTTTATTCGTGGAGCTAAACGGTTGAAGCCGCCCACTAGAGCGACGGTCCCTTTGTGGGACTTAACTATCGTACTCGAAGGCCTGGCCGACTCCCCTTTCGAACCACTAGAGTCAGCGCCTGTCAGGCTTCTGCCTCTTAAGATGGTTTTTCTTATGGCTATTACGTCTAAAGCTATTCTGCATCCTCACCCGAACTATCTTCCAAGGTTCCATTCTCGACCATGCACCCAGTTGTTCTCGAGGCCTTCTGTCCTCCACCTTTCACAGCTCCGGAGCAGGAAAGACTTCACTTACTGTGTCCAGTACGTGCTCTTAGGATCTACGTCCACCGCACTAGCCAGTGGCGTAAGTCAGAGCAGTTCTTTATTTGCCATGGGGGTCTGCCATTAGACAGACTCTGTCACACTGGGTGAGAGATGCCATTGCCCTAGCCTATGAGGCGCGTGGTCACACTTCGCCTCTGGGAATCAGGGCTCACTCAACCAGGGGGATTGGCTCATCAATTGCCTTGGCAAGAGGCGTCCCCCAGCAGCAGGTGTGTGATGCGGCGGGCTGGTCCTCTCCACACACGTTTGTTAGATTTTATAGTCCGGATGTCAATGCTACTCCGGGTTCACGGATCCTTCAGTCAGCATCCCAGAGCTAGGTCTGAGACCTCCTCGGCTTGTGCGCACACGCTACACAACCTGGGGGTCCAGACACTTGCAGTGCGGCGGCGTTGGTATTCTCGTTCCCATAGCGTTTTCACGCAGCATTGAGTGTAGCTTTTGAAAGGGAACGTCTCGGGTTACTTGACTGTAACCCTGTTCCCTGATAAAGCGGGAACGAGATGCTGCGTTCCGATGCCGCACTGCTGGCGTGCCTGGACGTCCTTCAGACAAAATTGACCTGAGGATGTTTCCGGTTCACTCCTATTTATAACCTGCAGGTGCAACTTATTCGGTGACGTCATGCCTGGCACAGGTTATAAGCCGAAGGTATTCGGCGGGTTTGACATGCACAGGCTTCACAACCGGGCAACAAAGAGATGTTCCCATAGTGTTTTCACGCAGCATCTCGTTCCCGCTTTATCAGGGAACAGGGTTACAGTCAAGTAACCCGAGACGTTTGCAAACCAAACACAAACACAGTATGTCAAAGTGATTTTTACATAGTCAATAGAAGTCCACCAGGAGCGTCTCAGAAAAATGCTGTTTGAGGAAAAATGGTCTCTGCTGAGCCTTTTTGACCAACATTGTAGTGTTAGCACTCCAGGTAAAGCTCTACTCAGTGGTGATACCCAGAAACTTGAAATCAGCCACTCTCTCCACATATTCCCCGCTAATAAAAAGGGATTGAATGTCCATTTTTCCCCTTCTGTAGCCCACTACAACCTCTTTAGTCTTGGTGATGTTAAGAACCAGATTGTTAATCCTGCACCACTCAGACAGCCTACCCACCTCATCCCAGTAGGTAGTCTCATCCCCTCCAGTGAGTGGTGGTGTCATCCGTAAACTTAATATTGGCATTCCTGGGTGAGAGGGCCTGCAGTCATGTGTATACAGCATGAAGAGCAGGGGGCTCAGTGCACAGCCCTGTGGGGAGCCACAACTATCGCTCAGTGTAAATCTGGGTGCCCACCCTGACCCTCTAAGAGCATTCTGACAGGAAATCCAAAATCTACTTACAGATGGAGCGTGATAAGGCCTGTGAGTTTGTGTACCAGCTTGTGTGGAAGTATAGTATTAAATACTGAAGACAAATTCACAAACAGCAGTCTAACATAAGTCCCTGGCGGCTCCAGATGGGATAGAGCGGCATGAAGAGTAGTGACTACCGCATCCTCTGTGGATCTGTTCGGCCTGTAAGCAAACTAGTATTTGTACAATGTTAATTGGGAGGAAGGAAATGATGTGACTATGGACCAGCTTCTCAAGGCACCTCATAATAATTGGAGTTATTGCCACTGGTCTAGTCATTGAGGCTGATGATATAGTGTCATTGTTTCACAAAAGATAGCGGGCGCAGATACAGGGAAACACTTGACTTATTTATTTGTTTCTCTCCTCACACAAAATAAATCAGTACAAAACCCCAAACAAAACTTGGCAAAATGTTAACACAGGAACTGAGTGCCTTCACTCTGAGCTGAGAGTGGGCGCATACTTTATCCCAGTCTAGGAACTGAACCTGCGTCGCTTCAACAAAAAAACAGGAATCCTTTAGGCGTGAGAGGAAGAGAGACTTGAACTTGACCTTGACTTCCGCGGCACTCGCAAATCACTTTGCTGGACGCGTTCCGCTCTCCAGCCGTGGCTCAATCCTGAGAGAAGAGATGATAATGTTTGAAATGTTCATGAAGCCGACACACACTCACTGGAAGTATTCAAAACAGACAAACTGTGAACAGACAACACACTATGGGAGCAGCTGGCTTAAATAGACACACAAGGCAGACACAGGTGAACTTCATTTCGTGCTAATGGTGAAAGACATACACACGTAGACCACACTAAGGGGAGACAAGGAGGCGGCTCAGTAATCCGGTGAGCCAGATCTGAACCCTCGAGGATGGGGTGGCACAGATCTGACATATAGGACCTTTTATGCAGAGGAACTATAATGGAGGACAGGGAGGAACTGTCCACTGGAGTAAGGACCGATTAAATATTCAGAGAAAAACTCCAGCGAGTTAGTCTGCACAATCCTTCAATACCTGTCCTGCAACACCATTGGGTCCATCAGCCTTCCTGGGGTTCACAGCCCTTAGTGTTTGCCACACCTCATGCTCCATCACAGCGATTGAGGTGCCACCCCAGGCTAATAACTGTAATACAGTTCCCTCTGGTGGCTCCAGTCAGGAAGAAGTGGTTAAGCTCCTCTGCCAATGAGGGATCCCTATTGGTGATAATGTGGTTAGGTTCATAGTTTGAAATATGCTGGATTACCTCCCATCCTTGCTTCATGTGGTTCCTGCTGAAATGGTCCTTTATCTTCCTCTTGTATTCCAACTTGGCCCTTGAGATGCCTCTCTTCAGGTTTGCTCTGGCCACACTATATAATTCCACATCACCAGACCTGAACAAGATGTTCCTCTCCTGTACCAGGCCCTGTACACCTGTGGTCAGTTTAAGGTTTATGATTAGGATAAACCTGTATGCTTTTACCCACAGTCACATTGTCTATTCAGGATTTAATATAGTTCAAAACAGCTGATGTATACTCCTCCAGGCCTAGGTGGTCAAAAATATCCCATTTTTTTCTTTCAAAGCAGTCCTGCAGCTGTTGAGTGGCACCTTCTGGTCAAGTTTTACCAGTTCTCCTAGTGATCAGGACCTGTTTTTTAGGGGGATGTATGCTGGAGCTAGGAGCAGCATGTGGTAGATTGATAGCCCTTTAGTCTTTTAGATAGACCTGTAGCCCTTTTTGTCTTTTAACTTCTCTAGTGCCACATTTCACATGCTGATGTAATTTAGGGAGTACCATTTTTTAAGTCACCATCATGTTCAGAGCAATAACTTGCACATCCTCAGGATACTTGTCCTGGTGTCTACTAAAAATGCTGTACAAAAGTCCTACAGTTGAGTTAGTATTAGCATCAGGTGGTATGTACACCGTGGTTAACATGATCACAGCAAACTCTTTTGGAGGTAAAAGGGTCTATATTTAACTGTCACAAACTCTTGGTAGCAGTGTCTTTCTATAGCCTTTGTGTTAGTACACCAGTTATTGTTCAAATATATACATAAACCCCCTCCTTTGCTCTTACCTTCTTATGTCGTGTCAGTGCAGTGTGTAGCCTACTAACTCAATAGTTGAATCCATTATTAATGGCTGAAGCCAGCTCTTGACAAAAATCATTACACAATAGTCATTGATGCGCCTTTGCATTTCAGCCTGTAGCTTTAGCTCATCCATTTTGTTGACCAGAGATCTTATGCTGGCAAGAAAAATACTGGTAGGCAGAGGCTTGTCCTTACGCTGCCTTCACCTCATCTTCGTGGTCACCTCATGATTTGTGGTCAGACCAAAGCCTCCCCTTCCCTGGTGAATTTTCCCAAAAGTTTCTTTATGCCACAAAGTTGATATAGCTTGCAGCACTATGTTGGCTGGTGTCCATCTTCCTTCAGGTAATAAAATTTTGTTGATGTTCTCAAGACCTTAGACAACTTCTTGCCTTCTTCATCATTGAGGTTTACATTGTACCCCAACAATTGTATCTCCCCAGGTTTTTCACAGGCTGCTTAGAAACTTTCTGTATTGGGTCATCACCATTGTAAAACCTTGTATCTTTCAGCACCCCTTTAACAATGGAGATGCTTTGAGATTTGCTTGGCTTGATGTTTACATTTGCTGTTTTTGTTGTTGTTTGTTTGTTTTGTTTTTTTGTTTTTTTAACAAGTTATATATATGAACAGGATCACCACAGAAAAGGGTCAAATTAACAAAAAGTTAATTATCCTGGAGTGATGGAAGAATGGAATGTATTATTATTTTTGCTCATGTTGTTGTTGTTATTATTATTATTATTATTATTATTATTATTATTATTATCTTGCATCTAATATTCACGTTAAGTTGGGTGTAAGATCAGTGATGCTGACCTGCATGAGCCATCTAATTACAATCTTTACAATTTTAAAGAGGTCAGAGTCAACATAAGTTCAATGTATAGAGCAAAATGTGAAATAAGCATTTTTTTTTAATGGCTAACAATGCAAATCATCACTTATTAATAACATATTAATTTATATAATTTGCATAAGGTAATTAGAATAGAATAAAAAAATATAAATATAAAGCAATAAAATTAAAATTATTAATAAAATAAAAAAGGAGACATGTAGGTTGGGCTGAGAATAGTAAATCTTTTCAGTGTTAGATTATAACTTCTACATATGCCTCTCTTTATGCATATAAAATGTGTGCATTCTGTACTCAAATTATTTAATGATAGCACAAACACATCTACTGCATTTTTATTTAAACACATGAGACTAAGTTGGTTCGAAGTATGTCCATCTCAAGTGTGTGTGTGTGTGTGTGTGTGTGTGTGTGTGTGTGTGTGTGTGTGTGTGTGTGCAATGTCAGTCAACAGTCAATTCAGAGAACAAATTAGGGTTTGTTGTTGTTGCTAAAAGTGCCCTTTGTGGTTGCTGCTGGCTGCCATCAGTGAAAAGTTGTTATGGAAGCTGTGGCCGAAGGTCAGCAGTGAGGAGCGAAGACAGAGGAACCTTTGGGGGTGGCTGTGTGTCGAGCAGTGGCAGTGCAGTCAGTCATTTTCTTTGATAGAGAGACACGGAGTTTGTAAACACAAACAAGTTTGTTTCTGTAAATGCGGATGTCTGCAACTACAGTACCCCCTCAGCTCCAAGCTCATTACCTATGGACTGTGAAGGAGTACCCAAAGTCAGTAAAGAGGAGCTCAAAGCAGCACAAAGCACTGCTCCCTGGTAGTGTGGGCAGCACTAACAAAAGTTGACCTCTGCCTTTAATTCAGGCCAGTAAAACCTGTTATAGATCTTCACAGTTGTTTTGCATGCTCCTACTGTAGGTAGCCTCAGAAGGGATGTGCATTGACCGTGTGCCTCTCCTTGTTTACTTTGGACCAGGGAACCACCAGGTGATCACACTCTTGCTCACACCACTGGGTGTTTTAGTAAAAAATGCAGATAGTGGAAAGGGGGAAGGCCTCCGAGTGGCGCAGTGATAAAGTGCTCACCCTACAGTATAATCCGGAGATCGTGAGTTCAATTCTTTACATACACTTAGTTAATATTTGGAAATTTTGCCTTTAAATTGCTTAACTTGGCTCAAACTTTTTTTGTGTGGACGTCCGCAAGCTTCTTACAATAAATGGAGAGAGTTGAATGGAATTGGGCAGTAGCTGGAGGGTACACATGCTGAACACTTTCCATTCTTTCAGTTCCTACATTTACATGAACAATATTTCTTCAATAAATGTAATTATTTTGGAGATTCTAAATTAACTGTTACCTGATCAGATGAGGTGTGCATTTACATGCTCAAAGTAGTCAATAAAAACCTAAACTTTTTGACATGTACAAAGTGGTCCCCCCTTATAGGAAAAATTTTAATCCCTAAATTTGAAAGGAAGAAGAAGATTTTCCTATTGAATTGAATTCCTATATTATAAATAAAGTAACATTTGCCTCATATAAAAATGCTAATAACCAAACTGATAACTCAGTTTAATATAATTTTTATTTTAAACTTAGAATTATTGCATTAATAGACTGTCAGCTCAGTGAGAAAAATAAATCAGATTATGATCATTCTAACTGAAATAATAGTTTAAAATAGATAAAAAGACAGATAAATATGGAGTCATTAAGACATTATAACTAATACCAAGGACATCAAACTGTACTATTTTTAAATATTTCCATTATCTGATTTAACCCAGTCTGCCTCTCTTCCTCATTTATTATGATAAAGAGCCCTAGCAATAACATTCCACCAGTAATCACTCAAGGAACACTACTGCTTCTCCTCTTGTTAATACATTTACTTATCCTCAGCCATGGCTTCACTGATCACCGAAGCAGTACGTTCATTAACTGATCAATACCTTTGCTTCTAAGGTGTTATGTTAAAGAGCAGTAACTGTAAGTCTTTCTGTCAAAACTATCATAAACAAAACTACTGCTAAAAAATATTTTACCCAATATTTATTTTATCCAGGATTTATGAAGTTAACTGTGTCTTTTTAATGCAAGCACATCAAACAGATATGAGAGCACAGATCTTATGCAGCAAGTAAAAATCAAGTTTGCAAGTGAAAATCTTTAAAATTTTTAGATTGCTCCCAAGCAAATTCAAGCCTTTTTCTAATTAGTCACACAAACAGTGGCCACACAGATGTTTAGTCCCAATCCTGATCCTAAAATCCATTGAATGCTTTTAAATATACAGTAGCTATGCGTTTCTTAATGCTTAAATGTGTTTTAAGTGATCTCCATTGACAGTTCAGCAATATCCTTTCATATTTTGATAAGTGTTTTTCACCCTCTTCCAGCAAATTAAAATATCCTTAGTTGTTTTTTCTTTGCTTGATACAGCCCAATAATTTGACCCTTCAGAACTAGAAACTTTTTTTTGGCCAGGCAGTGTACTTTCAAATATGTTTTACGCGCTTGATTTAATAAGACACGGAAATAATTTCATACAGGTTCTTCAAAGTCTAATCCACAAAATTACAAAGCTTTAAATAATGGCCAACATATGCACAGAGCCACAAAAGTGGTTCTAAAAATTATTGTCCCATGGCTCTCCTTTTGCACCTTCAGATTTTTGCACCGGTTCAGGATGAGAAAACAGTAACAATGTCAATTTAAGAATCCGTAGAAGCTCAGTGGTCTGCACACAATTCGTGATTTTTACGGGAATGAGGCTAAGAAACACCCATCTCAGTTTATTCATACAGATGTTCCTGTTTTACAGTACATGGAAATTTACGGAGTTGTCACTGAAAGATTTACACTGACAAAGAGCAATATAAGAACAGTGCCAGATGCCGAGTCTAATTTTATTTTTTTACTTGTGCTACTGTTGTTTACTTACAATATTTGTTAATTTAAAAATGTTCTTTAAATGAGGTTTGGCTCCGGGATGTTAAGCCTATTTCCTACGTAGTTTAATCAAAGCTCTTCAAAAACATATAGGCCACTTGCTAGATAAACAAGATGTGAGACGATTTATTTAAGTCATAATATAATATAACATAACATAGTTTTTGCTGTGTAGAGTTTTTTTGTGTGCATAAGAATTGCATTTCCATGAATGGTTCATGGTGGTCCAGATGGCCAGTCCTCCACTGCCCAAGACTTTCAAGACAATCTACGAGGTTTGTTTATTCTCCAGATTAAGCATAGTACTGCTGTCCATAAAAAGAAAAGTACAAAATCAAAAAATGGCAAATCCAACTATGAAGTCTGATTTAATCTATCAGTAAACTTTTTTTTTTAAATCTATTTTATGTTTTGCTGGGGAAATAATTTTTAGGCAGAGACGTCCACTCTGTCTTGTTAAACGGCGATTCAATTCCCAGCTCAGGCAGGTTGCCATTGTTGGGCCCTTGAGCAAGGCCCTTAACCCTAACTGCTCCAGGGGCGCTGTACCATGGCTGATCCTGCGCTCTGACCCCAGTTACACTGGGTTATACGAATCACTGTGCTGTAATGGTTATGTGACAAAATAAAGGCTTTACTTTAATTCATCAACAACAACAAAAAACCACAGTATTTGCCAACAGCACACCCAGTTTGATAAATTCAGACCTATCGTGAATGAAAGATGAGAAGAATCTCCTGACAAGAATGCTTGCTCTGAAGGACTATATTCAACAAGAATATAGAGAATAAAAATTGTATTTATAATAAGATAATTAATTAAATAAATTATAGGATTATAAATTAAGGACTTTATCTAAAAGCCAGACCAAATTTCTCATTTACTGCTAAAGTAGTTAAATACAGTATGCTTATACTTCAGGTACTTCGCTTACAATTTAAAAATACAATAGCAAATAAATTACAAACTGCATGTAATGTAAAATATGAATAAAACCGTATTAGACACAAATATATGATATGGTAGTATAGACATTGAAAAAGCTATTTACCCATGAGTGCTCAAATGTAAAGCAAATTATTGTGTATATTTAACTTCATTCAGCCGTTTAAGTTACATGAAAAATAACGTGCCTACCAGCCCATTATTATTTTGTTCAAATTTAAAGATGCCCACGCGTGTGAGCAAAAAGATGCAACAAAAAATACAAAATGTATAATTATTAATAAAGTTAGCCTAAAACAATATTGTTTCCAATGCTGAAGCAAACAGGATTTTGTTTTTATTTTACAATAGATTTTTTATGATGAATGTATGTGCATTCTCTTTAAATATACAATAAACAATAAACACTGCCTTTTGCAAAGTGAAAGTGAGTGGTGTTGATAAAAAGACTGATAAATTCGTGCACAGATATGAGCAGATTTATTTGATAAAACTGCAGACATAACCCCACAAAAAAATGCAACGAATATATAGTTTACTTGCTGAATACAATGCGACAGCGCGCTCTGACGTGAACACTCGCAGAAAGCTCCAGTTACTGTAATCCCTCTTCTCACCTTCCATTCATGATAGGTGTGAAGTTATCAAACCGGTTTTGTTGATGGGGGAATTGGCAGAATTGAGGGGTTTAAAAAAAAGACAGAGCAGACTTCTCTGCCTAAAAATGTATCTCGACATAAAAAAATAAAATAAATAGAAATAAAATGTTTAAAGGTACCAGTTAAATCAGACTTCATAGCTGGATTTGATACTTTGAGTGTAATTCATAAATTTACTGAATATATTCAGATTTTGTTTCCTAGACCTTTTGTCCGCATCACAATGAACTGAAGCTCAGCACGTCTTCTTTCCTTGTTTTAGTCTGTAATATTTAAGTGAAATATATTTGCTTATATATGTCTAAATATTCCATTTTATTTATGGACAGGTATTATGTTTGATCGGCATTACTGCGAGAGGCGATGACTGGTCGAAAATGTTTCATTCTCTTTTCTGGTGAAGTGAAGACCTGTTGTTCAGTTGTTCCCTACACCGTTACAGTTTCATTTGAACTGAGCAGTTTCACTCCCTGCGGTTTGGAATCACACTTAACATGGCTGAACACCCTGTGAAGTATACTGTGCAGGGCACTTCAGGCCAATCGGAATGCACCTTGAGTATCACGAACTATGTGTGCATGTGCGCATCTCATAGGTGTGTATGCATGGAGAGTTTGTGTGTGTTTATGCGCACGTCTCATATGGGACGTTCATGTGTAATGCAATTCTTATTCACACAAAAAAATTAACTACACAGCAAAAATATGTTATATTATATTATGACTTGAATAAAGCGGCTCACATTGGAGCTTGTTTTTGTGTTGGAAAAGCCAGTGTTTATCTAGCGAGAAGCCTATATATTTGTGTTTGTTGCATTTCTGGGGGAGTATATCTGCATGTTTTATCGATAAATCACACACGTTTATCAGCCTTTTGATCAAAGCGCTGCCTTTTGTAAAGTGAAAGTACGAGTTGTACGGTTTCCGATGAACAACTTTATTTCAGTCATAAATTGACAATCACATTGCAGCCCCTGGTCAAATAATTGATGAAATAGGTATTCAATGCTGGACACAAACAGTAGAAAAGCATGATTATTATTATAAAAAGCCAGAAGCACTTCATGTGCATTTAAGAATATTTACTTAAAAATATAGATTTTTTTTTTGTTCATTCATGTCCTCTAATGGTGCTCAGTGTCGACAAATGTTTATGTTTTAACGAAGATATGTTGGCATATTCACGAATCAGGATGCATAGTTAACACTATCAGATAGCCTACTATCAGGAAATTTAATTAATTTTAAGACCATTTATACTGTGGCATTGCCATATCTTTTATTGTTTTGTCCCTGTTAAGACATTACAAACTTTTTAATTATGAATTTTAAAGCACGATTTAGGGCATCTCATTTCATTATTGTGAACATAATATGAAGCACATATACACACATTCATCATGAAAGATCTAGTGTAAAACAAAATAAATGTTTGCTTCAGCATTGGAAAAAATATTGTTTTAGGCTAAATAATTATACACAATTTTTCATTGTATACTTTGTTGTATACATTTAGATAAAGTCCTGCTATACGCCATCTGGCGGATATTCAGTGAAGCACAACACATTTATTTAAATTATTAAATGGTGCTTGTGGGATTTCACAGCACTGCATGAGATGAATTGCTGGAAAACACTTCACAGGAGCAGGAGCACGGTTGAGTACTCTAGGACAGTCTTCTCAAACTTAAGAATTCTGCAGCCCAATTTGAAATCTAAAATTACAACTCTGATCAACACACAAAATGAACATAAAGTATTTTCCTATATATCTTAATGAACAATAATACAATTGTAAGACCATAGCTTGTTTTATTATTTTTATTATTTAATTGCATTGTATTCATGTGTAATATATTTACATATTTCAAAAATACAAAAAAAGTATTTTATGGTAATTAAATTGTATTAATTACATTTATTTAATTTATTTTAAATGACATTTCATGTGTGCCCAAGAAGTTATCCATGTGATATTAATCCTGTTCAAGGAAAATAAATGTACAATACCTGCATTATGTATGCAATGTAATGTCACTCTACAGACATACTACTGGCGTTATACCCTATGATGTCCTGGCTTACAAGCCAGTGTGTATCCCCACCTTTTACCCTGTGTTCTTGTGATGCACTACAACACTGACTGTAATAAAGCTCTTACAGAAAATTAATGAATGATGCTGCCAAATGTCTGAAATCAAGAATTTAAAAATAAAATCCAATTGTATGTCATTACTTTAATATATATTTTATTTGACGAGCTATTGCACCCATTTAATTAAATTCTAAAGTATATAAGATGGCATTGGTGGCTCAGTGGTAGATTGCTCGTCCACCATGCTGGGTTTGATTCTGGGTTTGATTCTGGATCACTGGATGCAGTGTTGGTTCCAAGCCCAGAAAAATGGGAGGCTTCCATCAGTAAGGCCGCCCGATGTAAACCTGTCATGGCGACCCCTTGGTGGGAGTGGCCGAAAGACAAAAAATAACATACTGCATATAAGATGGAATTTTATGTGAATTCAATATGAAGGAGGCAAACAACCTCAGAACATGGTCAATTAAGCTAATTTATAAGCTAACTTATCTTTATTTGTATAGAACTTTAACAACAAGAATGTCCAAAAGTGCTTCACATAAATAAAAAATAAAATAAAAATTTAATTAAATACATAAAAAAATGAATAAAACAAAAATCTACACAGCATCCAAAGGTAAAAAGGACAAGTGATTTAAATATGAGTTGAACAATGGCATCTAAAAGTCAAACAATTTTAGACTAGTTCTTCTCATTATTATTTATGTACTACAATAAAATTCGAGGATTTTTTGTGTGTGTGTGTGTGTGTGTGTGTGTGTGTGTGTGTGTGTGTGTGTGTGTGTGTGTGATTGCTTGCATGTGTGCCTGTGTATGTCTGTCTCTGCTATTTCATCTTTCTGGCAAAAGATGAAATAACATAAAGAAAAACATAAAACCAGAGCCCAAGGCTTTTTCATTGTGGTTCTGCTTTACACACACAATTTGCTGTTTCGGCTTCTAACACTCAGAGAACAAAAGCAACATGTCCCCATTCCAGACTACACCAGATCACTGCTATTATTCAAAATCCATAAATCAGTCATTTGTCCATGTTGGTTTATATTATTTATACTCTACCTTATATTAGGATATATTCAACCAATTTAATAGCACACTTTAAGACATTAGTTATAGTTACTAGGCAATAGTTATGTTAATATTACAATTAATTTAGTTTATATCATTAGGGGCGGTGGCACAGTTGTGTAGTGGTTAGCACTGTGGCATTGCACCTCAAGGTATAGAAAGTTAATATTACTAGGGACTTTTTGTATATTTAGCAATGGCCAATCTACATATAGGGTCTGATCTGTAATTGATTAATTTACTTTTAGAGTGAAGCTATGAAGGTAAAATAAATGTTCATTGCCAGGAAATACTGTAGATTGTAAATGGACAAAAGACTGTGTATGGATACTACCCTAGTGGCAAGGAGACTGTTAAGTACCTTTATTTTTAATAGTGTACTTAGTTCTACTTTTCCTAAAATTTTAATGTTTTTGTTATATGCAGTAAATTTACTATAGTAAACTTGACTCATCAGTGAAAAAAAAGAGAAAAATTCCTGAAAGTTCCTGAAACTGTGCTTATATGTGAGATTCCACAATTCAATGATCACATTGACCGATCACACTACCAATCACATCTATTTGCAAACCTACAAAACTTTAAATGTGATGTAATGTAATGTAAATAAATCAATGAGCTGTTTACTTGATTAATATGTAAATGTCTATTATAAGCCTACTTACTTATGCTGTAAAAAAAAAAAAAAAAATAGTGCTGCAAATTTTGCCATTTGCAGTGGTATTTTATTTTTACCATGGTTCACCTCACCCAAACAATCTACAGCAAGAAATCAATAAACACATTTAGACATAATACAAAGGTGAAATCAATATATTGTTGTGTGGCACATTGACTTAAATCTCCTTTTACTTCTTCCTTTGTCACTGCAATCTCTCACCAGAAATAATACATAAAGCTCCCCAGTTCAGGAAAAAAAAATCATTTGAAGCTTTAGAGTTCCTTCATAAGCTATATGTCAGAATTATGGTGTGTGTGTGTGTGTGTGTGTGTGTGTGTGTGTGTGTGTGTGTGCGTGTGTGCGTGTGTGTGTGAAAGAAAGAGAGAGAGAGAGAGCAAAATATTGAGACAAAAGTTGGCTGTGTTATTTTTCAGAGCTTACAATTACAGTAATTGTGGTTTTAATCTACTATTTACTGTTTAATGCTTTATTATTTTATTATAGGAGAAAGATAACATAGTAGTTAGCACAGTGGCCTTGCAACTCCAGGGTCGGGGATTTTGATTCCTGACAGTTTGCATGTTCTCTATGTGCTTGGTGGGTTTCCTCCAGGTCCTCCAGTTTCCTTCAAGGTCAAAGACATACAGATTAGGCTAATTGATGTTCCCAAATTGGCCATATTGTATGTTTGTGGCCTGCGGTTGATTGGCACCCTGTTTAAACAACCTTGTGCCTAAAGTCGGATAGGCTCCAGGCCCCCCTGTGACCCAGTACAGGATAAACAGTAAATACATCAACAAGTAAACCATCAACAAGTAAATACATGCTTACTTAGTTTCAGTTCCAGTTTCATAACACCCCTAATGATTAATACTAACTCAAAACTTCAACTAATAAATCATATTTTCACTCTTTGATGCAGGGCAGTACAGAAACCTACCTAGCTCTCTCCAGTCAATGTTCTGAGAGAGCATTCATGACCGGTTGTTAATCAATGGCATCACTCCCGGAATAACTCAAAATATTAATGATAAATAAAAATACCTATTTTTCTCCTGTTCCATAAGATGAACAATTAGAGATCAGAGACTTACATATAAAATAATAGAAACAGTTGAAAAAAATTATAATTTGGAAACTATTTCAATTGTTAAACACAAAGAAAAGTTTGCTGGAACAGTTACAAAAAAAGAAAAAGAATTGAAATACAGATTAAGGATTGTCTATATGAGGTATTAAGGATGGATTTCAGTAGAACAAAACAAAATAAATCAATTCTGGTAGTTTGTAGTAGGAAGGTTTTTTTTTTTTTTTTTTTTTGCTAAGGATGTAAATATTTACGTTCATTCTTTTAAAAGGAGGAAATATTGCAAAAAATGAAGCATGAAAAGATCATTGATTTTTATAAAAGAAAAATAATATTATAAAAGATCTTTATTTCACAATTAAAAACAGTTCTCTAACAGGTCTCAATTCTCTATGGAAATGTCATCAGGAAGTATTATAGCATCTTAATGCAATAAAATGTAATAATAAACAGTATCTTTTCTAGGGAGTAACCAAAGTGTACAGTTTATAATTTGTTCCTGGTTCCATGAATTGCTTGAATAAAAATGAAAGTTATCAGAAAGTAAAAGTAGACAAGAAAGGGCACACAGATATTTTTGTTTATTTGATTATTTTTGTACTGTTATTGAAATGACATATGATCAAAATGTATTTTGGTAACCTTACTTGCTGTCTTTAAGATTTTGACAATTTACCCTATGCTTGTGACCCAAAATAGAGTTCATAACTCTATGAACTCAAAAAATAACTTGTTCTAGATTAATGGTTAGGAGGCTACTCTTTTTAATATTGGCAAGGATATGGATGATTTTTTCCTAACAGCTCTCTCCCCTCTACTCTCTAACAGCCCACCATCTTATTCTCACTTTCTGCATTGTTCACGTAACAAGCAGCTTCAGATAGGAGAGGATCCTTTGACCTTGGTGACCTTAAATACAAGGAACTTTCCAACTTACCTTAGATTCCAAATTAGGAGTCAACTTCCTAAACAACATCATGGCTTATAGACATGGTGGCCACGGACTTTTGACTTACTCTCATTGTCATATTCACAATCACTGGCTTACTAATCATGCACATTCACATGCTCAACGCATTTAAAGACACTCAGAAGTCACAGCAAAGTATTGTCCAGCTTTTATTTGCCTAGGATGTCAAGAATTTGGCTTTTTATACATTCTTCTCTGGTTAATGGTTTTCTGTTTTTATGATTCTGGTTTTGTACTGTTAAGTCTGTTTGCTGATCTCCTGACCTTGTGCTCATTTGTGACCATGTTTTTGTATTATAATTTGGATTTCTTAAATAAAGTCAACACCTGCAACTGCATCCGTCTCTGCCACCTCTGCTCTTTTAGGTTTTGAAAATGTTTTTAATGACCTCAACAGAAAGCCCAATAAAAAAAACTGTAGTTTAAGTAATCATTGGAAATTTTTATTTGAGGTTTAAAGCATGTTTCAATGTTTTGAACATTAATCCATAATATGACTGGCTACTGATACTGTACATATTTTTAGAAAGAGAGATGTTTTGCATTAAATGGGTTATTCAGTATGTTGTTCAGTGTAATTCAGCATATGTTATTAAAAGTGCTCAACATGGTATAAAAGATAATTATATGTTGTACATCCAGACTCTCAATGGAACCTTTTGGCATTTTTTCTTGGCATGAAGCATCTGACTGACAGTTTAAGGATTTATGTATGTATTTTTGTTTGATTTGTTGGCTGGCTGGTTGCTTTATGGTTGGTTATTCAGCTCCTTTCTAAAAAAGAAAGAGCTAAAACAGCAATAGACTAAAGATTTTTAAGGAATTATATAGTACTATTTAAAATGCTCTAAAAATTCAGGCACTCAAAAATTCCCCTGCATGAGAATTAGAAACAGTTATTATTGTATACACTTTCATGTACTCCAAAATGGACTGAATCTGCTATTGTTTCCTTCTTGGATATGAAACTGTGCAGAAAATAAATATTAATGGACTTTCCGCACAGCATTGTGCTTTGCTGGAAAATTGCAGAAATCTTGGCCTGAAATGCAGGTCAAGCACTGCTGAGCTGAGGCCTTTTGAAGGTTTCTAAAACCAAAGGTGACTTTTTACATACTCTTTTTTTGGTGTTGAATAAATGTCTTTAAAACTGGCCTCCCATGCTGTTGATTGATGATGGAAGTCCAGCAAAGCTAGCTGAATATCCATCATGCAAACCCACCCATAATGAATGATTATGCCCTCTATCAACCGTGCATCACCTAAGGAGCTGTCAATTGCAGTGAAACATATTCATATTTCAGAGTAAGATAGATTAACTGTGAGTCTGATTGTACCCCAAACACAGAGGGGTGAAAAGTAAAGTACAAGGTAAAAATAGACTTAAATAGCATTAGTCTGTTCTCATGTGAACTTTGTGCCTTAAGTGTGCCACATTACAGTAAGTAAGGAACTACCAATATGAGCTAACATGACAAATTATTACAAAGAAAGTAAAGTGAAAAAATCGCTTTGTTCTGTCATATGATAAATAGTGTACCATTCACAATATTTTATTTGGTGCACAAACATTAAATAATTGTGCGCAATTACAATGTTTTTGACATAATATGACATTTGTGAATACAATATGACATTATTATTATTTTTTTGCTTTGGAGGGGTGTGGGTGGGGTCTGCAATGTAATTTTCACACATGCATATGTGTTATGATGAGGTTTCCACAACCTTTGACATATATTGTATATTGTATTTTATAAGTTTAGGGTAACCCTTTAAAACTGCTATAGAAAAGCTCTGCCATCTCTGTATCTTAGAATTTTTACATGCTGCAGGATCAGTTTTTGGAGTATTTTTATATGGCATTGATCAATGCAATGCTTACATCCCTAACCTCAAGATTATGTATGGAATAAATGTCAAATAACTAGATAAATTGCTTAAAAGTGCAATAAACAAAAAAGGACAAATAAATGAAAAAAACCCTACATATATTTTTCTAAATAGAGAAGTGCCACATATGTCAACATTAAGCTGTAAAAATAAAGTAAAAACTAAAAACTAATTTATTTGTTCCATCAACATCAATTGACAAAAAGAAAGGTGCTTTAGGTGTGTTAGGTCACCAATGAACGAACAAAGCGAACAAACATTAAACAATGAAGTTGTGAAATTAAATGTCCATATCAAAACATTCTTATAAAAATGTCAAATAAAAGGACTAAATTACTGAGAAGGCACACAACACATGAACATGGGCAATCTGGAGCAGATGAGCAATCAGACAAATCCTCCTCCTCCACAGCGACTCCCAATGAAACATTTCGGGCTGTGTACTTTCTTTTTTAAGCGGACATGCGTCTTTATGCCATAATTTATGTAAAGATAGTTTGGTTTTATTGATGCATGCAAATGTGTGTGTGTGTGTGTGTGTGTGTGTGTGTGTATGTGTGTGTGTGTGTGTGTGTGTGTGTGTGAGAGAGAGAGAGAGAGACAGAAAGAGAGAGAGAGAGCAAGACTGCAGAGATGAGAAGAGCAAAGAATAAAATACACATTTACGCAATTTATGGAACCGCACCCAAAATTGTGTTGCGCAATTTGAAATGTTGTTACAGGAACATTTTGGAGGTTTCAGTGTGGAAAGACCTGTTACATATTTTTAGGTTGATAAACTCAGGACAGATCTGGATCTATGGACAGATCTTTGTGTTTAAAATTAAAGCCAGATACAGGTTTGCTTAAATTAAGTGAAACTTACTTTACTTTGATTGTGTTCCTGAATCTTAATTCAGTACCGTTAGTGTTAACATATTTGCTAGTTTTTCAGAGGGCAAGTAATACAGAGATAATATTCAGCTCAGCAGTTGCTCTAAAGAAACTGAGTTAGTCTTATTCATTTATCCAAATATTGTCTTGTCTACACCCATATGCTAGAAAGGATGTTGCCATTACACAAGATGGATGGCAAGGAGAACACAAAAGAACAGCAGACAGCTCTATCCAAATGATTCATCAGACAAGATATATATGACTATATATAGTTTTAACAGAGTCTCTACCTAGCCTAATGTAACTAGGGTAACAGCTAAAATATTCAACTAAACAGCTGGTTATTGTATGTCATTGCTAAATAGAAAATCACTGCAAAAATGTAGTTGTCATCTGGCTATAGCATTTTAGCCAGGACTAGTAGAAAAAATTCCAGATAACTTTACATTTAAGAGAAACAGAAAGCTTCTCTTTAGATTTTAGTATCCCTGTTAAGTAAAATGAAAAACGATGATAGATTAGTTTAGTTTAGTATTTTTTATTTAGAACAATAATAAAAACTATTTTTATTATTACAGTTTTAAGTATAGAGCTCTACCAAATAATTTAGACATTATTTATTGAATGAAGTCTCAATACATTTAGAATTACCGAAAAAAAAAAATCATATCAAATCCTATTTTTTGGAAGAACCAAATTTGCCTCAACAGCACAAATATTTTTAGGCCAAAAAGGTAACCGTTAGCTTTGTTTACAGCATAAAACGTCATTTATCACATCCTTCCCACTACCCGTTTATTTATTTTTTCCCACACTGTCACTTCCCCCATGTGCTCATGTTTTCGCAAAGAGCGACGAAGGGCGGCGCGGCATGGTGAGAGCGGCAAGAGCGGCGAAGGGAGTTGAAATCAGCTCAACTTTATGGTAATGAGCTATGACGCGGTTGAGCGGCAACCAATAAAAAAGTAGAGGTCCTCCGCTTGAGCGGATTCCGCGGAATGCAGTCCTGTAAACTTTTGTTCCACGACATTAGTTCCCAAGCAAAATGGAGGAGAAGTTAATTAGTGCGGTAGCGGGTTTCCCAGTTATTTATGACATGTCCCAGCAGACATGTAACGGTTACCTTTTTGTTTGTCTACAGGGACATTAATTTTAAAAAATGATGCGTGGACAAAGGTGTCTGAAATTGTTGGTGTTTAAATATAATATGAAATATAATATAATAATAAAAAAATATTAAATTAGACTAGCAATTCACAATAAACAGAAGCCACACCATACAAATGCCTTATAATTTGTTTATTTCTACAATACCGTTCTTTCTATCAATCAATTTCTTGTTTTCTTCCACATTTTGGTCAGTCTCCATAAGATCAACAAGCTTGATTGCTTTGCGGCCCCTTTAAATACAAGAAAGGCATTCGGTCTACGTCAGCGCGGCGACGAGCTTCACCTTGTTTTGCCTTGACCCCATGACAGAATAATGCAGCCACGATATGGATCCAGCGGATTCTGGAGAGTCAAGGCGCTCTGCTTGGAGCTCATCAGCAGGAATTACTCAACATGAAGCAGTCTCTCGCTGATGTCACGTCCCAGCTCCAAATGCTCCAACTCTCCCTACCGCAAGGAGAAATTTTGCACGCGCAAAATGAGCCATGCCTCCCCACCCCTCCCACCTACGAATTAGATCTGAGCACGTGTGACGTCTTTTTTGAAGGCCTGACGGAGACACTCCAAGATGAGCTAATCTCTAGAGAGCTCCCCTCATCTCTCCAAGATCTGGCCATTCAAGTAGATTCACTCCACCTAGGGTTCTGCCTCGACCCCCTCTTTTATGAGCTGATTCCCAGGAGGAACTCATGCAACTGGGCAGAACCTGCATCACCCCAGAGGAGCGCCATCGCCGCCGAGTGGAAAAAGCCTGTTTTTACTGCTGGAAACCAGGACACCTACTCAATAAGTGTCCAGAAAAAGGAGGCGCCCTCTAGTTCAGCTGGGAGCACTAGAGGGCGAGACTCCAAGAAGGCTCCCAGACCAATGCCACCTGCTTCCTATCTTCCTCATCCATGAGCAACAGACCCAACTAGTGCAAGCACTGGTTGATTCTGGCTTGGACCGTAATCTGATGAACGCGGCTTCGGCCAAGGCTCTGGGTATCCACGCGCTGCCCTTGGAGAACCACCTCAAGGTTCAGGCCCTCGATGGGAGTCTGCTCCCATATCACTTACAGAACCCCTGTCATTGGCCTAAGGGTCTCAGGCAACCACTCGGAACGGACCTCACTGTTCATCATGGAGGGATCTCATGCTGGGTCATTCTATGTCTCCCCTGGTTATCTCAACACAACCCACACATTAATTGGGCCAGCAACTTGATCATAGCCTGGAGCCCATCATGTTCCACATCATATTTACAAGCTGCCACCATGCCATTCCTCGACCCCACTCCTGTGGCGGAGCCACTGGACCTCACCCATGTTCCCCCAGATTACCATGACCTCAAGGCTGTTTTCAGCAAATCACGTGCTGTTTCTCCCCCCCCCCCCCCTCTCCCTCTAATGTCAACTGCCTTCGAGGTGGCCTACTACCACCTCACAGCAAGAACTTCAGAGATTTCTAGGCTTCACAAACTTCTATCGTCATTTTATCCAAGGCTACAGCTCTATTGCTGCCCCTCTAACAGCCCACACCTCTACCAAGAACCATTTCTGCTGGAATCTGGAATCTTAGAGGACCTTCAGTGAAATTAAGAAGCAGTTAACCTCTTCCACTATCCTCACCATCCCAGACCACATCACATCAGTTTATCGTGGAGGTCGACACCTCCTGCACTGGAGTAGGCGACGTACTCTCACGAAGATCCAACTTGGATAATAAACTGCACCCCTGCTTCTTCTTCTCCCACCACCTAACTCCTGCTGAAAGTAATTATGGCATCGGAGATTGTGAGCTCTTGGCCAACAAGTTAGCCCTGGAGGAATGGAGACACTGGCTAGAGGTCCCTTTCCTAGTGTGGACCAACCACAATAACCTTGAATATCTACGAAGCACCAAGAGTCTCAACTCTCGCCAGGTCTGGTGGTCCCTCTTCTTTGCTAGGTTCAAATTCACCCTCTCCTACCGACCAGTGTAAAAAAACAACAAGCCTGATGCTCTCTCATGACAATTTATGACCACACATGACCCTGCCATATGCAAAACTATTTTGAAACTGCCCTGCTTGCTCGCCGTGGCCGAGCTCGACATCGAAACTAGAGACAAGCAAGTTCTTCCTCATGAGCCAAGTCCAAGCAACATGCTTCCTAACCACCTTTTCGTTTCCCTCGCTCTGCATTCTCAGGTCCTGGAGTGGGCCCACAGCTGAAAACTCTCTTGCCACCCTGGCGCTAGTCCAGCAGCGGTTTTGGTGGCCCACACCCAAGGAGTACGTCTTTAGCTTTGTTTTGGCATGCGACGTCTTCCTAAGGTCCAAACATGTCAACACGGCCCCAGCAGGCCTCCTGAGACCCCTGCCCATTCCTCACCGCCACTGGTCCAACATTGCCCTGGACTTACCCTGGGTTACCCACCTCTGCCGGCCACACCTGCATCATGACTGATTTCTAAAGCTGCCCACTTTATCCCCCTACCAAAACTCCTGTCCACCAAGGGAACTATCGAACTCATGATTAACCACGTTTTCAAGCTCCATGGCCTGCCTATGGACATTGTCTCAGACCGGGGCCCACAGTTCACCTCTCAGTTTTGGAAGGCATTCTGTAAGCTAATTGGAGCCACTCCCAGCCTGTTCTCAGGTTTTCATCCTCAATCAAACGGCCAGACTGAGAGGAAGAATCAGTCCCTCGAAATTGCCCTGAGGTGCATGGCTGCTCGGGATGTTACCTCGTGAAGCAAGTTCCTACCTTGGATTGAGTACGCCCACAACTCCCAGACTTCATCATCTACCGGTCTGTCTCCCTTCCAGTGCTGCATGGGGTACCAACCACCCTTGTTCCCATCTCAGGAGGAGGAGGTGTTTGTCCACCATTGTAGAAGGACCTGAGTCCAAGCCAGGAAAACCCTGCTATGACTCAGCAGATCCTTCAAGGAACAACCATTTTATTGACAATTCTATTAGGTTTATTCAAAGACTAAATATTTTCCCCTCTTTTTCAAAACTCCCGCAATTCGCCCTGCCATGCTGTCAATCATCTTCTGGGCCAAATCCTGACTGATATTAGCCAAGTCTTGTATAATTAATGCTTGTCAGAATTGGTGGGGTTTTGTTTGTCTACCCGCTACTTGAGGAGTGATCACAATGGGTCCTCAATGGGATTAAATTCAGGGAAGGTTCCTGGTCATGGACCCAAAATGTTGATGTTTTGCTTCGCGAGCCATTTAGTTATCCCTTTTGCCTTACCTTTGGCAAGGTGCTCCATCATGTGGGGAACAGCATTGTTCATCACCAAACTGCTCTTGGATGGTTTTAGAGGTTACTCTCAGGGTATGTTTTTGTATAATTTTTTATTCATGGCTGTGTTTTAGGCAAAATAGTGAGTAAAACCATTCCCTTGGCCTCATGAAGCTTTGGACTAGCCTGCGGAGCGCTAGTGGTAGTGAAGTGGTATCGCTTACCCTCAAGGGCAGCAAAGAAACCACTTCTCTCCCAAAAAAAAACAATAGGGACAGACTGATATTCTGCAAAGTGTATAGGAATTGGACTGCTGAAGACTGAGGTAAATTCATTTTCTTTGATGAATCCCCTTTCCGACTGTTTGGAGCATCCGCAAAAAAGCTTGTCTGTTGAAGAAAAGGTGGGTTCTACCATCAGTCCTGTGTCATGCCAACAGTCCCTTGTCCACTCCCTTGGCTGAGAAGTAGCCCCACACATGAATGGCCTCAGCATGCTTTACTGTGCAAGTACAGTACAATACTATTTTGAAAATGCAGCACCAACTAGTACACAAGTTTTAGTGTGACTTAAGGTTCCAAAAAGATATACCAATATAATAATAATAATAATAATAATAATAATAATAGTTCTACAGGTCCTGGACTTTTCCGGTTTTCCTTCACATGATGGACCCACTGGGGGGATTGAAACCTAAATCATTCAATTAGTGATCACTAATTATAAATTTTTGGTCCTAATCAGATGCTTAATTGCCTTGGCTAAAAAGTCTTGCCATTTCCCTCCAGGTTAACTGAGGAAGTCATATTGCTGATATCCTAATGATTCGACTGAATTTGTGTTTCCAGTGAAAATTCTGAGAGGAAAATCCTTGCTTGGATAAATTTGCTGTTTTGTGTTCAGAATGTTTTAAATGTTTATTTTGCTACCACAACTTCAAAATAAAATACTGCCTTCTGGTCTGTTCTGCAACTGAGTTCCTAGTGCACACTGTATTTCAGCTAGCTCAGCAGTACATCACTCCCTGCAGCATGCCAACAACATGGATTTAATCACCAGTATGACACAAAACAAAGTCATGCAAAACTCAGCAAAGCAGGAACTGAATGCATTTGTTCTTTGAGATGTCAAAATTAAACGTGACATGTCATGTCATTCTCCAGGCATTACAAAACCTTCCACTTGGGCCTAATTCTCACTTTTTCTCATGTTTGAGCTCCAGCCAAACCAGACAGCTCAAGAAATGCTTAGATCGTCATCCTGCTGACAAGAAAAAGCTATGTAATACATGTTCTAATTACCAGTTTGGCTTTGAACGTTTGAGAGAAACAGCCAGTGATCTGGAGTCAACCATAGACCTAGCCATATGCCATAACATCAGCCCAGACAAGGGGCACAATGCACTTGCCTCTCATGTTCACTTTTGCTGAATCAGTGCAGTTGGGATACACATGGCTCTCTCATACTAAAAGTAAGAAAGCAGTGAGTTTACTGTGGTAAACTAGGTAACTGTCAGGTTTTGTAAGGTGTTGTTGTTGTAGACGAGGAATAAATGCAGAGGTGATGACTTTTAAAGATGTTTTTTTTTTAATAATAAAGAGATTAAACATAAACAAACATACTTAACTTAAGTTACTTAATAAACCAAATGAACTAACCAAAGAACTATGAACTGGCATGAAACAAACTAAACATAACCTAACCAGCAGTTCACGAGTGTAATCCAATAGGTGCAAGACAAACACGCAGAACATAAACTATTTATAATCCAAATAATGAGCCACCTTAGTTCAGGTGAGCGTCCCCATCACCTGGCCGAGGTGCATCCTGAGAAATGAAGTCTAAGATTAACAAAAAACTACACCAAAAACACAAAAGTCACTGGGCGACAGGGTCACGTAAGAGCAACATCTTTTCAGGGAAGGACTATGAATTGTAACAAAGATTCATGTCCCACACTCAATTTGGACCATGCTGCAATGATCTCTATGTTGGATGGTAAACCCTTTGGGCCTACTCCTTATTTCAAAAGGCAAACTTCAGATAGACCACAAAAAGACCCATGTAGTTAGAAATTGCTCAGAATCCATTTCCATTAAAAAGGTTCAGTGGTTTCTGGGATTTGTCAATTTTTACAGGTGGTTTATTCTGCACCACTATTGCTGCACCTCTCACTGCCCTAACTAAGAGGACCATGTCTTGTTTTTTTTTTTGGACCACACCTGAGGCTGAGAACGCTTTCAAAAGTCATGTTTTACATATGCTCGTGTTCTCACCCTACCTGATCCCTCCCTCCTATTCTTTGTTAGGGCTGATGCTTCTGAGGTCAAGGCAATTCCCTTTTATGAACTGGTGACAACAAACTCCATCCTTATGCCTTCTTCTCCCACAACCTTACTCCCACCCAGAGGAACTATGACATTGGAGACAGAGAACATTTAGCCATTAAACTACATCACAGGGGAGAACAACATAACTTTTCTGACTGGGCCTACCATAAAAAATTGGAGTACATTCAGCAAGCCAAACCATTAAACCCCCATCAGGTCTGATGGGAACTCTTCTTTCAACAGATTTCAGTTTGTGCTCTTTTGTTGCTCAGGTTCTAAAACATTTGCATGTCCTGTCTCTCAGGTCATTATCAGATAATAAAGTAAGACAAAGACTGTACCTCTCCTTGGATTCATACGGATTACATAAACCGAGAATATTTAATTTTAATCTAAGTTACTTAATTTAAAAGCAGGTCCTTTAAGCTTTCTATAGATATATTTCACATGTCGGTGTGTGAAATATTCACATAATTTCAGTTTATTTTAGAGACCCATTTCAGAATAAATATTGGAAAGATATTGGTGGAGACTGAAACGACTGAAAACACACCCTATTTATTTTCCTTATTTTACGAAAGCACAATGTTTTTTGGATATTGTGTACATAAATAAAAGTAGACCATTTACACAGTCAAATGATGTAATACACTTAGGCGTATGATTAAAAATCTTTTTCTTCTATGTCTTTCGGATGTTCCCTTTCAGGGGTCACCACAGCGAACTATCTGCCTCCACCTAACCTTATCCTCTGCATCCTTTTCTCTCACGCCAATGGACTTTATGTCCTTTCTTACATCCATGAATTTCCTTATTTGGTCTTCCGCTAGACCTCCTGCCTGGCTATTCCAACCTCAGCATCCTTCTACCGATGTACTCACAATCTCACAATCAAAAATGCATTTTAAGGTCTTTTCACAGTTACCAGAAAAAATGTGGTCCCACTGGAGGGACAGTTCTATTCTACCATGCAGCCTCCTGACCCCACACTCACAAGTTCCAAGCTAGTCACTCAAGTGTGCTGGTAAATTGAGACCACTTATTTAGCTTGGTGCGAGATGTTTACAATGGGGTATTCCTCATACCTTGCTAGCCACCCTGGGGCTGACATAATAATTGTTTTTTTCCCATTGGTAACACGGTACATCCTTAGATTTTATGACTGACCTCCCCCATTTTGGGCATTGCAATGCATTTGGAAGTGACTGATCCTTCTCTAAGAATAGCTATGTTCTGCACCTCCCCAGACTCTGCATAGTCTGAGAGATTGGTGAGATCTTATGTCAGCATGTTTTTTTAGGATTTATGGCCATACAAGACACAAGATGTCATCTTACATCCTGACCCCAGGTCATTAGGGCTAGTGTGAACCTCTCCTCTGAGTTCTATCCAGACTCTAATAGTCAAAACTCTATGATGACTGATTTCTACCAATCCACAAAAACACATGGAGCAGGTTGTTGTCTGGTTGATGATATCTGGGATGAGTATCCACATATACTGTAACTATGTTCTCTTCCTCTTTTATGAAGGGGAAAAATACCTTGAAGATCTCCTGAGATGTTCTCACTCTCTGCAGCAATGTTTTGGGATATGATGTGGTGCAATTCCCAAAACTGATAATGATGTAGCTGCTCAGAATGTTGTCTATTGTCTCTTTTTGTAAAATGTGATGAGCATGGGAGTGAGATGGGATCACCTTAGTTTTTACATGAAGCAGAAACGTGCTTGGGCATGAAGCTTGTGTTCAGGGACCTATCGTGCTTCTCCAGCAGGTGAACACTGAGGGAGACCTCTGCTGAACCCCTGAACATAGATGTGTCAGTGGTGGACTTAATGGTGATTGCTGCACAGTAATGAGTCAGCAGAATGGACAGCAGTGAACTAATCACACAGCACTCAGGGCAAGTGTTCAATGTGGTGGAGATGCTGTTAATGATCCAAAAAAGATCTCCCAATCTGATACAAGTTCCAGAAACTGGTGTTGAGGCTCAGCAGACTCAATTTGTCAAGGAGGTGCTATGGGATGATTGTGTTAAATGCTGTTAACTAGTTCTTGCTACAGTAGTTCGTGTGTCTGAAATATGCTTATTCCTCATCGTAGGCATGTGTCCCAATGCATTGTAGTCTATTACAATGTTTCAAGGTGGTGTTAAATTAAATCATTTTGCAATGCTCTTTACATCTTTAAAATATGAATACAATTTATCCAGGAGTGGAAAATCAGAATTATCCACTTGAAAATTAATCACATTTTCTCTTTCTGCAGTCTTTTTGAATATATAATACAAAAAACAATGACAACAAACACGTGAAATACCCAGTTTAGAGTGGCAATTACATCCTGTGCTAACACATAATGCAGCACAAAAGATCCAATTTTGTCCTCTAATTACTATCCAGAAATGGGCTCAAACTTCTAATATGATGCTTGATTTTTCTACTTAAAACTTATTGAACATTAATGAAGAGACGTTTGTTAAATATAAATAATAATAAGGTTAAAATACTAATTAGTAATGTGATGCAGTTGTTAAATTAGTTTAACTTAAGTAGGGAGCTGAATTACAGTGACAAATAGACTTTGGCATTTCATGGAAGTTAAAAGCTTGTCTGCCTGGGATTGTTACATCAATAAAAGAAAAATAAATGTCAGTAAACAACAGGAAGGCATTTTTCTACGACTATTTATAGTTAATTTCCTAAGATTTAGACAGATAAGATGTTTAAGATAGAAATTAATGCTTCATTAGCAGTCAAAGCAAACACTTAAACCCCCAATGAATCCCATAATGCTTACACAAAGGTGATGGGAAGCAAATAGATGGTATAATATTGTTTAAGGACAAGTGTGTGTGTGTGTGTGTGTGTGTGTGTGTGTGTGTGTGTGTGTGTGTGTGTGTGTGTGTGTGTGTGGGAATGCCATTATGGATAATTTAGTATGTCTGGTAACATTCTTGTTGTTAAAATAAAAAAAGTGCAGAAAATAAACAAGTAAATAAGTATCTTCATTTACAAATGCAGCATAAACGAATCATCAGGAGTATGCATTATATCAAACCCATCAATGTTTCCCATCAGGTGAGGTTTGGTACTATGAACAGATGGTTGGGGACATGATATTCTCTGCTGGTGTAGCTGGGTTATTTGGTTTGAAAAGATATCACACAGCAGATGCGAAATATCAACACCATGTGTCTCTTCTGGGATTGGATTTGATTGCCACAGAAAAAGAGCCAGCAATTGTGCCTGAAAATCAACAGCACTTTAGCTGAATCTTAACAATTATGAAAGAAGCCAGAGATTAAAATAATATTTTCTCAGTATGAAGCCTGTGATTGCAGTGTGGATGTATTGCATAGAGAAAATTCTGTCTATTGCTGCGCAGTTGGCAATAGTTTTAATAAAGTAAAGTGTTCATTTGGAAAGACATCAAAATCTGTGTATGTATTTTGCTGCTGTAGCACCAGCCAATGTCACCAATGTATTAGGAGTCTGCAAAATGTGCTTGCATCCTCTGCAAATATTCCCTGCTTGCAATGAACAAATTTCTCCTTGGGAGATAAGCTATTATAATTACATAGATTAATCTTGTGTTACCCAGCTGCTCCAAAATCGGTTTGTCACAGTCACCCGGGATTTTCATATTCCATCCAACAGAGGCTTCTTCTTGAGCGGGGCATCTTTCTGTCCAGACTTCTGAGATTGAGTGTCTACTGCCTGACTTTGGTCTGAAGGTGAAGTGTGTTGAGTTGGTAGGAGGTTTAAGAACAACTGAGATCAGACATTGCTCATCTGTGGCTGTGCCAAAAGTGGAGTATGAGTACACACATGAACTCACATTAGTTCATTAATATGTAATAGTTTGGCACTGGTTCAGGGACCCTGACTGCAAGCCATGGGCAGACATCCCTGCTGTTCATCAGTAAGAGACTGAGGGAGTGTTTCACTGCCAAGTGCTCAGCTTTGTATGGAAGCAAACACTTGTCCTTTAGCTAATGCTGAGGCAATGGCTACATTAAGTACAAATGGTTACTTCAGGTTGCTTTTCAATATTTTTTAAAGAAAATTATAAAAATTAATGAGCTCATGCAAGCGGAAGGAGTGGATAACGCTGTTCTCCAAGTGTGTTAAGCCGCCTCAACAGTGCATGATTGAGCAGTTTAAAAAGATGCGGTCAGCTGTCATGCCAGGTTTCTGAGGAAACACATGATATTCTTCGACCCTCCCGGACTGGTAGTAGTAGTGACTGGTGAGAATTGGATTAAGTTTGCCAGAAAATCAGAGAAAATCAGTTATTGCAGGACAGTATTTATTCTGTGTATTTTGTTAAAACCATTTACATGACATGTACATGGCAATTTGCAAATAAATAAGCTTACCTTTCATGCCTTTAGGTATACATTACAGGTAAACCTGTTATGTGGTTATGTTATGTGGTTAAGATTCTGTGATTTAGACGAAATATATACCGGCGTGTGTTCAATTACAGAAGTTGGATCACATGTCCGGCATACATTGTCGCATGCATGCAGCATGCATCCCAGGATGTCTGGAGGCAAGTGTAAAATCACCAGCAGCGATGAAGTTGATACTGCTAAAAAGTGCTAAATAATAATGATGGAGACCAAAGTGAAAATAAATAAGAGCAAGGTGAAAAGATAGCAGACATTGCTTGTTATTTTAAGATGAATCATTTGACCACTGGTGTGATTCTAAAGAACACGGACAAGGTCATAGAACATGTAAGTTTCATATTGTGTATAGCCAATTGTGATAAACAATATTTGTTGGACTTGCGCTCTCGGAACATAGGACATAGGACTCGTTCATGTGTAGGGGACTTTGTATTGTACAGTACAGTTTATCGAAACATATTAATTACTAATGTATTCGATTTATCTAAAAATCTAAGAGGAATCCAAAGCAGAAATGAGCAGGACAAGCGATGTGTCAAAGCCATTAAAGTTGCCCTATTTTGATATCTGGGACGCTGTTCCCTAATTAAACAAGAAGACATTTAACTCTGTATTTACAACTTATCATCACAATATAAAACTAAAAAAGAGCAGAAAATGACCCACAAACAGAACAGCTCAGGTGGTAACCAGCAAATATTGAACCTGCTGAATAAAGATTTTAAGAAGTAGTATAAACAATCAGTATAAAACAAGACATGAACAGTCTGTCTTCATGATGTATAATGAGACAACTTACTACAAATACATCATAACACTAAATGCATCAATGCATCAGCCTGGCCAAGCTTTCAAAGCAGTTGGTAAGGTGTGTTGTTAAAATGTCTAGATTAAATAATTTAATAATTGTTTAATAATTGAATTAAATAACTGAGGTTAAAAATCAGGGGCACACAAATAGGCACACAGCTGGTCAGTCAATCTCCCAATAAATGGGGAAATCTTTAGTGAAAAAATTTTAATGAGGAATAGGTGTTCTAAAAATGTAAGTTTCTCAGAAAAAAGGTCTGTACCTTACCTTACAGCCATTTTATAAATAAAAGAAAGGTTTTCTCTGGCTGTCCAGACAGAATTATTACAGCATCTTGCAAAACTGCCTGGACAGAATTTATTGAAATTTTACGAGTGCATCTGTATTTGCCTGAAGTTACCTGTGCCATAAATTAAATCAAAATGTTGAGTAGAATGGAAGTTATGAGCAGTCAAGCTGTGGGCATGCCTTAGATTTAAAAGAAACAAATAACAATAGAAAAATAATAATGAACAATGCACAAATTTAACACCAGGTATTGTTACCAGAAAAATCTGCAGTCTCATCTTTTTTTCCTGATTTAACACTTCTAGTATCCATTGTAAGTCAAAAATAGATGTAGGGGGAAAGTATAAAAAATATAAACCCTAAAGAGTAAATTTAACATCCAGGGATGAATAAAGGAGTGAAGAAATTAAGAATTGTTGGAGAATTCATCTACCACATCTCCTCCATGTGGCTGCCAAACGGAAGTCCGGCACATCTTAAATTGACCGCTAAACAGATTTTAACTTATGGATACTTACTGTATGGTCTATCAATAAATTGACTTGAAGCGCTATTTTTGCTGTTGGAAAAATATGAAACTAGAGCAATAAGAAATGCTAAAAAATAAAAAAAAAAGGCAGAAGGCATAAAAAAATTATTATTAATGGATATGGTTCTACGCCACAGTAAATAAAAGCCAAATGTCCATGAATTAAGCAAAAACTGTTATTATGACAAAGCTTTCTGGGTTATGGATACTACAATAGATATTATACTGTCAACAAACTACACAGAGTTCAAATTCACACAGAGCACAAATTTCAAAATTATAAATCTTTTTTTTAACTTAATTATTCACTTCACTTCAGTCAAATTCTTTGATTACTAACTCAAACAGCAATAAAATTATGCTTAATTATGCTTAGATTAGTTTAAAGAATAGACAGTTTTCCACAGCTATTTAACATCTCAATATCCCTCCAGTATTTTGTACAATGAAATATCATCAAAGGAAGATGATGTAAAGGAAAACATTTTTGTTATTTACAAACCTAAATTTATATTTAAATTTTTACATTTCTAGAATTTAAGTATTTCTGTTTTGTTGCTTTGAGACAATGCTCATGTTTAAAAGGGGGTAACAAATAAAAATGCAATAAAAAATAATAATAAATCCAGAACAAAGCAACAAAAATATTATAATTATGTATCTTTTAAACATCAGGAGTCCTCTTAGCTGTCCTCCTTTATATTTGGACTGCACTGTGTTTTGATTGTATTTCACTTTGGATGAAAAAAGACCTTCCTAAGGTGTACATGTATTGAGAATGATGGCTGGGTAGGGAATCTCAGCTAGGGTGAATCATAAATGTTGCTGCTTTTTGCAAAATGCTGTAATAGAGTTTTGAGGCTTTGCCTTGTTCTTGCTGTGTCCAGCATAAACAAACACAGTTCTGTGTAAATGTCTCATACAGGCAGACACACTGTGCCCAATCTGCTATGAATATTATAGTTTACCATTGTCTTTTTTCAGGTTCCTTTTGACTGATTTTTATTTCTTATGCTTATGAAATAGCAACTGTGTTGCTACAACTATTTTCTCTAAATAAATATACAAATATGATGGAAATAAAAATTATAAATGGAGAGACTAAAACATGTACATGAAGTATGAGTGTGTTGATCGACATTATTGATCGGATTACAGAAAATCTCTGATGGGGTGAATAATTAGTCAATGGGCATTTATTGTGTCGGTTAATAAAGATCGGCAGTTAAAATTGTTTAAAGATCTTTATTTGCTGCCTAGATGTAATCCAGATGGCTCTGCATTAACAAGTGTTGGAGTTCTGTTTAGTCCCTTGTTGAATTCATTGGGAACTGGGTGATTTTTTTTTACTAGCTCATACAGTTATTGATCTTTAAATCTTTCAAATTAAACATTCATTATTTTCTCCTAACTGTGCAACAGAGACACAGTAACTTCCAATTACAGGTGTATGGAAGTGCCAAGTATATAAATTACAAAGACAAGCAAACCCTAAGGCAGCTAACAATCCATGATTCATTCTGTTTGTATAGACAATTCAAAGGGAATCAAAATATTTTTCATATGCAAGTACTACAAAGCCAGCTCCATATCCATATTTTTCTTAAAAGGCTTTTAATTGTACAGAAACAAATTTAATTAAATAGTAACATATGAGGATTTGCCTATTTTCATCTTACTTATTACTTTATTAAACGTATTTATGGAAATAAACCATCACATAATCAACACAGGAGGCAATGTCATACCAACAATGTTCAATCTGTAGAGAGTACTCTCTGACATAGTGACATAATGTAACGTTAGTCTGTACACCAGTGGGACAAAATAGTAGTAGTAGTAGAAGTAGTAGTAGTAAAAGTAGTTATTGAATCGTTCAGTGTATGGCCATTGAGATCTTTTTCTACCACCATGAGACAGGTGGTCCATGTTATTAAGGATGAAATTGCAAGACAGTTTAACTTTGCTATATATTACTTTCTAGTAATACTAATATTGCTGTGGATCAAACGTATGAGAAACATCTATTAAAATACTTAAATAACATTAATAATTAAATAATTAAATGTCTGATCCTAGAATCACCTCTGATTTCACCCTGAGTAAATACACACGTGGACAAAATTGTTGGTACCCTTCGGTCAATGAAAGAAAAACTCACAATGGTCACATAAATAACTTTAATCTGACAAAAGTAATAATTAAAAAAAATTCTATGAATGTTAACCAATGAAAGTCAGACATTGCTTTTCAACCATGCTTCAACAGAATTATTTAAAAACATAAACTCATGGAACAGACCTGGACAAAAATGATGGTACCCCTAGAAAATACTGAAAATAATGTGACCAAAGGGACATGTTAATTCAAGGTGTGTCCACTAATCAGCATCACAGGTGTCTACAATCTTGTAATCAGGCAGTGGGCCTATATATAGGGCTCCAGGTAGTCACTGTGTTGTTTGGTGACATGGTATGTACCACACTCAACATGGACCAGAGGAAGCGAAGGAAAGAGTTGTCTCAGGACATTCGAAAGAAAATTATAGACAAGCATGTTAAAGGTAAAGGCTATAAGACCATTTCCAAGCAGCTAGATGTTCCTGTGACTACAGTTGCACATATTATTCAGAAATTTAAGACCAACGGGACTGTAGCCGACCTCCCTGGACGTGGCCGCATGAGGAAAATTGATAACAAATCAAAGAGACGGATAATCCGAATGGTAACCAAAGAGCCCAGAAAGACTTCTAAAGAGATCCAAAGTGAACTTCATGCTCAAGGAACATCAGTGTCGGATCGCACCATCCGTCGTTGTTTGAGCCAAAGTGGACTACATGGGAGACGACCAAGGAGATCACCATTGTTGAAAACAAATCAGAAAAAAGCCAGACTGGAATATGCCAAACTACATGTTGACAAGCCACAAAGCTTCTGGGAGAATGTCCTATGGACAGATGAGAAAAAATTGAACTTTTTGCCAAGGCACATCAGCTCTATGTTCACAGACGGAAAAATTAAGCATATCAAGAAAAGAACACTGTCCCTACTGTGAAACATGGAGGAGGCTCTGTTATGTTCTGCGGCTGCTTTGCTGCATCTGGCACAGGGTGTCTTGAATCTGTGCAGGGTACAATGAAATCTCAAGACTATCAAGGGATTCTAGAGAAAAATGTGCTGGCCAGTGTCAGAAAGCTGGGTCTCAGTCGCAGGTCATGGGTCTTGCAACAGGACAATGACCCAAAACACACAGCTAAAAACACCCAAGAATGGCTAAGAGGAAAACATTGGACTATTCTAAAGTGGCCTTCTATGAGCCCTGACCTCAATCCTATTGAGCATCTTTGGAAGAAGCTGAAACATGCTGTCTGGAAAAGGCACCCTTCAAACCGGAAACAACTGGAGCAGCTTGCTCATGAGGAATGGGCCAAAATACCTGCAGAGAGGTGCAGAAGTCTCATTGACAGTTACAGGAATCGTTTGATTGCAGTGATTGCCTCAGAAGGTTGTGCAACAAAGTTACGGGTACCATCATTTTTGTCCAGGCCTGTTCCATGAGTTCATTTTTTTTTTATAATTTTGTTGAAGCATGGTTGAAAAGCAATGTCTGACTTTCATTGGTTAACATTCATAGAATTCTTATTTATTATTGCTTTTGTCAGATTAAAGTTATTTTTGTGACCCTTGTGAGTTTTTCTTTCATTGACCGAAGGGTACCAACAATTTTGTCCATGTGTGTATGTAACCAGCCATTCCATTCCAATTCCAACACAAAAAGGTCTTCATATTTTAAATCTGGTAACATATTTTTTTATTGTTTTAAACATGACATTAGTCAAAAAAAAAAAAAGAGGAAATTAGGATGCTAGAGATTATACAAAGGGCATTGTTTTAAAATTATCATGTGTGATGAAGAAACATTCAGCAGTAAATGTATATACAGCTCTGGAAAAATAAAATCTTAAATCATTATCTCTACAAGTATGGCAACCAGGCAATCCATTCCAGTGTCTATTGAGTTCCAACACAAACACACATCATTCTCAAGTCAAGTCAAGTCAAGTAGGCTTTTATTGTCATTCCAACCATATACAGTTAGTACACAGTGAAACGAAACAACGTTCCCCCAGGACCAGGGTGCTACATACATGTAACAACATAAATGTACAACATAAATTTTACATTCTGCTTTGTGAGGTGCTGATTAGGTAATCTCCTGTATTAACTCTTACTTAATGAGGTAAAGTCTAAAACCCACTGCTGTGACCATCAGTCTACTCTTGAAATGTCACCAGCTGGATGGCAAAAACAGTCCTAGTTGTATCTCAAAAGTAATTAAAATTTTAAACCGAACTATGAATCATTCCAAAAGAGAGGAAAAGAAAAGTTTTGAAGAAAAAAAAGTTGAGATCTGGCTGTACTTGCACAGGGATACAGTAAAAATCCGGTTGCTTTCATACATAAAACTTCAAAGATTGCAGTGCAGAAGAACAAGGTCAAACAGCAGACAGAGGAATAAAAATGAACCTCTAGTGGCATTGATGCCCGCAAACTCATTTAAATGTCACTCAACAACTGTAGGATGACATCAAGTGTCCTTCATACACAGTGGCAAACTGAAGCTCTGTGGTGAAGTGGATGGCTAGGATGGTTTGAAACTAGCTCCTAGAGATTGGTAAAGTCATGCTTTATTTTTCAACACTAACATTAATCACTTATGAGTTATTCACTGATGCAGACACTTTACAGGTGGAAATTTACAAGCCAAATCCACAGAGCTTGATTCCATGCTTAGATAACGATTTTGTATTATCATGTACATTTGTCTTATCTTGGCTTTTTATGACACTCTGGTTTAATCCCACCTCACAAATGCTGGTATATGGTCTGGTGCTTCAATCCAATTTTATTTTATTATATAGGGCTTTTAACAATGGTCTTGCATGCAAAGCAGCTTTACAGAATCCAAAATTATTCTAGGTGTAAATTTCTGTGTGTGTTTCTTTAAGCAGCCAATCATGGAGCTGCAGTGCAATGGGAAAATAATAAAGATATTAACCAAGAGTTTTGCTTCATTTCATATACAGCAGTCTACCGAATTTACACAGGATTGTGTGTTTGTGCGTGTGCATGTGTGTGTGTGTGTCAGAGAGAGAGAGGGGGGGGGGGTGGTAGTAAACTGCAGTTCTGTCAGCAGAAATACCCTGCTGGTGAGAGAAGAATGGCTAGACAGATTGAAGCTGTCAGGAAGGCTACAGTCATTCAAATGACCATTCTTTACAAATGTGTTGAGCAGAAACTTATCTAAGAAGGTACAACAATTTAAAGGGAGAAGGATATCACATTTGGTTCCACTTCTGTCAACAAAGAACAGGAATGAAAATGTTAAAGTGGGCCCTACCAAACTGCTGAAAAAGTTAACGCTGTCTGCGATAGAAAGTTGTTGGAAAACAGTGCATCATAGCAGATCAGAGTGCCCATGCTGACCCCTGTCAACTGATGACAGCTTTCAAATTGTGGATGACTGGGTGAGTGTGCATTTCTTTCCTTGGGGAGAGACAGCATCATGATGCACAATAAGAAGAAGGTAACTGGTGGAGGCAGCATCATGCTCTGGGCTATATAATGCTGGGGAACATTGGGTCCTGGCATTCATGTGCATACTACTTTGACATGTACCATCTAATTAAACATTCTTGACAAGTTCAAGTTGGTGGTGCCAAATTCTACAGATATCAGTCTTATTTTATGTGTCTACGTAGCATGTGCTGAGAAGCACGTATTTTCCTTTAATTAAATTTTATGCTCTCTTTTTTATCAGCACCCAAATAACAATTGTGAAGTCTCATGCCTTGATAACTTCTATGAATCAAAACATTTACCTCAGGTGACGACAAAAACTTTACAGATTTACGAGTATTCTCCCTTTTGCGAAGAAATACATTTTTACATTTGTTGACAATTATTTCAAGGAGCTGTCTACTGTATGTTAGCTTTGCAGAAAAACATTTTACTGATAAATGTTTTGCTTTAAAATAAATCTGTCATTACCATGATTATGCTGTGCACAAGGTTAGTTAGTAAGTAACTGTAACTGGTTACTCTTGAGCAGAAATGCATTACTACACTGAAATGTATTTGTATAGAGTTTTTAACAATGGTCATTGTTGCAAAGCAACTTTATACAATCAAAAGAGAATTATGCTAATTTGTATGAAATGTGAAAAATGTGTATGGATCAAAAATGATTAGATCCCTGATGTGCAGGCCAAGGGCAACGGTGGCAAGGAAAAACTTGATGAGATGACAATAGGAGGAAACCTTTAGAGGAATCAGACCTACAGTATGGGGAACCCATCCTCATTTGGGTGATAACAGATTACAGGAATTGTTTTGCAGTTATACTGTGTAATAGGAAGCTGGAAGTAAATGCTGGGAGTTTTTACGTTAATATGTTCGCTATTGGAGGCTCAGGTAGAATGTAGAAAATTCCAGTCCTGTCTATGGAGTGACTGCAATCACATGTCCTCAGAGAAGAGCTGTCTGCATCAGCCGAGGCCAGGACCGTCTTCATGGTAAAGTGGAACTGTCCTCAGTCACCACATGGATCTCAACAAATCACCAGAGGGAAGGAGAGAGAGAAAGAGAGAGAGGAGAGGAGAGAAGAGAAGAGAAGAGAAGAGAAGAGAAGAGAAGAGAAGAGAAGAGATAACAGTTATGTGTGGTCCCAGTCAAGTAATGTATAAGGTAATGTTCTGTATACTGTTTTTAGTGCAAACAGGGACTCCGGCAGGACTAACTATGACAGCATAACTAAAAGGGAGAGCCAGAAGAAAACACAGACATGAGGGCTCCCTGGGGGAAAAAAAAAAAAAAAAGCAATGCAGCCTGAAACTAGTAATCTGTCTAATGGAAATTGTTCACCTGCATGTTGCCGGCTCATGATAATGTTAATTGTCATCAGTGCCAGACATGTTAATGACCTCATATTTTATTAACAGAGCTGTGCTTCCAGAGTGACATTACAGCCTTTTCACCTAAAAAGAGTAGATTAAGCAAAAAGAGTCTAATTACAAAAATAATAATATAACATTAGAGCCTTAATGAATCATAATACTTTTATGTCTGATAGTTGAATACATTTGAAGGCAGGTACTTTTGTTGAAGTCAACACTTGAATTTAAGTTAAGAGCTTTCCATTGGATGATCACTGCAGTGATTAATATGTTTCATATGGCAACAAGTTGTTTAATCCTAACTGATGCAGTGGAGTAGCTTCTCATTTCTTAAACAGCCGTATCCAAAGACATATCCGGTGGTCGTGGCAGAGATGTTGCTCTTATTCCAAAGGGTGAAATTATTAGCCTGCACCAAGAATAGAAAACAATTAGTGGAATTGCTGAAACTACTAAGACTGGGCTAAGAACTGGGAAAGGATATGAACCCTCATCTTTGAGGAAGAAATGAATTCACAAAATTATCCTGAAATGATGGCAGATCACTTAAACTTCACTTCAAAATCAAATAATAAAAAAATGAGCAATAAAACTCATGGCTATGTTTAAAGTAAGATCATTTCCACACACACACACACGCACACACACACTCACACACAGCGTGAAGAGAACTCAAAGGATTTAGAGTAAACAGCTGTGTATCCTTAAGAAAACCACTTATCAGTGAAAAAAAAGATTCTCTGTGGAGCATTGGAAAAAGGTCTGATGAGTCCAGATTTACCCTGTTCCAGATTGACAGTTTAGCATGTTTCATCATACATAGAGTATTGCCTACCTTACAAGCCTTTGGATTTAGTGTTATGATCTGGGGTTGCTTAAATTATTCATGTCTACAGTAGGTTCAGCAATGTTATGTGGCCAAAAATGTGGTCAGCTGACTATCTGAATATATTGAGTGACAGTGGTATGTTCATCCAGAAACCAATGTAAGCCAGAATTCCTGGCTTTCTTCAGACATGCATGTCATTTTGGTAGTCAGTTTTGTTCTTTTAATAAACTCACTGTGCTGTTGCTGACTGCCATCTCTTCACTACTTTTCACTGAGTATTTTACAGTGAATGAAACAGCATCCCACACTTTGTGTGATGAATGTGTCTAGAAAAGACACATTCATCATATCACATTCTGACTTTTACCATCATATCTTATGAAAAACCAGGCAAGGTTGGATACCCTTTCTTAAAAAAAAAAATTAGAAAGATTTTTTTATCTGAAGAAAACCCCTCAGATAAGGCTATCTTCATAGCATCATCAATCTATAATTTGTCAGAATCCTCAATAATGGCTTCTCGGGGAAAAAAAGAAGGATTAACTAATCAGGTGTGGCCACACCACAATCAAACTGTTAAGCCAGATGCCCTTCTACATCACTGTGAGCAGACATGCAGAAAATGCAGTTATGCAGGGTAGAGCTTTTAAGATTGAGTGAAAAAAAAACATTTAAACTAAGCTACAGTACCACTAGAGTAGTAACTACTGTAATTATGAAAAACCAGAACTGCATATTTCAATAAAATATACTGAAATCATTGATAGTACATTGCAAATATACTAACAAAAAGTTGGACCATCAGTTAATATATAAAAAGTATACAAACATCAAGCTTTTACCAAATTTTAGAATTAAACTTTAAACATACATCAAAATAATTGTATTATAGTACACGTTCCAAAAATATATTATAGGAAAATATACTTTAAATAAAAGGCTAGTCTAATTTCCAACGCACACTTATTTTTGTGTGTATATATATATACTCATATATATATATATATATATATATATATATATATATATTTTTTTTTTTTTTTTTTTTTTTTTTTTTTTTTAAATATGCTCGAAATAATTTTAGAAATGTACAGAAAGTATACCTTAGAATACAAATTTTAATATACGGTAGTCTCAGTATATTGTCAGTTAAATTTAAATGTACTACATATGTACTTATTTATGCTTATATTTAGTGCACTACTCTCTCAGACACACTTTCAGACTCATTTTTGCACGCTGAATCTCTCTCGCACGTGCTCTCAAACTCGTTTTTGCGCACTAAAAATCACTTTTACGCATTCAAGACACTATGTGTTTGAACTCTGTCTCTTCTGTGCGCTCACTATCATAAAGCTACACTTGCATGAACTGTATGTATGTTAGCACATACACAGCCATATACTTTAAGTGTACTAAGTATACTTAAAGTTGTTCCATTTTAGCACACAAAGTATACTTAATACACTTAAAATTGTGTTTTGTGCAATTTAATTATAACGTAAATGCACTTAGTAAAAAATGAGTTGTTCCAAAATAGCAAACTTCAAGTATATTAGTCATTAGTATGGAGCTAGTACACTTAAGTATGCTTTGGCATGCTGCAGTCATTGTTCTGATGGCCGTTACTCTTATATTAAATTAAATATCAAGACCTTTATGTGTGTGTGTGTGTGTGTGTGTGTGTGTGTGTGTGTGTGTGTGTGTGTGTGTGTGTAAACTCTGGAAGTTTGTCAGGCTGTTAAAGCCGCAGCGTATGATGTGCAAAGCCACACAAACAGAGTGAAAAAATAAAAAAAGGACATGTACAGTAGGTTGTCTTAGTTGGTTTCCTCAAAAATTTTCCCCATGCCACGGATCTGCTAATTGACTAGGTTTTTCATCCTTGGATTTTTTTTTGTTTGTTTTTTTGTGCTGATGGCATTGGCATTTTCTAAGATGACAATGCCAGGATTCATTGGCATCAAATTGTGAAAGAGGGTTTAATTGACCATGGGACGTTATTTTCACACAGAGAATGGCCACCAGAGAGCATAGACCTTAACCCCATTGAGAATCTTTGGGAGATGCTCACAAAGGCTTTTTTTTTTTTTTTTTTTGATAAACTCACCCATTTTTTTTTTTTTGATAAACTCACCCATCATGAATACGAGATCTTGGAGAGAAATGCATGCAACTCTGGATGGAAGTGAATGTTTTGACATTATAAACTTGTCAAAATAATGCTTTTTTTTCTTTACCAAGGGTATCTTTACTTTCATTCAAGTACAGGAATTGTGTACTCCAACCCCATTAAAGAAAATCGCTGCTAGCACAAGATGGGCTAAAAAAAATTAAAAGAAAATTTTTAAGTTCTGTACAAATAAATTGAATTGAATTGAATTGTAAAAAGAAGTAATTTGAAAATGTTTGACTCTGTCCTTTATTCGACAACTTGAAAACTATTTTTGAACAAAAAGGCAATGTGTCTTGAAGTGGTAAGTTTTGTGTAAATTTTTCCAGTTACTCAAATTTGTTACACAATTCGTTTCACAGTATTGTGAGGCAGCACGGTGGTGTAGTGGTTAGCACTGTCGCCTTGCACCTCCAGGTCCTGGGTTCGATTCCCGGCCAGGCTCAGTTCCCTTCTCTGTGTGCATGGAGTTTGCATGTTCTCCCTGTGCTTGGTGGGTTTCCTTCGGGTACTCTGGTTTCCTCCCACAGTCCAAAGACATGCAGATTAGGCATTCATTGACATTTCCAAATTGTCCATGAAGTGTGATTGTGTGTATATGTGTGTCAAGGCGACCCTGAATACAGGATAAAGCGGTATAGACGATGAGTGAGTGAGTAACGTTGTGGTCACTAATTAGATATTTACTGTATAATAGGTAAAACGAACAGGTAAAAGTAAACATGGCCATAATAAACCATGTACTGTACACTAACATGTATATAAAAACTCATTGGCCACTTCATTACATCTTAAATAATACATTGCTGTGTAGCTGTGTATATGTGATGTCTGAGGCAGATTTCAAAAGTCATTGAACCAAAAAGCTGGCAATTCTTCCAGTAAAATATTTTAATTTAAGCAAAAGTGTACAGATTTTTCAGATATATCTGTGGTAAGGTTTAATTTAAAGGACAGTACTGGTGTCTCAATCTCTAGTTACACAGTGCTGACAGCTGTTTCTGAGATATATTTGTTTTAGAAATTATTTTCCCTTGATGCTAATTTGTTGAGTCTAGGGAAATTTACCCTGCACAAATATATAATTCATGGATTATTTGAGTCCACCATGCTTAGCCTTAAATGGAAAAGCACAAGATATGTTGCAAATCCATTTTAATTATTAACCTCCTATCTAGTAGTAAGCCAGTGCAGAGCATCAGATTTAGGTTTAATGATGTAGTATCTCACTCTTCTTGTGATAGGACCAAAATCGTTTAAAAACAAAGAAAATTACTATTTAAAAAAACTATAAGAACGTTTCTTTATGTATTGACTTCTTTTCTAGACAGGGCTGTGGAGTGGAAACAATATTTAAAATGAATTCTGGCTAGCAAGAGTCAAAACCATAAATAAATAAAACACTGCTAGAAAATTACAAAACAAGAGATTAAGATAACTAAAGAAAACATATAAGACATTTGTGTAGATTCACAAAACTCATATTAGAGAAAAACTGAATAAATCTTTATATATAAAATCTTTGGTTATCTTAATCTCTTGTTTTGTGTATATATTTCTTTCTTTTTTTTTTAATACAGTTGGAAGTTTAGTTATTTTGCTCATGGTCCGCATGTACTATTGTTGCCCAACAACAGTTACATTTTACCTTAACCATTAAGGGGGCACAGCAACGCTGAAGTGGTCAAGCTGGCCATAGATATGGGAAGAGTTTTTCTAACCATCTGTTTACCAGAGCTGCCTGCCTACTAGCCTGATGCAATCAGATAACAGACAGATGAAGTTTCACAAAAGTTCTGTGGCCAAGATTATTTTATTCACACAGGACTGGCTGTAAAAAAAAAAAAAAGAAATCTCAAAACTCATAATTGAACATTTCAGTTTCACAGACAGGGCAGAGACAGATGTTTTGGACAAGTACATTATACGTCAGTGCACAATCAGACATTTTTTAATTAATTAATTTATTTATTTACTTATTTATTTATTTGCAGTGGAGGTTGTTTTTTTTGTCGTTGTTTCGTTTCGTTTTGCTTGTTTGTTTGAAAAATATTATTTTATCTCCTGTAGATTTTGTAATTTTACCCACTTACAAAGAAATTAATGCTCTATAATTTTTTATCATAGGTTTACTTTGAAGGATAAATATAAAATATTTAAATCAAAATTCAGAAAAAAAACACATTATACATTAATGTTATAAATTGATTTGCATTTCAGTGAGTAAAATATGTATTTGATCCCCTACCAGCCAACAATAATTCTGGCTCACACAGATTATGTGCTCGGCTTAATTTAAGAAGATGCTCCTAACAACAACTTGTTATGTCACCAAAGCCACCTGTCCACAGAATCTTTATCTTCTATTTAAACATCACCACCAAAAACAAGACAAAAGAGCTGTCAAAGGACATCAAGGACAAGATTGTAGACTTGCGAAAGGCTGGAATGGGCAACAAGATCATCAGCTAGAAGCTTGGTGATAAGGTGACAACTGTTAAAGTGATTATTCACAAATGGAAGAAATACAAAATAACCATCAATTACCCTATGTCTGGAGCTATATCTTGAGAAACGTGAGGGATCAGTCCAGAAATACACGGGAGAAGCTTGTGAATTATCTCAAGGGAACTGGGAACACAGTCACCAAATAAACCATTGGTAACAATACGCCACTATAGTATTTTAAATGGGGACTCAATGCCAACGCATTCTCCACCAATATCTGTAGTATTTTACATGATAATAATGATAACAAATGATTGTGGCGTTGATCAAAATGATATGTAAAGGTTTTATACATAATGTTAGGACATTTAATGTGGGCAAAATACCTGATGCACTTTCCACCATTAATATGTAGGGTTTGCAATGAAGTAGACCGAGAATGACTGCTGCATTCTTTACCTCCATTATGTAGTGTTTAGCTCTGGGTCAGAGGTATATCGAATCTTTAAAGATTTGGGTTAATTTTGTTAAACTGAATTAAAATTTATAGCGTACACTTTATCAACTACCCGTCCAGCGTTTAGTATGATTAAGTGTATCTTACCAATTCTGTTTATCCCGGGGCCGACGATGAGGTTATGTAATGTAAGATCTGGTAATGTAAGATCTGGGCAAATGTTTAAACTTTAAAATACATGACCAAGACAACAATTCTTTATAAAGAAACAAGAATTTATTTGAACTAATCTACGATACATGAAACTACGCTACTTGAACACACGCATGCACACACATACACACACAGTTTAGAGGGTGAAAGTTAATGAAGTTCATCTAGTACTGTTTACTAGACTTGGGTTTAATCTTACAGTTTTAGGTATGAAATGAGCACCATTTTTCAGCAAGGTATGCAGCTTTGTTTGTATACTTGCGTTATGTTTTGCTCTCATCTTGTGGTTCACCTCCGGTGAAGGGAATCACGGCGTTGCTGATTGGTTGGTGCTTTGTGGTTGAAATGACGTCTTTCAGGAAAGCTCTTCTGTGGGTTTCTCCGTTGCAGTTCTGGCACGAAGTCTCGTTGAGAGTTCTCGAAGAGCGGATAATGTCAGTGAAGGCGGCGTAGCGCCCACAAGGGCGGAAGCCCGAGCGGTGTGCTTGCTTCCTTCAGATGATCATGATAACGACGAAGATGTAGACGGCGACAGAAGCATATTTAAACTTCCTCTCCCATGCCTGGTTGTTTCCTGCAGCTTAGTTTTACAAGCTCTTCTTTATGTTCCCGAATGAGTCAAGGTTATTGGGATGGCGCCATGATGACTGGGGGAGAGGTTCTGGAATGTGATCGATTGTTTACTCTCTTTGGGGTGTGCTCATCCCTACACCACCATGGATTGAAATCTGTCTGGGAGAAGGTCTGTCTGAAGTTTGCCAATGAACGGAGAAGTGATGTGGTCAGATAAGACTAAACTTTAGCTCTTTGACATCAATTTGAAAATTGAAAAAAAAAAAAATGCTGAGAACATCATCCCTACATTCAAGCATGGAGGTGGAAACATCATGGGTTTGCTTTGCTAAAGGTACATGCCACATTTAGCGGCTAATAATTGTAAAGTCTTGGATGAGAACACCCTAAAGATGGGCCATGGATGGGTCTACCAGCATGACAATGACCCAAAACATACAGCAAAGCAACAAAGGAGTGGCTCAATAAGCACATTAAGGTCATGGAGTGGCCTAGCCGGTCTCAAATATTAATCCTACAGAAGATTTATGGAGGGAGCAGAAACATTGAGTTGCCAAGTGACAGGCAAGAAACCTTAAGCATTTAGAGAAGATCTGTAAAGAATAGTGGACCAAAATCCCTCCTGATATGAGTGCAAACCCGGAAACCAACTACAAGAAATGTCCTGATTCTGTGCTTGGTTTATCCACCAAGAACAAACTCGTGTTTTTCTTGGGGATCAAATACTTGTTTTACTCATTGAAATTTAACTCAATTTATAGTAGAACCTACTGTATGTATCATGTGTTTTTATATATCCTGGTTTTATCCTTGAAAATTTAAAATTATATGCCCTTAATTACTTTGTAAGTGGGAAAACTCACAACATTTGCAGGGGATCAAATAATTATTATTCCAAACTGTATACTATATAAAATCACTGGAAGATCTTAACTGGAGTGTCATGAATTTTGGTTGGACACTAGACAGTAGTAAAAGTCATCATGCTATGAATGTGTTATTTAATCTTGATTCCATTTGGTTAATCCATGATTCTTACCATAGCAGCTATTGGCCAATTAAATTAAGGTGTTCATTTGATTTGTGGTGCAGTTGGATTTGGAATTTGGGAACTCCGATTAACATATTCTGAATGTCTTTGGACTATGGGAGGAAACCAGAATACCCGTAGAAAACCCACCAAGCATGGGGAGAACATGACGCCTCCATGCACCCCAAGGCAGAAATTGAACCCTGATCCTGGATGTGCAACAGTGCTAACCACTAAGCCACATATCACTACATATACGTACAAAGCGAAATACATTATTTAATGCACTAATATTTTGTTTTACTGCCAAAGTGTTGGCCAATTCTTGTGTAAAAATTATTCCTCATGCTCCTAGAACATCTCTTTGACAAACTGCAAATGCCATTAGAGAAGTAAAAAAAAAAATGCATCAATGGGATAGGCCCATCACTTAATACATCCAGATTGTCAGCTGTCTTAATTTTATTGCCAGACCTGACCGACTGAAGCAACCACAGATCATATTACTTCTTCCAGAAATTTGTACTATGGGCACTATGCATGATGGGTGCATCGCTTAATGCACTTCACATCTTACCCTTATGCCTCGGGCCAATCTGGACACCACATGATGTTTTTCCATTGCTCCAAATTTCAATCTTCGTGCTCCCTTGCAAATTGAGGCTTTTTGATACGATTAGCCTCACTGACAAGTGGCTTTCTTATGGCCACACAGCTGTTTAGTCAAACTCCTGTGAGTTTTCATCACCTTGGGTATGTCGAAGTGCTCTTTCATTATTAAACATAGCTGTGATTTCTACTGTTGATATTTTTCTGATGCAACTTCAAACAGTGTTTAAATGATCTCTATATTTTTTTTTCCCCCAACCTTCTTTCTTCCATGATGCTGATGGTTCAGCAGTATCCTATCAGGATTTAATAATGTGTTGTAGGGTTGGCAACCTAATTCCAATAATCTTCTCAGTAATGTTACCCACTTCTCAGGCAGCAACTTTTTTAGTCAAATGCTCTATTTAAAAAAAAAAATACAATTCTGAAAATACTTTGGTCTTTTCCGGAAGCTAAACCTGTGCCATAAATGAAATGTTGAGTAGAAGTGAAGTTATGAGCAATTATGTGCCAGAAAATAAACAGTGTAATGTGGGTGCGACACACTGGGGGCTTAAATTGACCGCTGGACTGAATTCAATGAAACTTTTGCAGTTCTTAGATACCTGCCTGAAGTTTAATTGGCACTGTAACTGAAATAAAAATGTTGAATAAAGCGATGTTATGAACAGTTATTCAATTCAATTTGTATAGCGCTTTTAACAATTGAGAGTAAAGTAAGAAGTAAGTTTGTATGAAATGTGAATGTGTATAAATGAAAATGATAAGATTGTCCCTGATGAGCAAGCCGAGGGTGACGGTGGCAAGGAAAACCTCCCTGAGATGGTAATAGGAAGAAACCTTGAGAGGAACCAGACTCAACAGGGAACCCATCCTCATTTGGGTGAAACGAGGTGTTATGTGAAAGTTATGTGTCAGATATAATAATCTACTTTTAAAAAAGCTTGTAAAAGGCTACTTGCTTAATTTAAATGAACACCTGCACTAATAGATATTAATTAAAACAATATTTTTACTGGGATTACTTAATATTTTCACCACTGAAATAACAGCACTGAAGTGGTTTAAGTTAATTTAACACTAGAGTTGTACAGAAAGACAGACAGACATGTTGTTACGTTTTTGGGTGTGCGAGGCATAGATGCAGAAGTCTCGATGTTTTTAAAGAGAATGGTGTTTATTTAAAGAAAACAGAGGAATTAAACAAACAAATATACTTTAATTATAAAACAAACCAAAACACGAATAAAGGTAATGGAAGTCATGAACAAAACCTACAGCCTGATATTATGTTAAATTAACAGTTGCAAGACACCCAAAAGAACTAAAACAAGCTATTTATAAAGAAACTAATGACCAACTCGGTTCAGGTGGACGCCCATGTCACCTGACCGAGTTGCACACTGGGAAATGAAGTAACAAAATAAACTACAAATAAACAAGACTCAGGGCGCTTTGGCGCCCTCTAGGGGTTATCCCTTACACATGTATATGGGCTTCAACCTGAAATAATAATAATATCACTGTTTACATTAAACCTGATCAGTTTATATTTAACTTTAACCTTTTATTTATTCCTACAACTCTTTTCCCATCAACGACGGGCACTTACGCTAGTTCACTATAATTCATAATCCACTATAATCCCCACAAATACAGTCAGTCAAAAAATGTATATATACTTCAGGAAAAGAAAAACTTGTATAAATATTTTAATACTAAATTTATTCACTTATTAATTTAGACATCATGAGATTAATACAAGTGTATGTATTTTTTGGCTGACTCTGTATAATCATTAGGTAAGGTCATAAAATATTTCATGAACATCACTTCTGTAAAAGATTCTGTAAAATTGGCATTATACCAGTATAAGAATTTGAGTGATCAGCCTCATCATCAGTAAAGAGCTAAATCATCACACTCAGCATTTAAATGCATGATAAATTTACAACTGTAAAATTAATACCTTGAACATTTCTGTAAAAACATACTAAGTAAAGAATGGTATCAGCTTCATTTATGAGTGGTCTCCGTCTGTGTTCTTTGAGATGTGTCCTCCACTGGTTTTGAAGTCAATTGCCCTGGCAGTCTAAAACATACAGAAAGTGAGTCGAATGGTTAAATATCTGTCAGTGGTTCTGTGAATAAGTGGAAAACTACCAGGGAACAATATTCATTTGGATTACTGAGAATGGGCAAAGAATGAAGGTAACAAAGCTTTAAAAAAAAACTTTAGCTTTCATATGCACTCAGAGGAGGTCAGAGGCATGATGCAAAGATTTTGTTATTTGTGCAAGAAGATGAACATTTGAAAATACTACCTAAGAAATCATAGCACAATTCAATTAAATGTTATTTGTATAGAGCTTTTAACAATGACAATTGTTCTGACAATGGTCTTTGTCAGAATTGTAAGGAACTTTACAGACTTTTAGATAGTTACAACTTCAATCCACTAATTTGTGGAACAAACGTTTCGAAATGGCACTTTTCTTGACAAAAGAATTGAAGAGATAATGCTAAATAAAAATGACCAAACGGGTAAGCTAGATGCTCAGAGTGTGGTAAGCTAATAGGCTAATGACTATGGTGTACATGACAGTATGGGTTGAGTTAACAAAAAAATAATTTTAATGATTTATTGCAGCTGTTCATAACCTTTTCACCTTGATTCAAGTCCCTGACATTTTACGAAAACTGCAGCTCAAGCCCTACAATGGCTTCATTTATCTCTGTATATTTGTTCCTTAAAATTTTCTCTGCTGGTCTAATTACCATGCCCAGAGCTGCAGCTAAAGAAGGTAAATAAATTAAAGAATAGAGAAAGAAAATCTAGACAAGGCTAAGGCTAGACTGCTGGGTCTCTTTCCGAATATTGCTGGAATGAGATGAAGTCCTTTTTTGTCATTTGGTTTAAAACAATGTGCCTGCTCCTGGGGGCATGCTGTCTAAATTATTTGATGTTTAAATGGGTTGGCCCTAAGACATTCTGTTCAGAAATGCTTTCACAAGGTTTGCTAATGAAATTGGCATATAGGTAACAGTGACTGGTCTTTGTGTGATAATGAATGGAGAAAATGGAGATTTTGTAAGCAGACGGTAGATAAAAAACATGGACATGTTTTTTTTTTTTAATATGCCATTAAATATGGGTTTAGCTGATAGCAATCACATAGGACACATTTTTGAATTCAGTAGGTTTCTATATAAAAGTGGGAAATGGTGCCATGATTCACCCATTGTGAATCCATAATTTAATAGAGAATTACTCAATGGTTAAACTGTAAATAATATTATTAATAATAATAATAATAATAATAATAATAATAATAATACAATTTAGTGCAGACTGGCCTATAAATTAGGATAATTAAAAGACCTTTGTACTGAAGATTGGAGATTACATTATTTAGTAGATATTGAAAGTCTAAATATCTCACTTATCTTTGTATCTAAATTTGTTTTTGATAATTTATTGTTTTTTTTCACAATATAATTTGAATTTGTTTTATCTTAAAATATGGTGTAATTATAAAATAGACAGCACAGACAACTTCATTGTGCTAAAAGTGCAATATTCTAAGATGATGATGAATTCAAGAAGTAAAAGCATTAGGGATAATCTGTTTAAATTACATCATTTTCTGAACAAAAGCATAGACTTAATAACACAGAGACCAATTAGAAAGTGAAAATGTAACTGCATCACTGGTGTTTTTTCTAAAACAGCAAGGGAGTATTTTTACGAATGCTAATAAAAATACATCATTCATATACTATAGCTATATATTTGTGCAACTTAGCCAAAAATGAATTGCCACCCCATAAAACATCAATCAATGTTATAAATATGTCAACCCTACTAATATATGTAGTAGACGAGCAGAGAGAAGGAAATCCCTAAAGTATTCATGTCAGTTTATTTTAGCTTTAGGAGAAATCCAATGCTTGTATAGCAAGGTTGGTCTGATTGAGTCTCTTCCATTTGCTAAAAATGTTATCTGGAGTTTTATATTGACTTACAGAAGCAAATTGAAATTGATGGAATAGGTTTCTATCGACGTGTGGCATCTGTTCATATATGCATGAGCAGCTAAGCCAAAACAGGTTTCTTTATTAATGGACTGACACAAAACTCCATCAACAAATAATGTCCACTGGCACCTGGTCGAGATTGGATTTTTACATTAATGTCAAAACTCATTTTAAGCTCACTATTGCAAACATTCCATTTTTAGTACGTGTTTTCAGATGATGGGATTTAAAAAAGCACATAATAGATTATTTATATACATAATTGATTAATATATATATATATATATATATATATATATATATATTATGTATGATATTTATATAATATAGTTTTACATTCAAAACTATATATTAAATAATATATTATTATCCAAACATGAATGTGTATCTCTTTACTTTGCAAAGTATTTTATAAATAAAAGAATTTGCTTTGGTGAGTGCACACATGTGCTGCATCTCAAATACACAATAACATACTGAACAATGCATGCAATATTAGAAATATTAAAATTAGGCATTAAGCTGAAAGAAATTCACAGTAAAAAATAGAATAATAGAATTAATTATTGCCCTGCGATGGATTGGCACCCTGTCCAGGGTGTACCCTGCCATGTGCCCTAAGTCTCATGGGATAGGCTTCAGGCCCCCCGTGACCCTGAATACAGGATTAAGCGGTATAGACGATGAGTGAGTGAGTGAGTGAGAGAATTAAGTATCGGATAGAATTAGGCAGTTGAAAGTAACCAGAAGATAAAAAATATAAATATACTGTACACAAAGGAGGAAATCGACATACAAACTTCTTTACCATTTATCAAATAAAACATGTTAATCCCCACCTCCCCAAGATGCTTGGCCTCTAAATTAAGGGGGAAAAGCCACTTGCATGCCAGTTCAAATCTACCTTTGTTTCTTCTTTTCTTCTTGAAGATCACTTATTTATAGACAATCACACAATTTAGCTGTTTTTAAATAAACATATATAGGCTCAGGACTGTGCAGTACTGTATATAGTGACATATACAGTATATTACCTATTTTTTACCATATAGTGACCTTTTTTTTTTCAGCACAAATCAGACAATAGGAGAAACTGAATTTTAGTTCATTTTAACCAACAACCCAAAAATAATTTTAAGCTTGCCCACTGTGTAAAGTATATTAATGACCAGATAAGAAAGAATTTTGCTCTCAGTAAGTGATAACCTTGATAATCTTGCTTAATTTATTTATGCAAGCTGAAATGTTATAGCATTCCACTTTTTGTCTTTCAATCATCTTGATGTCTTGAGAAAATACTGACATTAAATCAAACTTAAAGAAATTATTGCATTGTTTTTGGCACACAAAATGTCCTTTGTGAGTCAAATCCGATGAGTCATGTTTGCTGTCTTAATTTTACTACATAAATATTTTTTTTGTATTACTTTTGTAAAGCAGAACCAGAGAGACCTGGTCCATCCAATTTTGGATAACAAATCTAGAGAGTATAAATCCATGGTATTAGTCTAATATCTAAGTGAAGCTCAGACCAGAGGGCTCAGTTAAAATGATGTATCATATGGCATTTTATACAACTGTGTCATATGTGCAGATGGAGAATTTAACTAATTGTACATTAAGGGGAATCAGTGAGAACTGTAAAAATGAGGTTGAATTTCCATGATCAGTCAGATGGTTAGTGCAGTCAGATGGAAAAACCAAAGAAACTCTACATTAAAGTCCATTCGTGGTATATTAACAGATTTAACAGTATAGCTAGTAACTACAAAAAATCTGCATGATCCTATATACAGTATCTGATGTCAGAGAAAAGATCCCTGTTATGACACAATGGAGAGCTATTGTAGAATGAAATTGCAGTTGACAGAAAAGACTTCATGTGCTGTTCTTTGTCACAGATGAGCTGATGTATTCTCATACTGCCTGTAATTTTGAGTATAATTGCTTTCATTTTTCCCCATATGTTCAGTACTCAGTATTTACAGATTATAATTTACTGTTTATATGTAGATCAATGTAAAATTCAATATTATCTAATTAAAAGTTTTGTGGACTCACACTTTCAGTTTTTAAGACAAGGCATGTCTTTACCTCTGGAATAAGAAAACAGAATTCCCTTGCACTCAAAGTACATTTTAAATCTACGTATTACTGTATACAGTGTATGCAATGGACTTCTCACCAGTTCAGCTCTTGCTGAGCTCTTTTAGAGACCTCTTAACAAAAGAATCTGTAATCACATGTAATTATTATGGTTATCTTTCAAGAACCAGGGCAAAATGAAAGGTCTTGGATGATGGGTTGTATTGTGTATTTTATGCTTGGTTTTTCAGTGAGAGCTTGGCATATAGTGTAGGTTCTGGGGATAGTTTATGGTATTGGGGAAGTTTATTTTACTTCTAGCAGTTGTTAAAATGTCACCAAAAATCTGAAAGTTAAAAAAGCTAAGAAAATCAGTGAAATAAGAAACTGGTACTTTAACTTATCTAAACAATATAGTATTAATTTGCCACAAAATGTATAATAACAAAGCATCTTAGTAATTTGGAGGCCTCAGGCAAAGACCAGTGTAATGCAACAGGAGCTACAGTAGCAAACAAAAACTATTTGCAGGCAGCTCATTTCAGTCATAAAGCCACAGAGCTAAAGGGCAGATCCAAATGAAAACGGACCTTCAAATGACCTTCAGTGCGGTTAAATAATACAACATGCCAAAACCATCCTAAGTATAATCATTCAACACAAAAAATGTGCAATTAATGCAATTAATAAGGACTTTGAACATTTTTTAGGAGTATGCATCCAAGGTCCATAACTGTGCATGTATGTGTGTGAGGAACGAGACAAAAGACAGAACAGCATATAAAACTAAACTGATTGGACTTGCTTTGTTTCCTTCACACTTGTGTTAGAGCACATTACATCACTCAACACGTTTGTACATGACACATACAGTATGTTGCACATTTCATGTTCCTGTTGAAAAAAAAAATAATGACTAACTTGCACTTTGGACAATAAAAATGGACAATAACAAAGCCATCATTTCATTTCATACTCATACTGCTGCTGTCATAACTACTTGCCATATATCTTTACCCATTTATACCTGTACTCTTTTAGTGATTATTGCACATCCTGCAGATTCTGTTCATACATTTGATATATTTCTATTTAAATGTTTTATTTTGTTGCAACTTAAATATATAAATTTGTAGATTGTACATTCATCCCAAATTATATATATATATATATATATATATATATATATATACAGTATTTTAAAAATTTTTCCTATTGCTTTCCATTTTTATGTCAGAAACAGTTGTATAAGCATTTCACTTCACGTCCTTCTAAGAAAATGCTTTTAAAGAAGCCCAATTGGTTTAGGGAGTTGAAGCCACAGCAGGTGTTGTTCGGACATGAATATGAGTTGTCATGGTTTGTGGCAGCTAAATAATTAGGAGTGAAATGAAGCATAGAGACAACCTGGGGGATGGCTACACTGGGATCAGAGAACAGGACATATCCTGATATGGCCATGATTTGTCCTGCAAAGTACATGGCTGTGGTTAGCTGCTTTAGGCCATGTTACAGAGGTTGGCCACTGCCTCCTATAGATGCTAAACCATACCAGTCTTAACATGCTGCTTACTGTTGGACTTACAGTATTATGGGTCTCACATTGAATGAAGGCTTTCTTGACTCCGAATTCTGCTTAGGGACATGGCCATTTTGCCAGCAGAAAGAGTTCCCCAGAACAAGCTACACTCGGTTTATATCAAATTCTGGCTACAGGTAAAACTGGTACCCTTTCTTCCATATTTTCTTAATGAGCTTTCATTTTTTTTTATTAAATTTTTTTTTTTTTTTAAGCAGCATACTCTGATGATATTGCTCCTCTAATGTTAGACTGGAAATGAAAATTAACATGACAAACAGACGAGACAGTGGTACACACATTAAAATATCCCACCACAGTTATTCAAAATGTATGGACTCTCAGAACACAGCTTGAATAATCAAATTAGTGGAGTAGATGTAACAAATGAACATTTTTCTTCAGAAGTAATTTTACTTTGTATATATAATGTACTGTATATGAGGTATCTCTTTCTTTCTTTTTTTCTTTCTTTCTTTTACATGTTACTAAACTGATTGTCCACACACATAATAGACACAAATACCCAGATAAAACAGGCCAGTTGATCCCAGAGGGATGTTTTATATATAAAGTGATAAAAGAAGAAAGGAAAGGAGTAAAAAGAAAGATCCAGGTGGCTGTGCCTAAGGTGGGTGTAGTGGTAGCATTGCGGTGTGAGGCAGCTGTTTGCACATGGATTAGGTTCTCGCTACTGAGCTGGCTTCCTTAGGGATATCTGAGTAGGAAGAAGAGAGAAATGAAAATTAATGCACAAATTAGACACACTGTAGCACATATGTAAGCTCCTTCTAAGCAGCAGTGTTTTTATCCCACTCTCCACTGGCTGCCAGCTGGGAAGGTTTGAAATGATCAGTGGTTTCCAACCATGGGTGATTGGACTTGGTTATGCTTTGGACTCAAATTGCCATCATTTTTGCTTTTAGATGTATTGTAGGAGTGTTGGTGGTGGGAAACGTGGGGAAGTAGTAGCTCATAGGTTAAGGCTCATTACTTGTTATTATATACAATCACAACATGGTTATGAATGCGGAACATTTAGGGCAAAAGTCATTCATCATACAGTATATAGCCCTATTGTACTAATATATGTGCTACCTGGAAAAAATTATTCTGGCTTCGTTTAGGACTATGGGTTGTTTGTTGCCTCAAAGCAACACCATTTCACAAAGGTAATAAATCACGGTGGGAAGAAAAATTATTTAATCAGCAAATGCAGAAAGAACACATTACAAATTTAAAAACAAGATTAAAGGTGTGTTACAGATTGATAAGAATATAAGTCAGTGTCACTTAAAGGTTTGATTTACTTTAACAAATCTAAATCTCAACTTTTCTCAAGTTTTCTTTTCTATGACCGTTCTAAAATAAAATATAAATGTACAATTTTATGAGTCTATTTAACAAAATCTGTTTGTAAGGAATGACCCCCACACATACGTTTTTTTTTTTTTTATGTATTCTTTAGCCATAATATGCAGCCATAATATGAAAATATTTAGCATTTTATACGAACTGTACTGCATTTTTAATCATTTTACATTATTCATTACCGCCTGTGTTCCTGTATTACTAAAGTTATCCCTTGCATAACTAAAGCTATAGGCAACAAAATATGAATATTTTTATTTGTTTGTTTATATGAAGCAAAAGCTAAGCAAATCAAATTAAACACATTAAGACATTCATGAACATATTTATTTATTTAGTAAACTGAATACATTCACAGTTTGATTATAATATACACAAATTAGTGTACTAAACCATATTTGGTGCAATAATTCAAATAAATCATACAGTGGACATGAGAGAGAGAGAGAGAGAGAGAGAGAGAGAGAGAGAGAGAGAGAGAGAGAGAGAGTTTAATTTGGACTTATTGTGGCAAAGAATTATGACCATTAAATGACATTAGTCTGCAATAGGCTGATTGGCTAGAGGCCGTTTTCATATTTTATGTGTGATATTAACAACTGGTCATGTTTCACTATAATAAATCATAAACTTTTCTCTTATTATTTTTATTTTCCTTTCATCTCCGCAGCTGCGCCCTGCAATTTGTATTGTCTTACAAAGTAGATCCAGGTTCTCTATCACTAAGCACAAGAATGTGTCAATGTCAATGGTAGTGCTTCGCTATTAAAGAGACACACATTAAATCATGAAGTCTTGTATGACTAGTAAATCACATGTAGCTAATTAAAGCTCATGGCTGAAAATTTTACAAATTTTATCCTAGTTATTGTGAAAAGTAGAACAGGATGATTGCTCAGGAGGTTTGAACAGGAACAGGTGACCGAAACATACATGAACAGGGAATGACAAACAGACCACTCTGACAGTATAGGGAAGAGAAAACAACTGGGATAGGAATAATCGAGGGTGAATTTGACCCTGTGGTACTATAGGTGTGGTAAATGTTCTATAACAATTTCTCTTCATAATTCATTGGTTAGAGCTCATTGCTAGTCATTTGAAGGTTGAGAGATTAATCAAATGACTGCATGAAACTTAATGCCCAGTTCTCACTTCACAATTTCTGCTACATTCAAAAATGGTGTATGCCTTTGGCTTCGACACACTCTTACGTCATTAGCCATGGTGAAGCAGCAGAGCGCTAAAGGCAGAGCGAAAGCAAAATAAACTGGCACTACATAAAGGCACTGAAAAACCAATGATTTATTTGAGAAAACGATTATTACCTAAAAAATGACTTGACAGTGCACTGTAAGGGTCTACAGGTCCCAGCAGAAAAACCTGTAATAATCAACACAGAGCTATGGGTGTTATAAAATATACTTCATATAGTATTTATATGATATATGATTCAAATAATAAATATAATAATTATTACATGAAATGCACTGACTTAAACTGTTTATTTTTTTTATAGTTCTGAGTTTAACAAGCATGTAACAAGCAAGTAATTGCTTATCAATAAAAAAAAAATACTACACGTGCCTTGCTACCATGTGACACAATGCTGATATGGTGCCTAGAACTGAATTAGAACTAAATAGGATGTATGACCGTTGGTAGACATGTGAGTCACACAAAAAAAATCACAACTCCCTTGTGATGATTTTTTGAGCCTGTTCAATATTTTTGTAGCCCCTGCTGGTACACACCCAGAATTTTACCATACTATTACCCAAGACTCATGAGGTTTCATGACTTCATAGAGATCTGTATTCAAATATGTGTATAATATGTGTCACTGTAGGGATTAGAGAGATTAAAATGGGCATGGATATGGTGCAGTATCAGGTTCTCTCATGCTGAGGAAAGGAAATAACATGAGATGCAATGCTATTACTGCTACAATGATGGAGGGCAATTTACTGAGCAATTTGAACTACAATTGATTTCACAGTCTTGATTGAGCACCGCTTGGAAGGCTGTAGTGATATGTTTCAAAGTAGGATCTGACTGTTTACCTGACAGAAAATAATGACTCTTTCTGTACCATCACTAATTTACAAAAAGTAATCCTGACAAACTCTCTCTTAGTGTGTGTGTGTGTGGGTGAGTGTGTGTGTGTGTGTGTGTGTGTGTGTGTGTGTGTGTGTGTGTGTGTGTGTGTGTGTGTGTGTGTGTGTGTGTGGGTGTGTGGGTGAGTGGGTGAGTGTGTGGGTGTGTGTGGCCAGCAAATACCATTGCTTTCCATATTCTATCCTACCAAATTGACTACACTGTCCACAGGTGTCACAAAATATTTCTGTCTTTGTTAATTTAAACATTGCCCTAACCTCATCACATTAGGCAGGTTTATTATAGTTTCCCCCTCCTAGGAGGAAGTACTGTCTAAGTATCCAATCATAATGCCTGGGCTTTATTTTGCAATATGATAGTGGCCTGTCATCTTATATTATACTGATTTGAGCTTCTGGGATCCTCTATCCACAAGCCTGGTCTGGACTGCAAGCTGACTGTCTAGTGCAAGAGTATTGTGTGTGTGTGTGTGTGTGTGTGTGTGTGTGTGTGTGTGTGTGTGTGTGTGTGTGTGTGTGTGTGTGTGTGTGTTTGTGTGTGTGTGTGTATGTGTGTATGTATGTGTATGCGTGTGTGCGTGCGTGCGTGCGTGCGTGCGTGTGTGTGTGCCACAACACATTTGTAATGTCTGCACATATGTGTATGTGTTAAAGCTAATATAGCTGTGAAGATTTCTGGCCACAGTTGTGTTCACACTTACTGTCAACAGCTGTTTGTCTTGAACAGATGTGAAAATTGCGATCTAATTCTAATGTCAAATCAATGCTGAATTATTGACCTGTTACTTGTCAGAACATCATATGAGTCAGCTGGTTTGATTTGGCATCAATCTGGCAGCAATTTCCCAGCTGCAAATGGGTATAAAGTGCTGCACATAATGTCTTGGTGCTATGAAAGCATGGTATTATACACTACTCAAAACGTAAGACTGACCCTGAATGTCTCTCACTCAAACCTCAAAGTCTGGCTTTCACTGTCAAATCTCCACCCCTCTAATTGTCATTAGTGCTTACCAAAGAGTGCAGCCTATTGCAATGCCCTTGTGACACCTCCACACCTGTTTTGAGTAATGTTTAAAAAACCCTTTTGTTGAAACAGTAGAGGCAAAGCTAGATATCTTTTCAACTCTTAAAAAATGACTTGGACAGCATCAACTGTGTAATGATTATTAAATGTATAGGTTAAACCAACACTGTCTCATGTTTATTTTTGGACTTAACACAAACATACAGTACTTGGTTACCAATTCTTATGGTTGGGATGAAGGTCACAACTCAATCTATTAACATTGCTCTTGCTTTTTAAAATTCATACACTTTTCCAAGATATGCATGATTGACTGCAAAGATTGCAGGCTATAACATGAAAAGACATGGAGATTCAAGCCTTTGCACTAACTCAGGAAAATACACTTGTGACCTTGTGAATAAGCTGAATGGAAATACAAAGTTGCTTCAGAAATAATAATGCAGTGTCAGAATGTGAATGTCAGGTTTTGAGAAGCTGGCATTATATCACTACATATAGGTCTGTTAAAAAATCACAGCAACATATTTCTATAACGAGTAGTAAACTGCACTGAATTATAATTAAAAGTGAATATTTGGCATGACATTTTTTGCCTTTCATAGACATTAGTAGTTGTAGGTTGTTTGTGCAGTTTTGCAAGGAAATGCGTTTGTATATATTTTCCCAGCATCTTGTCGCTGAAAAACTTTGATATAAATGTTGATATACATAAAATACATTTGCTTTTTTTTTTTATTGAAACCTAATATTTGAAAATCATGTTGTACTTTTGAAGTAATGTATAAGTAAAAAATAAGCTTTTGCACTGGACTTATATCATGGAACATATATCACAAAACATTATTTAGCAGTACATTGTACAATAATCAGCCAACATTAACACCATATTATCACATTAACATTATCACATTAACTCACTCACACACTCATTGTCTATATAGATTTCAGGGTCTACTGTATATAGCTTCCAGGGTATTCAGGGTCACGGGGGCCTGGAGCCTATCCCAGGAGACTTAGGGGAAAAGGCAAGGTACACTCTAGACAGGGTGCCGATCCATAGCAGGGAACACACATACACACACTACAGGCAATTTGGGAATGCCAATTAGCTTAATCTGCAGGTCTTTGGACTGTGGGAGGAAACCAGAGTACCCAGAGGAGTCCCACAAAGCATGTGAAGAACATGCAAACTCCACGCACACAGACACAGGAATCGACCCTGGCTGGGAATCAAACCTGGACCAAGATGGCAGTGCTAACCACGACACCACCATGCCGCATTATACATTAATATTGGTTATTAATTATAGAACAGTAAACTGGTGACAGGATCATGGTCTGATTCAGACTACCTGGTCTGATTCCAGAGAAAAGCCAATGCAGCACAACTCACCAAAATAAGTGAGTAAGTGATGCACCAGAACACCAAGTGCACCACAGCAGTAAACAGGCCCCAATGCTGCAGATCCAGCCTACAAATTTCCCAGCTCCCAGAATCCACTGCATGTGTCCTGGTGCCAGACAAATTTTGCATTGTAATATTATGATTGAATGGTCTATGTTATATATAAATGTTTGTGGTTGCAAAGCATTGTGTGTGTTGAACATCCTTTCTAGAATTTATTGAACATTTGCTATTATAATAACCTCCACTCATCTAGGGAGTCTTTCAACTAGATTTTGGAGAGGAGCTCTGGAGATTTGTCTTTTTACCCTAAAAAGCATTAGTACATTAGCATTAGCACTTCTTACCGGGTAAGGAGGCCAGGTCAAGTTGAATAGAGACCACTCAAGTTCTTCCACTCCAGTCTTAGCAAACCATCTTAATGGAACTTGTTTCATGGACAAAGTATTACTAAAGCAGATTTTAATTCTATTTAAGTAAAATTATAATGTTGCAGGTCACAAAGGCATCTCATATAAGTGTGTGCTTGCAACAGTTTGGGAAACAACCATGCAAGTAGGGTAAAATATCACGGTTTCACAGTATCATGGTAATTGTAAATAATAATTAATTAATACATTGACACTTAAAGGAATTAAGTGGTTTTAGTTGAACAAACACTTTAATAGACACTTAATTTTATTGTTAATGTAATTAATGAGAACCCCCCCCCCCACCAAAAGTAAATAAAATAGAAAGAAAGGTGTACATGTCCTATTTTGAAAAAAAAAAATGGTGAAAAAATAAAGGAAAATAGTTTTTTTTTCCCTTTTCTTTTTTAATGTTTTCTCTTTTCTGGAAGTAAAACAAATAAAAAAAGCGAAAAGTGCAGGACCTTTTGTTACTGCTGTTTTCCTGATATAAAATTTTCAAAGAAGCATGTCTTTTTTAATTTCCTTTCAGGCAAGGTTATGATGAAGAAATGTAAGCATCTGGAGATTTTAAGGGCTCAGACTTGACCGCTGAGGTGCCAGAATGTGTCTGCTTCTGTAAGACCAGCAGCTATTGGTGCTCACCTTGACAACCCAGCTGTAGTCTAACAATAGCTTGGCTTTCCTTACTAGCCAGTCTCCTTACATGCTTATTAAAGAGAGTTGGGTCTCCCTGATTCTTTTCATGAACTCCCAATTAAATCAGCCAATATAATTCCCCTTGCAATGTTCCCCTTCACTGTTGTTCTAAAGCATTTTTGGCAAAACGACTGTTGGATTTATGAGTGTTTAATGAATGTTCCATGAGTGCATTATGGAGGGGCGGGGCTATTTACAGATAAGTCTGGGTGCTTGTGTAAGAGAGAAACTTAGCAAAACAAGGAGGTACAATTTTACCAACAAAATAAATAAATAAATAAATAAGACATTAATATTTTGTGGCCACTAATGATATTGTGGAGGAGTATATTACACTGTACTGTGTCACCAGAACTAGTTTTTTTTTAAAAACCTAAACAGAGGATAAAATGGTTATTATCAATTATTAAAAATTTATAGATTACTGATTGTCCATATGTTTAAGAATCATTCAAGAAAAAAAGTGCGAAATGCCAAGGCAATGTGGAAAATTATTTTTACATCGAATTTAAACATTTACGTTTTTTATTAGGGATTAAAATTATCTGCATGGAGAGATGGGTGAACATATTATATTTGATTTGTGACATAATACTCACATCTCCCTGATGTGTGTGTGTGTTGCACCATTCACTGAGCCTAAAACTCAGTCAGGAGGTAAGGAGATGTCTATGCATTTTCATACCATGGTATACTGCTACAACCCAAATACTATATGGCTGTGAGGTTCAAGTGCCCACATGCTTTTGGCCATATAGTGTGCCACATATATAAGAGCTACATAGGATAAAGCTTTTATTGTTTTTAAAACGCATTATTTAAAAAAAAAAAAAAAAAAAAGTACAGTATAAAACCTAGAAACAAATTGTCTATTCATATAATTCATTGATTAGAACTAAATGTGCCTTTTAAATTGTGTTATTAACTGAGGGCAAGGCTTCATATATTTGGTCATAATGAGTAAGAAGAAACAGAATTTTCTTTTTGTTATTAAATTATTTCTTTTCAAGTGTCCATAGCTTCTTCAATAACATTAATTTGAACCTAAATTACTCTGTCTCTAGTATCCTGGGTTTGATAAGAAATTGATTTGAAAGTTTCAACCTCGGTCTGACATCTCTACGGGAAAACAGAACCTATTACAGGCCCAGTCAGAGCCACTTTATGACCACCCCCTACAGCTACAGTAACTATCTCTGAGTTTAATATTAAACCTTCACAGTGGGACAACCAACCAAATGCTGATGTGATGTTGATTTCGATTAACTGTTTTAAGAGGGCATATTTTTTCTCTTCCCAAATTAATAATAATAATAATAGAAAGACTTCAATATATGCATATAGAATTAGAGAAATAGACAAGTCCCGGTTTAGCTTGCATGTGACAGTTGTTTTATTGCTATAAAAGGAAAAAAAATACTATGTCTAATTAATTGTTTGTTTGTTTGCCCTGAAGGTCTGAACACTATTGCACAGTTATATTTTCCTCTCTCTCTCTCTCTCTCTCTCTCTCTCTCTCTCTCTTTATGATTCAATATATGTTTTGTGTTATTAAAATGTTCTTGTAGTCTATGACAGCTCTTGTGGAATTTGAAGGCTGCATGTGTTGATATGTATTAATGATGAATATGCTCTACGATGCTAATCACAATGAAAAAAATTCTTGAGTTGTTTTAATTTTTCTGTGTGCAAGGACATGCCTTTGTTTCATTGACCATTTTCAACCTTTTATTACAAAAAGGAATTTACATACAGACTGCTACTGCTGTGGAAAATGGTGAAAAAATGGACATAGGAATATTAATGCAGTGGATAATGTTTCAGGATCTTACCTGTCAGAATAATTTAAATGCAGCTGATAGATGGATCTCAATTTAAATATTGTGCTGAGAATGAATAGGTCAGTCTAATTAAGATACAATTAAACTGTCCCTGTGCCCAGTTAAAATAATTTCTTTGCTGACTGCATGTTTTAGCGATACAAAATCACGTTTAACCTTGAGAATTGCACACCATCACTTTGCTTTTAAGATATTATGCCTATAAAACACAATTGTCAGAAGAGCAACAGGATTAAGTTAAAAAAAAATGAACAGTACAAAAAGTACAGAAAATAATGATTTACCTCTTATAAATTGTATTTTCTGTTCAGTAATAGCCTCCATACCAAACACTAGGAGAATACAGATAGCGTTGAGCCATCAATAGTTGTCAGATGTATTAAAACCTTCACTTAATATAAACATGTTTTGCAGCTTACTTGAGTCTCTAATGCAATCTTAAAGAGCTGAATAAAATCCATGTTAAAAAAGAAAGATAAGTACAGATTTTTGTACGTCTAAATAAAGAAGAACTGATAACATGGTGGTGTGGGGCAAATAATCTACAAGGCTTAAATCAAGACAATATAACTACATTTTGTACCTCTGGTACAAAAAGATTTGTTTCTTTATTTTGTTCTTATTTTGTTTTTTTTAACATAGTCATGAGAGTTAATGTTTTGCTGAGCTCTCACCTTAATCCATACATGTCAGGAATGTGGAATAGGAGATTTTAGATAAAAAACAATATCTTTTTAATTAATTTCTCAAACTCAATCTTTATTATTCAGTCCTTTGTTGCAAAATATTAAACAACACTGGTGCTTTCTCACATCTGAAAGGTCGGAAATCGTTGATTAATTTTCTATTCATGGCATGATTCTGATAGTTGTGCTGGGTGCAATTCAAAAGATAACATTACATTAATGGTCTACATACCACATTACCATTTTAATAGTTACAACTCATTACCATGGACTATGCCAGATGTTCCACATAATCTGTGCACAAAATTTGTCTTCATAAAAAGTCAAAGTGAATTCAATCTGATTTCTTTTTCCTTCCTTTTTTTTTTTTGTTAACTTCCTTTTCTTTTTTTCGTTTCTGGTATAAAGTACTGTCTAAAATCTTCTAGCATTGAAGGATAGAGAGCTGCGAGAGCTTGAGTTGTGGCACAGTATGTAAAAACCGAGTTGGTTTCAGACAATTGGCAGCCACATACAGTAGCAGTGACAAAAAGACAAAAAGACATCTTTCCATTGTCTCTACACAATTGCAAGTTGTACTTCTCACATTTTGGAAAAATTGTAATTCTGAAAAAGTATCGAGTTTTACAGCTTAATGGAGGAAGGCACATCTGTGCCAAACTATACTAACTATCATCCCTAAAACTGATTGAACAGGAATACGGTCCACATTTATTTTTCACTGTCTTTGTCATATTGGTGGCTGCAGATTCTCAGGAAAAGTGGGGGCCAACGAGGGTCCTGCTTAATGAGCCTTCACCTAAGCGAAGTAATGAGCCCCACCTGGGCTCTTTAGCGTGCAGAATAGATGAGTTCACCTTTCAATGAAGCACAAAATACTATTAACCAGAACAAAAAGTGTACCACTGTCCTTGCATTTCACTCGGACAAAAAGTGCACGCACTCATGATTTTAGTAAGTACATGAAAACTTCTATTTGTAATATCAACCACAGGGTTTTACATTCTAAGCAAGTGTTGCATGATAAAATTACTGAACTACACTGATTTACATGATCTATTATTCACTGACTTATTTAATCTTTTTTTCACCTGGGTCTTTGCTGATTGAAATGCAAATTATTGGGACAGCAGATTTATAATGAATAATTGAAAAAATATATTAAGGCAAACGTCAGGCTTTTTTATTCACTTGCACTCTGATGAAGTAAATTGGTAGTTAATGAAAGCTTAGTGAAGGCATCTTGTGTAATTGCATTTCATCACTGTTTAAGTGACTTATTGACTCCACATCGATATGTAAATTAGGCTGCAAGAGAACAGTATTAATTGAAAGGTGTCTGTAGGTGGGAAAGAACAAAAATATCACAAAAATCACACTAAGGTGTAACTTATAGCTGTCAATCAAAAGTTCAGCAAAGTAATACTATGATTAATGTTCACAGCAAGTAGGGAAGAGATCCCTAATCTTTCTCCTGCGAGTGAAAAGAAAGATGTCACAGTTCATTACATCACATATCCATCATTTTTGCTGTTATGCTGTAGTGTCTGATCCAGACATGTGTTTTTCTTCAGTGTGTTGGTATATGTGGCACTTTCCATGAGGTGTCCCTGCAGGGACATGTGGCCTTCCTGAGGCTAGATAAACTGACACATTTGATACAGCTAGAATTGTTTATTACTTCTTTTTTTTATACCCATGTTGAATATTGCCAGATGTGTGTGTGTGTCAGAGGGCCTCTGAGTCCCATCACCTAGCCCTCATCTCCCCAGTATGTACAAGACATATACACCATATTAATTAAGGACATCAGCAATGGTTACATTTGTTTCGCATTTTTATATTTTGTAATAATATTAAGTCATTTTATTATTATTTTAACTGATGCATAGAGTGAAATGTATTTAATATATTTTATTTATATGAGCTGTTCAAGTTAAGATGTTCTACTGCTTTTAAGCACATAATTTTGATAGATTACTGAATTTGATAGATTGAAATAACAGAAAAATTATTTTTAAAAATGAAAAGAAAAAAAACATACTACTCTATTCTCCAACTGCATGCCAGTCTTCTTTCTGTGCTGCAGTGTGTCAGAGCACAGCAAGCTGCAGATAAAATTCAACCTGAATCCTCCACAGGTAAGTATGACCATGATGTATGAGCTCCATCTCAGATACTTATGACTTGTTCCCACATAATGATAAATTACTCCCTCAAGATCCACTGACATTGTGGTGCTGTCAGATGTGACAGAGAAAGAGGCTAGGTACGGATGGGGAAAAAAATGAAAAAGAAAGAAAGAAAGAAAGAAAGGTAGAAAAGGTTGATTTAGATGTGAAACATGAGACAAGAAATACGAGTCTATACTAGATAGTGTGGGCACACATTCTTTCTCTCCTAGTAATTCAGTTATTTACTCACAAGATATTTGTTTACATTTTAATTCTTGCTATTTTACATTATCTTGGTTTACTGATCACATTTTGGGGGGCTTGAATCTTATCAGTGATCTTTATGTGGAGTTTACATTTTCTCCCCATGCATAATGCGTTTCAAAAACAAATGTTGTTTTATTTTCACACTATTTCTGCACTATGTGTGTAATCTCACAGTAATAATGTCATTACAATTGCACCTGCTCCTACTTTTTGCTGCCAGACACCACGGCACACTTTCAGAAGGCTTGTGGATGTCCATGTCTCGATGGGTCAGAGCTCTTTTTTGTGGCACAAGGGGGACAAAATATTAGGCAGGTGGGTTAAATGTTATGGCTCATTAATTTGTGTGTGTGTGTGTGTGTGTGTGTGTGTGTGTGTGTGTGTGTGTGTGTGTGTGTGTGTGTGTGTGTGTGCCTGTGTGCCTGTGTGTGTGTGTGTGCGTGTGCCTGTGTGCCTGTGTGTGTGCCTGTGTGCCTGTGAGTGTGTGTGTGCGTGTGTGTGTGTGTGTGTGTGTGTGTGTGTGTGTGCGTGCGTGTGTGTGTTTACACATTGCACTCACACACACCATCATGAAGTGCTTTGAGAGGCTCATCATGTGGAACATCAAGACCCTGCTGCCCCACTCACTGGAACCCCTGCAGTTCGTGCACTGTCCCAAATGTTCAATGGACGACATCATTGCCACCACAGTCCATCTGGCACCCACCTTTATTTGAAATTTGTATTGTTTGGTTCTGCTGCACTGTCTTTTAATTTTCTCATTATTTCTTGTGGTTTTAGTAGAACAGTATCGTTTGTGACTGTTTGCACATGCTTGAACTTATGCATTTTGTCTTGTGTTTATATTTTAACTTAGTTATACTGTATGTTGTTTTTGTGTTATATGTAGCACCCCGGTCCTGAGGAACATTGTTTCATATTTCTGTGTACGGTCCCTGCTGTATGTGAATATTGTGCGTAAAAAAAAAAAGCATTTGGCATAAGATGGAATGTGAGCAAAACTATGTACCATTATTAGATTATATCTACACCTTAACGGTCTATGGGAGCCTGTTAGAACACACTACTTATTTAATTTTGCTGCATTTTGTAAGGAAAAACCAAAACCTCTCCTAATAAATTGCCACTTCAGGGTATTTTGTAGAAAAATGCTGCACAGGAGGGCCAGACTTGGCTTAATGCAATAAGGTGCTAGATAAGGTGACCAAAAGTAGCAATACTTGTCTCTTCTAATGATAATTTCTGTATTCATAGCAGCTGTAATTTAGATAAGGAGAGAGTTTTGCTAAATATGATGAATCTTTGTTGATAATAACAACAACAACAAAAAAAACATTACAAATCTATTACATGCAGGCATGTTTAAAAGTTAGTACCCCAAGTTTACTGGTCTGGAGCATTCAAATGTGCTCAAATTGTTAATACAATTCCAAGAGGGAAGGACATACTGTAAGCAATGGTCTTATTCACATTTAGCAGATGCCCTTATCCAGAGTGACTTAAATTTAGATTTGATTATACGTGTGACCAAGGGCCCAACAGGGACAATTAGGCAGTCGTAGGATTTGAACCTGGGACCTTCCAAAACATAGTCCAATTCCTTAACCACTGAGCCATCCCAGACCCAATTTAAAGAAACATTTATTGCTGCACATCAATCTGGAAAGGCTTATACAACCATTACTAAACATTTTTAGTTCAGCGTTCTACAGTGAGGAAGATTATTCACAAGTGGAAAGCATTTAAGACAATGGTTAATCTTTCCAGAAGTGGCCGTCCCAGCACATTCGCCCCAAGGTCAGACTGTGAAATGCTCAGCGAAGTTACATCTCAGACACTGCAGGCCTCACTGTCAAAGTCTTCTGGAAAAATGTCCTATGGACAGATGAGATCAAAGTCGAGTTGTTTGGCCTCAATTCCCTACACAATGTTTGGGGAAAATCAAACAGAATTTCAGCGGAAACACCCACTTTCAAGCATGGTGGTGGTTGAGTAATGATTTGTGTTTATCTTGCAGCCACAGAACCTTGAGTCGTTGAGTTGACCGTGAACTCCTCTGTATACCTCAATATTCTAGAGGCAAATGTGTGGCAAATCAGTCCGACAGCTAAAGCTTGGTCGACAATGATCTGAAGCACACCAGTAAATCTATATCAGAATGGCTGAAAAATAAAAGAATCAAGGTTTTGAAAAGTCTAGACCTCAATCCAACTAAAATGAAGTGGCTTTGTGTGCTTTACGGAAGATGTACATAAGCAAATGCCAAAAACTCAATGAACTGAAGCAATATTGTAAAGAAGAATGGGACCAAATTCCTCCACACATCTTAGAGACTGAAAAAGTAGACTAAAAAGTTTTTACTTACTATTGCCCAGATGCTTCTTTTCTTTTGGGGGTCCTTTTTGTTTAAGTAATTATACCACAGTCAAAAGAAGTGATATGATGTTGTTTGCTTAATACTGTGACTTGCAGATGATTTTTTTTTTTTCTTTTGGGTTTTTCCCTGATTTTCTCCCTAATTTAGTAGTGTCCAACTCCTCCCTGTCACTAGGGGGCTCTCACGTTAAGGCTACTACTACTTCTTAGTCAGGAGGGCCGAAGACTATCACGTGCTTCCTCCAAACCATGTGATGCCAGCCGGCCGCATCTTATCGAACTGCTCGCTCATGCACTGTTGGGGGCGGAGTAACACACTCGGAGGACAGCGCTATCCGCTCCTTCCGCTTGCTTGAGCTCAGACGCCCTTGATTGGCTGTAGAGCCGTGATTAATATGGGAGAACCAAGTACCTCTCATCCCTCCCCTCTGAGAGAGCTCGGCCTATCAGCTCTCTCTAGACCTCCGGCTGCGAGAGGTTACAGCATCACCAGGGAATCGAACTCGTGATGCGCTTTACCACTTTACCACTGCGCCACAATTTTTTATTATTTTTTTCATAACTTAGAAAATAAATCATTAGGGAATGGCTTAGTAAATCTCTTTGTTGACCCTTTATTTGTTGACCAAAAAGATTTTTCCTGTCTAAAAGTAAATTCTACAGTTGAGCCAGCCAAAAAAATTTAATGTTGCACAATAAAAGTTTTTTTGTGCAAAAATGACAACATAAATTACCTTTGCTTTAGGAAGAAATATAATTGTCGAAATCTCTCACAGAACGACAAAAAAATAGAGACTTCACAAAACAGTGACAACAAAGTGCTAATAACCGTGAGGCCCCCCATCACACTGCATCCTAAAATTATTGAAGAATGGACAATGTGCTTTAATCAAGTTCATACTACCTCCTAGCCTCGTCCCTGTCAGGTTCTCAATGTGTTTATCATGTTGTTACTAATTTCCTATCATGCATAGGATCATGTGCTCAAAAGGTCCATTGAGATCAAATCAAGCTATTTCTATGTCCAGTCACATCACACCACACTCTTTCCGGGAGCTTAACGCACGCTTACTTGTTATCGTGTCCAGCGGGTTGGTATAAATAACAAGCACAGTGATTTTCTTCACAAAGTGATGGTGTGAGGAATTGGATCCAGTATTTATACTAATTTCCCTGAAAGTGACATAAACACTAGAAGAAGGTCATATGAACAGCAGACCTACTGTAACATGGAGACCTACTGAAACACGGTCATAACACAAGCATGGAGTGGTCGTTGTGAGAGCTGCATTGACATAGCAACAACACAGTGACACCTTGCTGACAACTTGGAAATCTTTCCTGTCTGCACCATGCTTGTAGTACTTCAGCCCTGAGAGGTGTTGGTTACAATGTTATATGGTCAATTCTTATTAAGTGCTTCCTGTGTCTTGCTGCTACCATGTCTGCACCACTTTGTTAAAAAAAAAAAAAAGCAGGGCAGCTCCACAGCAAGGGAGACAATTACAAACTTGTCCTATGTCCCTGCCAAGTTGTACAAGTTCTTTGTGCGTTCACCTAAATTCCTGCAGACATAGTGGAAAGGTGGCTCATTGTGATGGTGGGGTAAGGGACGCTATGAGGAAACTTGTTATTAATATGAAAGGCAAGGAACCTGCTCTTAAAGAAACAACATGAAAATCATTTAATGCTAACACAAATTGTTTCCCACAGTGAACATGAAAAAGTATAAAATGTTGCCTTACACACATACACACACCCACACACACACACACACACACACACACACACACACACACACATTTTAATCAGCCGATTTGAAATCGTCTTCAAAGACATTGCAGTTGATACCAATTTGGTTAATTTCTCCAGCATAGAAACCCCACATCGAGCCATTAACAATTCAAATGAATTTGTAAAAACGTGAAAACAATTCTACGGTGAATTTTGACATGAGGCACGAATTGTTATTGACATGATAACGCAGAATTTAACAATGTTATACCAAATCCTAAAGAACTGATAAGGAAACCATACCATCACTACCAACATGAAGTGAAATTACAAGGAGATACCGACTATTGCAAACTATTACACCAGCTGAAATTGCTGAACATGCTCCAATTTTCCAACAATAACAACCCTAATGCTAACACTACAGAATTCACACTAAGCCCAAAAGAGGCTGTAAGGAGCTGTTACCAATCGCTACGAAGCTCTTCAGAGGTCATAACAAATTTGCATCGATGTAGATTTGGTAAGAAATTTGGTAGGAAAGTGAAATCGGGGTATAAGGAACATAACCTCCAATATTAATTTTATTTTATTTATTTATTTATTTATTTATTTTTTCTCCCTAATTTAGTCATGTCCAATTCCTCCCCGTCACTAGGGGGCTCCCACATTAAGGCTACTACCGTTGGGGGTGGCGTAACACACTCGGAGGATAGCGCTATCCGCTCCTTCCGTTGCGCAAGCTCACAGACGCCGTGAGATGTAGATCCGTGATTAACGTTGGAGCACTAAGTACCTCTCATCCCTCCCCTCTGAGAGAGCTCGGCCAATCAGCTGTCTAGACCTCCGGCTGTGAGAGGTTACAGCATCACCCAGGATTCGAACTGGCGATCTCCGGATGATAGGGTGAGCGCTTTTACCACTGCGCCACTCGTAGGCCGTCTTATGCTTTCTATGTCTGGATATTTGCATATTTTGCTACTAGAAATGGCACATTACAATATTGTTAGACAGCCAAGCAGTCAGTCAGTCAGATATAATTTATAATTATAGAATAAGATAAATATCTCCTTATATTTTGCTATTCTCCCATGGTACTGTATATGTTCTGAACTCTTCTACAGCTATGGAAGTGGTGGAGAAACTAGTAGTAACAAAGAGACAGAAGGAGACATTTACTATCACCAAGTAGACAACAAGTGATAAGTCCCCAGTCTTTATCCTCTGGCAGACTGCAGTTTACTCAAATAAAAGCTTACAAAGTGATCACCAGCCATTTGGCCAGCACTTCTTTGGGTTTAATTTTTGATTGCCAAGAATTTATAAGCCAACTGTAGATGTGATTCAAGACCTGTGTATGAGAGTCATGCACATTTCCAACGGCAAAAAAAGAAAGAAAAAAAACATATTTATGCTTTATGCAAGCTGTCCCTGGTGAAAATGTTATGTAGCTGTAGTATGGCCCAGCAGTACTGTCACTAAATTCAGCAGTGGCATGGCATTGTCAGGGCAAAATTTTTGATCGTTTTTTTCTGTACCAAATAAGGTCATTATTTCATCTCTGGAAGGTTTTTCTGTAATAACATGCCATCCCAGGCAGGCCACATAGGTGGGACCAGGTGACATCTGCTATCCTTGAAATAAGCCATGCCATCACAATTTCCCTCCCAGCTCAAATCGCAGTTCTTGGAGATTTATTAATGTTGAACAAGTTATTCATAATTAATGCTATTAAAATATCCATAGTCCATGCATATCCATATTTGCTATGTAAAAGCTATGATCTTTTTAAACATGAAGTCTATGTTTTACTAATAAAAATGTACACTCATGATCATATAAAAATATTTTTCTAGGCTAAGAAAATGTAAATTTTGATGTCTTTTTTATATGACAAATTTTATTTAAAGTAAAAATACAAGGATTTTTTTTATGCTTGAAAGTACAAAATTGTATAGGAGGTGTTTGTATGCTGTGCCATTGCAATATCCCATCACTGAAACTAGGTGGTTCAAACCTGGTGCAGCATGACAATGCCGTTATGTACAAAGCATGGTCTGTGAAGACATGTTTTGCCAATAGGTTTGAAAAGAAAGCTCAAATGCCCTGCACAGAGCCCTGGTCTCCTCTACTTGTGAGAATTGATTAAACATCTTTCAACATGTTAGAATTGATTAAAGTTATAACAGGACTGACTAAATTACAGATTGGTCGAAAAACTGGAGCTATTTGAGAAAAAGCAAAAAACAATAATGTAAAAAAAAAAAGGAATATCAGAAAATGACAAATAGTGCAAGACAATGTGAACAGCAATACTGCAGATATGACATTGGATATGGATCAAAAAATATTATAATAGAAGAAAAAATTATTGATAGCTATATCAAAGTTGGTGCAAGGGAAATTTATAGATTATAATGGTAACAGCATAATAATGTTGTAATAGGCCTGATTGTGTAAATGATAAATGGATTGCACACACTTGACTGACTGCATGTACTGTATATATAAACAGCTTACACTGTTTTAAAAATCAGTGTGTGTAGAAGGATAAACCACAAGGTGCTTGGTTTAGAAACCAGTGTATGTGTGTGAGTTGGAACGAGCTGCTTCGTTGCTCTGAGCTGCAAGCTCTTCTTCAGTCTGGTTGACCATACGAAAGCAGACAGTAGTAGAATATACAGGTGGTGGGTGGGGTGTCTGTCCATCGGGCTCTTCCCAGTATCATCATGGGACCCATACACCCCAATCACCACCTGGTTCGGAGCCTGTGATGCAGCTGCTCAATGTGTTCTTTATGTGTATATCTATGTGTGAATTTGCTAAGAATCCACTGGTGTAGGTTGATCTTCCTCAGCTTTTTGATAGTAGTAGAGATAGATTGAGAGGATCCTGCAGAGGCATTTGAATAATGTGAGCTTGAAATCTGGCAACACTGTCAACAGCAGTTCCACTGATGGAGATAGGTTTGAAGTTCATAATCAGCTTGAAGATGTAAACAGCGAACACTTTATAATTCCTGATGTTAACAGTGCTAACTGTTCTTGCTGCATAAGTTTATGAGGAAAAGCCATTAGTTATGATAAGACTACTGTACAATCCATAGGTTGTAATTATGCAAATAAAGAACTGGCCATCGCTGAGCACTGAAACATGTTATGTGTCATGCAGAAGTTGCCAAAGGCAATAAGGTTTGGAATTTATTTCTAATTAATTAATCATTTTAGTTGTAATCATTTTTTTTAAATGCCCACTTGCATCTGACTTCATTTAATATTAGAATGGAAACTTGTGTATACAAAAAGATTGAAAATATATACGAAAAACTCCTATATTAAAAATCAAATCCAGTAATCAGCAAGATCAGGTTCATCACTTAATATGAGAAATAATATGAACAAATCTGAACCCTGAACGCTCTCACCTGTAAACAATGTGTAGCTTTAAACGTGAGACACATTTGACTAACAATTGTGCCAATCTATGTACCAGCCTGTCCTATTGCAGTAACACTGTACTGCTCTCCTCACAGTGGTGAGTTATTAATGATGCAAACGTGTGCAGTTTCTAGTTTCCTATGAGCATGTTTGGAGAGTTGAGAGGAGAGCTGGGATGAAATGGGCCCCAGGGTGACAAAGCACAAGAAAGAAACAGTGCACTGCGGTGGCACCAGAGCACTCATTACTCAAGCGGTGCAGATTCAAGTGTTCCCTTCCCCAACCAAAACAGTTCAAACAGTCATCACTCAGCATAATCTCACCAAAAGTCACAGCTTCTTTATTGCATTCAGGCAACTTGCATGATTGAAAATCCCCAGGAATTCTATTTCTTTTCAAGATTCCAATTTTGTCTATATAAATATTTGTAAGCTGTTTTCTTTTTTTCCTTTGAAACACTCATGCCAATTTATTCAACAGGCAGTGGCTGTATCTTTCCAGTGTATTATGGCGGTAATTGCTGTTCTCATGAGGATGATCAGACAGCCTTTAAAGGAGCCAAATTAAGACTTTTTCAAGTGCCAGGTGGTTTTAGCAATCATTAGACATAATTATTCATTCTGGAGTCCCTATGTATGCGAAGACCCCACCATCACACATTCACTCACACGCGCACACACATAGCATGAAGCTGCAGGCTGGGTATGTACTGTACATAATTATCACTTGAACTACAGAACAATCTTTGGTGCACACCGTCACCTGTGAGATGTGCATAACTGACAACTGTGCTGTATATTTCTGGTTCCATACAATAACATTAAAACTTACACCTTTTGTATTTTATCACATCACCACAAACACACAAGCAGATTCTCCTCTATATTGTTATGGTTGCCAATTATCACAAGACAGTCAAATCCTAATGTATAGAAACACCAGTCCATTAATTTACTCAGTAACCACTTAAATCCTGCCTGGGTTGCAATGGATCAGGAGTCATTTGAGTCATGGATCATTGTGTGTGAGGTGCGAATATACCCTGGGTGAATGCACACATACTTTTACATATTCTTTACACCTAGAGAAAATGAACATACTGTAGCTAATACCATATTGTTTTTTGTTTGTTTGTTTGTTTGTTTTTTTAGGGGTTAGAAATCATAGCAAAAAATATATAATTTAGTTTTTTTTTTAAAGTAAATAGAATATCTTTTATCATCTGAACTTCAAACATATATTTGATATATGCTGTACATGTTAGGTTTATTAGCTGAACAAAGGACATTTTCATTAAAAAATAAAAAATAAAAAAAAACCTAACTTTAGTTTTAAAAAAAATAATTTATATGCATGTTCCTAATAAGCAAGCCAAATGTCAGAACAGTGTCAGGACAGAAGTGTCAAGGTAAAACTCCCTGAGATGATTTGAGGAGTCAGACTCAAAAAGAGAACCCATTTTCATCCAGGTGATCTATCTTCATTATATAGTTGAAGTTATCAACTGTTCACCGATGCAGAACTGAGGGCATAACCATTGTCCTTAATGAAGTTCTCACTATGTGTGTGTATGAGAGAAAGAAAGAGATTATTTGGTTTGTTTACTGTCAATGTCAAATTTAAGGACAATGTACATTGTGTGCAAAGTGTAAGCCGTGGCTCAGGCAAAAAATATCTTAGCAATCTCCGAAATTGTCAATCAACTGATTGTCCACGTACACAAGTGTCGTGCACCAAAATAAACAGGCATGGCAGGAATATGTGGTTATATGCCAAATTGATTGCATCACGATTCCCATCAATGACCTTACCTAAACAAACTCTGAAGTGTCTGATTCCAAAAATACAACGTTAAAATGATGGCTCTTGTGCCATCCAAGATAACTTATACTGATGATTCCCAATATTCTCCCTTAAATGTACAAAGAGTGTATAAATCACAACCACAACACAAATAATTATTTGCAATTAGCTACCCCGCTTATTTATTAATGCATTTACTTATTTTTAATTCAGTAAGGAACACGTGCCTTTTTGTTGACTTATTTCTAAATGCTGACTACATGGTAAGAAAAACTGGTGCACTGGTTCCTTGGATAGAGTTAAGGGTTATTACCTTCCTAAGGGAACTCTGCCTGACAGAGAAACATTGTTGTAGAGCTCAACATAAAAGCTGTTAGGGTTCCCTGAGGAACAAGCAAAAGGCCACTTAAGGAGTCTGGATGTAACAATTTTTCTGTCAAGGTTAAGATAAGTAACTAACGTGACTGAATATTGACCATAGTTAGCTTATAATACTTAACCATTTGTAGTTGTTTTATGGCTATAAATAAGAAATCAATATCAAGTGCTTTGTTTTGCATAGTCGGTCTGAACTGTGAACTGATAAGGCTGCTAAGAATAAATGCATATTGTTCGGCCTATTCATTTTTAACCATTTATATTTTATTTACGTATATATGTACTGTACATTTATATTTATCAACTATTATTTTCCTTTCTTTTAAACAAGCCAGGCTATTACTCCTAATCAGTCCAGAGAAGAAAAAGGAATTACTACCTACCACTAATACAGATAATATATTGAGATGATTTGTACTTAAATATTATACCCATAGAAAAACATAGATACCCATAATTTTACAATGAAATGTTCTTTCTATATGATTTCATTTTCTATACAACTTATCTGGGGTTAATCAATTTGGGCACGGTCATTAACCTACTCTGCATGTCTGTGGACTGTGGGAGGGAACCAGAGCACACGGAAGAAACCCACCAAACACGGGGAGAACACGCAAACTCCATGCACATAGACCGTCGACTTTGGAGGTGTGAGGCCACAGTGCTAACCACAATGTGCCAGCTTCTGACAAAATGTATTTGCCAAAATTTGTTTTCATTTGTTGCCAGCTTGGAATGGACTCATTTTTAAACATGCCTAGCAGTGGAAATTGTATAAAAACATATTTAAAGAGTTTGGATTAAGACAAACAGCTAGGAATCCTAAAATACCCCTACTGTTTGTACTGTTTACAGAATTATAGGTCAGTTTAAGAGTAAGGATAAAACATCAATAGAGTCATGAGCCTTGTGAAAGACATCTTCATGCTGTTTAAAGATCTGTTGAGAACAACCCTCTAATTCTATGTTTAGATGAGTTGTTGCTCTTATAGTCACTAAATCAAAGTCAACAAAGTATCAATAATGTATTAATAGCTAAACTACTAGAGCTTAACATAAAACTATGCATGTCTGTTTACATCTTGCATAACTGTATACATGAACAAGTTTTGCTCTTGGCAGGACTGTATGTGTGCTCTAAATTAATAATGATTATCTTTTGACATATCAGAAAGAAATATCAGTAGTACTTTTATGTTTGGAAATACAGTTGTATTCCTGCAATTACATAACAGGCTATTTCTTTTATTTACATCATATTTATAAAAATATTTAAAAAAGAAAGAAAAAGAAAAAAAAGAAACTGCAGTCACTGAAAGAAGAAAAGTGTTTTTTTTTTTTTTTTTTTCATATTGGTCCTAAGAAGTTGAAGCATATTTTGCGCCATTATTATTATTCAGAAAAATATCACACAAACAGTATACTGTATATATCACATAAGCCACAAAAAAAGACATTGTGGCTTGTCTGAACATGTATTAGACCTGTATTGTGAAGAGCTACAGACGTACTGTCTCTTTTTGCACTACATTCAGTCCATGAAGGCCTTGGTAATGAGCTGATGAGTTGAATCAGGTGTGTTAAATGAGGTAGAACATTGAAGTCTGACGTCCTTGGTCCCTGGCCTAGAAGATTTCAAGCATGTTTAACACACCCATCCTGCCATCGCCAGTCCATTCTCACTGATGCCAAAGGCATAAAGCAGACACAGAGAGTTCTCTCTCAGTGTCTCCTACTGTAGCAACTCAACAACAACAACAAAAAAACAGTTTTTCTGATTTTAACTACATCTCATGTTTTTGACTTCAGCCAATACCTACTGCAGTTTGAGAAGCATCCACTGATGGAGGCGTCTCAGCAGTCAACAGCGATATGGAGGTACGCCTGTAGTTTTATCCCTATGCCAGCTATGGCATTTAAGGATTAGTTCAGCACCTGGGCTACTCTATGATCCCTCATAATGGAACAAAACTCATGGAGCTAAACGACACAACAAATCATTCACTCAGAGTAATCTGCACCTACTCACTCATGTAGAACTGTCAAATATAGAAATCTCACCAAGCTTAGATGATCCAAAAATCAATAAGTATTACACTATGCTTGTTGCAGTATGACATTTGAAAAAGCATGACCTTCACAAAGGTTTGCTATTTTTTTTCCTCCTCTAATAAATGCGTGCACATGAAGCCTTTTAATTAATTCTCATGAACTTTTATCATAATGACAGAGCCACCTGTTATTGTCAGTGCTTTTTTTATTGAAGAGCCATTTTGAACCTACAAATATAGCACAACTCTAGACACTGCTGCCTGGCTGTCTCCTGCACTGTCAGAACAGCCAAAGCAAAAAAGAACTACACTGTGATGCAGTATCCTGCCATCTGATTCATGGTGTATGACAGAATGTAAAGAAAAGAGAAGGCATGCAGGAAGAGCACCAGATAGAGTGGGGGAGAAAGAAAATGAGATGGCAACAAAATTGGGGTTGTGAGAACCCTTCTCCTTAATGGGTAAGTCAGGCGAGTCAGACTTGTCACAGCAGAGAGAAAGAAGCAAGGACTCTGCTCTTTAGTTTGCCATAAATTGAAAATGACATGTCAAGGAAGTTTACTTTTCCAAAATCAGTGATAGGTGAATAGGTGAGAAATTAAGCTTGCACAGCTAAGATGGAATACGGCATGTATTACTGCCAGAATGTTCATGTTACCGTGGTGCACACATAGTACAGATTACAAATTCTTTTTTTTTTTTTTGTAGTTTGGTGACATTACATGTAGAATAAAAATGTACATTGAAATAACAAACAACATTTATTTGCAAATATTCACAGCCACAAATTATTATTATTATTGTTGTTGTAATAATAATAATGAAGTAATGTAAAGTTCTAGCTTTTAGTATGTGTTAAGAAAAATCCGCAATTTTATTCAGTTCAGTTCATATGTTCAGATGTGAACGTATAATGTACAGTATGCCATTTTGTTGAGTAAAGAAAAGTTTTTTGATTTGGCTGAAAACAAATATTTAAGTGAAGCTCAACTTGGCTGTTTCTACATGGCTGTTTGCTCAGGTATCTGTATACGAATGAGCATATAACCTTCTTACTTACACACATGGACAAAATTGTTGGTACCCTTCGGTCAATGAAAGAAAAACTCACAATGGTCACAGAAATAACTTTAATCTGACAAAAGTAATAATAAATAAGAATTCTATGAATGTTAACCAATGAAAGTCAGACATTGCTTTTCAACCATGCTTCAACGGAATTAACAAAAAAAATGAACTCATGGAACAGGCCTGGACAAAAATGATGGTACCTCTAACTTAATAGTTTGTTGCACAACCTTTTGAGGCAATCACTGCAATCAGACGGTTTCTGTAACTGTCAATGATTCCTGTAACTGATTCCTGCACCTCTCTGCAGGTATTTTGGCCCACTCCTCATGAGCAAGCTGCTCCAGTTGTTTCCGGTTTGAAAGGTGACTTTTCCAGACAGCATGTTTCAGCTCCTTCCAAAGATGCTCAATAGGATTGACGTCAGGGCTCATAGAAGGCCACTTTAGAATAGTCCAATGTTTTCCTCTAAGCCATTATTGGGTGTTTTTAGCTGTGTGTTTTGGGTCATTGTCCAGTTGCAAGACCCATGACCTGCGACTGAGACCCAGTTTTCTGACACTGGCCAGCACATTTCTCTCTAAATCCCTTGATAGTCTTGAGATTTCATTGTACCCTGCACAGATTCAAGACACCCTGTGCCAGATGCAGCAAAGCAGCCCCAGAACATAACAGAGCCTCCTCCATGTTTCACAGTAGGGACAGTGTTCTTTTCTTGATATGCTCCATTTTTCCGTCTGTGAACATAGAGCTGATGTGCCTTGGCAAAAAGTTCCATTTTTGTCTCATCTGTCCATGTGACATTCTCCCAGAAGTCACCATGTAGTTTGGCATATTCCAGTCTGGCTTTTTTATGATTTGTTTTCAACAATGGTGTCCTCCTTGGTCATCTCCCATGTAGTCCACTTTGGCTCAAACAACGACGGATGGTGCGATCTGACACTGATGTTCCTTGAGCATGAAGTTCACCTTGGATCTCTTTAGAAGTCTTTCTGGGCTCTTTTGTTACCATTCGGATTATCCGTCTCTTTGATTTGTCATGAATTTTCCTCGTGCGTCCACGTCCAGGGAGGTTGGCTACAGTCCCATGGATCTTAAATTTCTGAATAATAGGTGCAACTGTAGTCACAGGAACATCTAGCTGCTTGGAAATGGTCTTATAGCCTTTACCTTTAACATGCTTGTCTATAATTTTCTTTCGAATCTCCTGAGACAACTCTTTCCTTCGCTTCCTCTGGGCCATGTTGAGTGTGGTACATACCATGTCACCAAACAACACAGTGACTACCTGGAGCCCTATATATAGGCCCACTGACTGATTACAAGATTGTAGACACCTGTGATGCTAATTAGTGGACACACCTTGAATTAACATGTCCCTTTGGTCACATTATTTTCAGTATTTTCTAGGCGTACCATCATTTTTGTCCAGGTCTGTTCCATGAGTTTATTTTTTTTAAATAATTCTGTTGAAGCATGGTTGAAAAGCAATGTCTGACTTTCATTGGTTAACATTCATAGAATTTTTTTTTATTATTACTTTTGTCAGATTAAAGTTATTTATGTGACCATTGTGAGTTTTTCTTTCATTGACCGAAGGGTACCAACAATTTTGTCCACGTGTGTATATACTTCCATGACTTCAAATTCTGTTTTTGTCCTTTCAGGCTGTGAATGACGGAAGACTGGACTTTGAGGCAGGGCTATACCTGATATACGTAAAATGTATTGAGATAGCATTCAATATGTCAAAGTTATTTTTTCTAAAAAGATACACTTAAATGTCACATTTCCCTTTTAAACAGAAACAAATGTCACATTTTAGACAAGAACAAACTAAAGTTCTTAGTTCTGTTTTGTTTAGTACCTGTGTGTGTGTGTGTGTGTGTGTGTGTGTGTGTGTGCGTGCGTGCGCGTGCGTGCGTGTCTGTCTGTCTGTCTGGGGGGCTCCCCTAGGGTGAACAAATGGTATAGTTTGTGTGCATGAGTGTGTGTGTATGTGTGTGTGCGTGTAATTCCATCATGAGATATCAGCCTGGAGCAAGCAGCCCTGTCACTTGCCAAGAAAGACAGAGCGGATGAGCAAATATAGAACACAGTTTTCTCCACTCTCCTAACACCAGATCAATACAGATGCATTATTATGAATAATTCTGTACTGTTTCCTATATGGAATGTTTTATTTCTGTTTCACATGTGGTGCTTCCTACAGTGCTGAGTGACATTAACTGCTCTCCTTTTTGCAAATTGAATGGTGAGTGTTATTAATCTCTCTCTCCCTCTCTCTCTCTCTCTCGCTCTATCTCTCTCTCATGGAGGTTAATGGCCCTTTGTCCTCTATTTGATTAGTTAATTTCTATGGCACTTAAATAAAAGTTAAACGAATACTGGCTCTGTGCCAGCTGATATTATTGACTTCAGTGTGCATGACGGAATGTAGATACAGTTAGTAGAACCAACAAAACACACACATACACACACACAAGGCAAAAGTAGGTGTGCCCATCTTGACATGGTTTTTCCAGTCTCTTGGATGGCTTTGGATGGTTAATACCGCATGCACACAATGCCACAGGGTACTAGTGCCATAAATGATGTGTTGAACACCTCTAGGTTGACAAAAAAGATTGGAAAAATCCAGTGACTCAAGTGAAAGGATAGCTATGTATTGATTCAGATCATAAAAAAATTGTATCAGCAATCAGCATGGTTAGGGAGCCAAGAAACCAAAATGAGCACTAGCTTCTTCAACTCAACAATAACAATAAAACATATAATTCATCCCTCACCTGTAGACACATTAGCTTTAAATCAGGGATGTGAAAACAATATTTACTTGGTGTGGCGCTGTGCCCCGAACGCATGTCGATTTTTTTTTCTTCGCTTTTTCGTTCTTTTTTCTGCATTCAGGTACGGTAACGTCGAGTCATTAATCACTTCGTACAACAGCATTCACCTTGATGCGCTACCAATTTAAAATCTCAGACATCATCCCATCCTATTACCTTATACAACTACACATTTCATCACAAACAATGTTGGTGCATCAGTGGATGGATCTTTTTGAATAACACTCTTTCCAAATCAATTTCAATTTCTTACCCACCACAAAGAGCGGAGATGCATATCGATCATGTTAGACAAACACAATTCTCTCAGCTTCAGAAACACATGGTGTAACACAATAGGCACAGCTGTCCACTCATCATGCCGCTCAAAAATTACACTGATACAAATGTAACTCCCTGCCAGTTAGTAATGCACGGTCACACGCTTTTGAAGATCTCTTAAAGTCTTGTTTTGCAGTGCCATCAAGTGGTGATCCTTAAAAATAGGTCACTCCCCTCGAGCCTCCCTATCGAACAGTTTTTGTGTGCAGATACAGGTAAAAAAAAAATTATGAAAACAACAATGATGTTAAATATTTGCTTACTGCCATTCAAATTCAAATGCTCAGGATTTAATCACTTTCTGTTATACTGTTAATTATCACTGAATGACTTGCTCTGAATTATGTTTAATTCATTTTACTCAAGACTTCAAAACAATACCATTTACTGATAATTATGACAAGGTTTGGTCTGCACTGGTAGCGGTATCTCTAGTTCTTCTGACTAGATATTATGTTTATAAAAAAGACAAGCCTGAATGCCTGTTTTTGAATGAGTAACTCAATAATTTTTTTCTCAAATTGTGCCCTGATGTCGGTCTCATATAAATATCTTGTTAATAAAACACAGTATAACATGAACACATCATACTCCGTCTTTATTTAAGGCTGAGAGTGCATGGCCCAGACAGTAGCATTCGGATCATTATATTATTATATGCTTTCATATAAAGACTACATAATGTTTTATGCGCTATTTTGAGCTCTGTAGAGACCATGACAATATTTTTTGATAGTGTGCACAGTTTATTGTAACATAGCCACAATAATAAAATGAGGTAATTGTAATGTGTGTGCACAAATTACTATTCATGATCTCCGTTTGCTATTCTTTGCTAAAAGAAGTCTACCCATGAATGTAAGTTTTTTTTTTTTTTTTTTTTTTTGAGAGCTCTCCCTATAGAGAGCTCTGGTACAGTACATTAACATTCAATGCTGGTAAAACATAATGCAAACAAAGGAAGATCTTTTGGTTCTGTTGAATGAAAGGTGAAGTCCAGCTACACAGTTACGCATTTATATAGGCTACCTTGATAGATAAACGAATGAGGCAGTAATTTACTTATTGCTTAGCCATCATGAATCGTGTGTTATAACAAACCACCATAGTTTTATATATATTTCCAGTTGAAGTTTGAACATGCCTTCTTCTTTATGCCTTTGATATTGAGATTTGTCTACTACTTATGCTATATAAAGCCTTCATAATGGCTCTAATCTGAGAGGTTGTTAATTGGTGAATTCTGAGGCTGGTAACTCTACATGAACTTCTCCTCTTCAGCAAAGGTAAGTTTTTGAAGCTTTTCTGGCATGGTCTTCATGAGATCAAGTTTCTTCATGGTGCTTGATGAGTTTTGCAAATGTACTTGACAGTACAGTTCTTTCAGGAACTATTTAAATAACAACTGACTGTTACTTAATTACTCGATGCCATATGTTTTATTTCATAGTTTCAGAAGAAAAAAAAATTCAAATTTGTGTCCAAAATTTTGACTGATACTATATACTACATAATACATATTGTCATTCTTAGGCACATAGTTTCCAGAGAGCTCCACAATCACAGTATATTTAGAGAAGAATACAAATAAACTGATCCGTGAACCCATTTAGCATCTCATGGACACATTAACTTAAGGTGCATACTATAGGACATTGTGTACAAGGATTTTTTCATGGCCCTTCCTGAAGGGTAAATACATGTATAAGCATAAAAAAAAAAACACATTTATAAAATAATGTACTTGCATGTAAGGGATTATGCATGATGGTGAACTGTGGTTTATGAAGTATATAATGTCATGGACACAGTAACTTAACATGGATACTATAGGACATTGTGTAAAGGATGTTTTCATGGCCCATTTTAAAAGGTAAATACATGTATAAGCATAAAAAAACAAGTACCATACCATATTCATATTTCATTAATTTTTTCATATACTGCTCTAAAAATATTATTCAAATCTCACGTGTGGTATAAAGCCATACATAGATGCAGACATAAATTACTAATTTAATGAGAGAGTCACAAAGTGAGATTAAATTACATGATTTATTGAATATAGAGACCACAGCTACATTGCAGGCTATTTTGTATTCACTGTTGCACTCTTACAGATGAAATGGGTTGGATCTTTAGTCACAATAACAGAAAATGAAACAGAAAGGACGCACAACTAGGACAAGCTTCATTCAGCCTAATTATAGGTGCAATTACATTTTGAGTATGTGTGCTTTTATTTTTCCATATACAACTCTGCAAAGTTCAGAGGGTAACTTCTAAATTATAGCTTTGAATTATAAAGTTTATGGCCCTGCTCATATGTTACAACTTCCCTGTTATTTTAAAAAGCTAATGCAATGTAGCTGAAAATTAAAAGGAAAATAATTGAAATGAATGCTCCAGGGCATAACATTATCCCCCGATATGAAAAGGATTGTAGATGACCACCACACCAGCTCAAAAAAAAAAAAAAAAGAAAAAAGAAAAAATAGGTGGAAACTGCATTCTTGGGATAGGAGAGGCATTAGGGTAACATTGTGAAAGGAGCTGGAACAGGTTCTTTTATGATTTCACAGCCATTTAATTTTAGGTACTCATGCAATATCCATGCTGATCCTAAGCAAAATGTAGGAATTGTGGGAGTGAGCACTTTCCTTTCATGCTTTTCTTCATTCACCCATCTTCAGTAACCCCCAGTAGCCTCTAGTGTCGATTTCCATTTGGTGTGTGTATGAAGTAGATGCAGCCAGAATTGCCGTTGATTTTTTTTTTTTTTTTAGAAAAGTAGATAGTGTGGGGTCAGACATTTGCTAGATATTGGCCTGATGATATCATCAATTAATTTTCATAGAATTGTGAAAAATGTTTATCAGAATAGAAAGTTTTTAATACTTTGTATAAAATGGCCATCTTTGCTTATACTATTACAAACTATTTATGTATTTGTACAATGACCTAGGCACTGAAATTTGTTGCTACTCTAAAAATTTGGACAACGGAACTATCTGACGGTTACTCTATTTAACTACTTAAGGCCTTTCTGTCAACCTTTTGTGAACTAGACAATGAAAACCAGTAAAAAGATTATACAGCATTATCTTGTGCTATACTTGTGGAAATTTTAGGGTATTACTTGATGTTCCTAATTGGGATACTACAGTCTCCTCCGATGTACTGTACTGCAAGTTAAAGCAATTATTTTATCATCATCATCATCATACATGAAACAATAGTTTTAAAAAAAAATCTGGCTTCATTTCCTGCTTCATTTTATTTCTAAAGGTCATCTTTTCTTTGAACCCATCCATTTGTCAAGTGAAATTACTGTAAGATGTGACTGACGTGTCCTTTTTGCCTAGGTGTTCCTTGGAAGATTGTGTAAATAATTAATAACTCTGAAAGTCTATTCTTGATTTGAGGTCTGGTTTTCATCTGTGAAAATGCAAGCCATTTCGAAGCTGTGAAGAGAGGGCAAATTGATTAGAGCCGTTTAATAAGCACTGGGCACAACCAATACTACAATTTGGAATGTCCTAAAATAGAAGGAAACCACCAATATACTAACAACATGACATTGAATAGGTCAGTCATGGAAAACCACAGCAGTTGATGGCAAACATTGCAAGTGCTGTGACGAAAAATCTCAAATAACAGTCAGTGCCAGCACAAACAACATCCCCAGGGCAGAGGTAATGGCATTACAATCCTCTGTTTGAAGAAGACCTTGACTGCAGAAGCCATACGAGAAGATGCAAGCCACTCATCAGCAGTAAGAATGTGAAATTCAGATTAGATTTTACAAACACGTATAGAGAATAGCCTCAAAATTCTGTAACTAAGTCACCCAGAGTGATGAAAATTTATTTATCAAGAAATACATATAGACCAAATAACAAACTGGCAACTGCAGAATTAATTCAAAAATCTACAAAATCATTCCGTGTGCAGTTATAGAGAGAAATAAATGGGTCACCAGCTTGATGCAGTCACTGCAAGCATGTGATGCACAGGCAAATATTGTGTTTTTCCACTGAGACTTTGCTACCTTACTTTTGCTCACCAAAGAATTGGATGGTCTAATACCAAATGTGTTATATGGCTAATAAAACATGTATAGACAAATTTTGGAAATAAGAATTCAAATTATGATCTGTTGTCTTATTAATAATAATGCTCATCTTTTGATTTCAAACTCAAATGTCTGCAGTGTATAACAAAAACAAAGAACTGTCTTATAGTCCATGAAAGAGTTGTATTTTTGTATAGAAAACATCGTCACTATTTGCATTTACCTTTTTTTTTTATTTATTTATTTTTTTAACTATGAACATACTGGTTGTTAATTTCATAATCAAAATAAGTAACCTACTTAGAATTAAGCAATCAGGAACATAATAAACCATGCTATCTAGCCTAGCTCTATGTTTGTTCACATTAAAACCAAGCAAAAGGTGCCATGAACTGCTCTCAAGTGTGCTGGCAAGGGAAAGAAAGTAAAGTACATATATTACTGCTAAGTGCTCTGTCGTGTGACACTTTCTCTGTACAGTCACTTCACTGCTCTGTGCTGAAAGAAAATACTCACGATCAAAAATCAAAATCACATCATTAACCACTGAATATTTTAAACACTGGAAACAGTGTATGAAGAAACCATGAGTTAATATACATTTACAAAGTAGTTACAAATGACATTCGGGGGGGGAAAAGGAAAAAAAGTTAGACTTTGTGATTCCCTACAGAGACTCCACTTTTTTTTGTAAGAAAGTTCACATCTAAATGAATGACCATACACAGGAGACTAAACATTTCAATTATTACAACATAGCCGGCTGAAAAAAATGGAGTTGAAATTATAATAAATTATTTGATATTACTTCCATGAAAAAGAAAATATATGCAGTATTCAAATTTCTTAGAGTATTTTTTAAATCTTCTATAAAGCATTCATTACATCGTGATTTAAATGATCTAGTATCCAATTCCAGTGTTTCATAACAGTGTTAACAAATGCAAAACTGATTACTACTTTAGTTCAGTTGCATAGAAAGTAATGAAGTTTTAGAGTGGCAAGTGGGTACTTCATAAATGATTTAGAAATAATTTGTAAATGTTCTCTTAGTAAATGCATTACAGATAAAAATTTCCAACAGGATACATATACTGGAATAAATAAAGGTTCCTCTCTCTCGCTCTTTCTGGTCACTTACATTATCTACATAAACACTAATATTACCTCGTGTTGTCAAACATAACATGAATCATCCAGCAATTATTTCGAAAATATTCATACTTTGCTTATGAACGTATTATTAAGGCTTAATGATTCATGAATATGAATTCAGGTAAGTGCCATTTCTTACACCTGTAATTTCTGTAATGTAGGACCTTGAATTGGTTCATAATTAAATTACTATGCAATTTGTATAACAATGTTTCACAAAGAAGCTTTGCAAAAATTCAGGTGTAGAGGTAACGTTAAATAACAAACGGGAGTGGACAATGACTCTCTAAAAACTACATGAGAAGAAACGTTGAGATAAACAGAATGATTATACACTCAGAGCAGTTCCTTAAAAACACTATTCTAACACATTGTATTAGAATTATACCCTTTGCTCAAAACCAGCCTCAAGTCTTCATAGCATTAATTCCACAAGATTTTGGAAACATTTCTTGGAGATTCACATCCATGTTGACATGACTGCATTATACAGTTCCGTCAGAAATCTCCCACTCTACTCTTCTATTGGTTATCTCTTCTGATCTGGTGACTAGGAAGGCTTAGTCATGTTAATGGAATTTAACAATATGTATTTTACAAGTATGGTTTAAATGAGCAGATTGTGTATGAATCCTGTGCAAAACATAGTACTGTAAATGGGTTGTCTAAAATATGTGGTCTAAAAGCCTAAAATAAGTGCTCATCTTTGAAGATATTCTATTATTTTTAAAACTGCAGCCAAACGCTCTAGAAACTTGCCTTTGACCAAAATCTCAAGTTACATAAAATCCCTGCATCATCTTTCAATATGTGAAAAAACCCAAAGCACTTTATAACCAAGAAAGCCATTCATACAGCAAACCAGCCAGAACAGTATGACGACCTACAAATATTTAGTAGGTCGATAATTTTTCCACCAAAACAGTAATGCACTGTGTGCTCGAACACCTTTCTGAAAGGAAGCAGCATTAACCTTTTTAGCAATACGTGCTACAGTAGCTCCTCTAGTGCATCAGTCTACACAGGCCAGCCTTCAGACCCCATGTGCATCAGGGAGCTTGCACTGGTTCATTGGTTTTTCTCCTTTGGACCATTTTAAGTAGGTCCAGACCATCGCAGACTGGGAACATGGCACAAGAGCTACCGTTTCAGAGTTGCTCTGACCCAGTCCTCTAACCAACACAATTTGGCCCTTGTTACAGTAGCTACAGTTGCAATATCTCATTGCAATGGCACCAGGATGTGGGTAGGATATATTAGTGTTGTAAACAGAAAAATTGGCCAGTGTAAGAAATTTAGTGACTGTGAAAGTACAAATTATAATGGCTAGAAACTCCAAAAAAGCAGCTATTGAAGCTCAAAATTAAGGTTAATGCTGGTACTCATAGAAAGGTTTCAGAACACACATCAGTGTTTTCAGTTGCAAAGGGTGGGTGGGTGGAGGCGGGGTGGTGACTCAATGTTAGGCAGGTGGTCATAACATTATGGCTGATCCATGTATGGCTTATAAATGGAATAGCATACAGGACAATTAGACAAAAACAGCTGGATGCATCTGATCCACCTCAATAATGTATCATTGATTCATTGTGGCTGTTTTAAACGTTGACTGCATCATGAAAAAACATTAGTTACCAAGAAAAATCTTTGTTGCGTATCTTAATTAAATTGTACCCCATAGGAAATCAGTAAAGGAAATTTGATAAATATAATTAGATTTTTGGTCCTTTTTCTTTTAATTTTTTTGTAAATTTGCATACATGCCAAAACTAAACCTAATCTATTATAAGTGTGATTAAGAAAGAAAGAAAGAAAAAAAAACAGACATTTCTAAATATATGCCTAGTGGAGTTTAAATATTTTTATTATTATTTTAATTCTGTGGGTTAAATGCCTTATAGGACACATACACATGTTGGAAAAATTAACTTTATGTAAATCAGCAAATGAAATGAATAACAAGGAGTAAATCAAATCACACTTGAGAGTTCTCCAAAAATTAATGCAAAACCCTTCAAAGATTGCATACGGCAAGATCAATTTAAAACAAGAAAAGAAAAATCCAGTGTCCTGAGGTGATTAAACTAAAAATCACAGTTGTAAGAGTAAGTACCATAAGCAGTATTTAAATGAGAAAATATTATATATGGAAACGTGAAGCATGAAATTCTAGAAACAAAAATAAATGAGAAGCAAAACCATCATGTCTTCTATTAAAATATAATCGCTTTAGCTGGTGAAAGAATTGTTTAAATTCAAATGATGTATTTATAATTTTCACATAGTTTTCAGTATCTGGGCACTAAACTAGAGTACAAACCAAATGCATTCTACAAGGTTACATATTGGTGGCTACATTTTACTGCAAGACACTTTTGAGTTCACAAAATAGACACTGATATTGCAGTTAGGCATGACACATTGTTTACAGTAAGCGGTGACTGCACATACACACACACAAAAAAAAGTTTTCCTGTATTGCACTTTGGTAAAAATTTGTATATATTTGACAGATTTTATTAAACATATTCCGAATACTAAGGAAATAGAAGCAACATCATCCAGATGTTCAGCCATACCATTAGAAGAGGCTACATATGTGCAAAAATAAAGCTCATTCAATAAAAATAGCAACTTATGACTTTGTCAATACCCAAACAAAAGTAGCAGTGCCACAAGCAGAACTGTTCAAACAATCTGCACCACATTCACATTACAGATGTTTTGCAGAAAACTTGACTTTTACATGCTCAGCTTGGCTTCAATATCAACTGGCCACGCTGCTTATGTCAGTGCATTTCTCCTGGTGCTATTAGACACTTAAAAAAAAATCTGAATTCGCTCATATTACAAATAAAAGGTTATCACTCAATAATGATCACTTGCAAGAGATAGTAGTATAGTTCATTTAAGTATAAATACATCAAATATTTCAAAAGTCCTCAAAACCCCAAACTGAATGTAAATAAAATATAGCAGACATACCAAAACCGACACATTAAAATAAATCTTTTCTAGGACCCATCAAGCATGATGCCTTCCATGTTTTAAATTTAGGGAGAAAAATATTTAATTGTGCAGTAGAAGAGAAAAATACTGAAATATGTACAGACAAGTAGTCAATCCCTAAAAACACCAAAACTCTTCATATAGACAAAATCTGCTACAACTTTTACATAGCGCCTTGTGTACCAAGTCAACAGGGTATCTCTGGTCACTTTTAAATAGTGTTAAAGGTGCTGGTTAAAGTTAGAGTTCAACTGCATGCTATTGACTCACTCCGAACAAACAGCATATCTACATTGGAGCATTTCATCCATCCAACCACCATGGGGAGGGGAAATAAAAATAAATAAATAAATGTGATCAGAGATACTTATAACAGCAACACTTATTTCATATATGCATACACAATTTAACAGTTTATGTTCTTTTTTTTTTTTTTTTTTTAACTCAAATTGAATTATGACAGCAATGTGTATAATTATGTTTCCTCTAAAGAAGTCAGTAGCCGCATCATTGTTGATGCTATCAAAAAGGCATATATTTTTCATGTTGAAGTGCGTGCGTGTGCGCGCATGTGTGTGTATATAAAATGGAACACTGAACTGCAAAAAGAAAAATATGAACATGGAAATAATTTCTTTATTGCAAACTCTACATACCATGCTATACTAATTATCTTAATCTCCTTTTTACAGTTATAATTATGAATAAATAAAATTGTCATCAATAGATTGCTTTAAATTTGTACTACTTTTGTTTTTATTTTTTTGTAGCCTCTGCCAAACAAGGAACAACCAAATATCAGCAATATTAATATTACTTATATTAAGATCTAATATCAGTATTTCTTCAAAAGGAAAAAATTACAACAGCACTGTGTGAAAATATGCGCCATCGATTAAAAAGCAAATTCTCCAACATAAAGCTCTTAATTTTAGCTACAAAAGGATAAAACAACTGTCATGGACTATAATTTTTTCAATAACACACATAATAGCTTAGTCCCATTGTAAGCTCATGGACTTGCTGAAAAGTATTGTTAAATAATTAAAACAGGAAAGGAAGAAAGTCCTCTGACTTCAAAGTCTTTCCCACCACCTCTAGGCCATGTTTCCAATTCTGATGAATCTGGAGTGCTACATGCATGTAAGTTGAGTGTATGGGAAACTACATTCTACAGTAAACAGAATAGGAAGGTGTATGGAAGGCCCCGCCAAAACACAAAACATACACGCACACACACACACGCAAACAGATTGGGGAGGGGGAAAAAAAACACTGGAAAAATTAATTGTTGCTTTGTGAAATAATTTGCCATTGATTACTTATATGCATCGTGGTGTACAGGTCTATTCCTTCTGATCGGGCGTCAGTCTTTGGAGAGCTGAGAGCTTGAACGCGTGCTGGTGTTAGAAAAGAAGTTCAAGGGCTCCTCTGGTGCAGCAGGGACAAAGGACACACCTCATGCTTCATGATGGGGTTATAAAGAAAAATCTGCACATGCTGGTATGTCCTGGCAGTGCTGTCATATACTGACAAAAAGCCAGAAAAACATCTTCAAGGCTGAGATAGAAGCTAGAATAAAGTCTCATACTCCACAGACCCATTGTGCTTGTGAAGATTCAAGCACATGCATTAGATCCCCAAGACCAAAGTATATACAACAGTATATACACAACAGATCTAAAGTATAGATCTCTTGCTACAAATACTAAAAGCACCTTTTGTAATGATGTGACAAAGTGATTCCTTAATATCCCTCCAATGCATCGTTTTCCTACCTTTTGATTGATTCAACACGCATGACATCACCCAGCAGCTGGTAGATATGCTCAAGACACAAGTGAACATTGTATAAACCTGTATACAAAGGTCGGTAAGTAGCAACAGTAAGTACAATAAATCAAGGGGTGGAAATTTAAAAATTAAAACTCTCTCTCTAAAAAAAAACAAAACACAAATCCCAGCAGAAGTTCAGGAATCAGCTGTTAAATCAGCAAGTGTCAGTTGAGATGTGCATAATGCAGTCCTGCTGGTTGAATTAGTGTCCGTGCCACCTTCATGGATCTGCAGACCCTCAAATCAGTGACGGCTCGAACTAAGACACCAACTGGAGTGAGACAAGCAGGCAGAAAAAGACGATGGGGTATACAGAGGGCTCAAGGTGCTTACTCATAACTGGTGAACAATACTATCCGACTGATTGGCTCTGCCGTTCTGTGGGAGCCGCTGCCACTGGAAGGTGGTGCTGAGAGAGCCCACTTCCTCCTCCTCATTCTCCTGCTCTTTCGCAAATTCCATGAAAACCTGACACCAAAGCAGATATGTATTTTTTTTTTAAACATAATAAATTATACATATCATTTAAAATATTCTAATAGGAACAAAAGTTTATAATTTATTGCAGCACTATGCATTTTAACTAACCTGCTCCAATGTAGACTGGGAAAAGTTGTATTCTTCAAAATTGAAGTTTTGCTTAGCTGCGCATGGGGGTGGGGAGGGGATAAGAAAGAGTAAGAATAAGGGCTTTAAAAACAAAATTCAATTACCATATGGTATTCACAGTTCTATCGCCACTCACCACTCTCTAACTGAGAGAAAGACTTGGCAAGTGATTTAACATCCTCCATTGGAATCTTATAAACCATCAAAGTGGCAAAACTGCAATAGAACAAGCAAACAAAAATATCAATAGAAGCCAAGGAGCATATTGCTTCTTCACTGCTCTTTGAAACTCTACAAAAGATTTCTTTAAAAAAAATAATAAAAATAAAAATTATCCTGACCACATTTTTCTTATAATAATATACTCATCTCACACACTATCTCCGTCCTATACACGTACCTTTCCTGACGTGCGGCATGAGGAAAGATCCTCAGTATCTCCTTGTGTAGTAGTGCCACCTGCTGGAGGCCTGTGAGCTCTTCTCGAAGCTTAATCTCGAGACTGTAACCTCGACCATATTTCCCTTTCAGGTGCTGTATGGAACCAATGCACCTGCAGAAAAAGCCACACTATAAAACAACTGCCTTGTATTGTCATGATCAATAACAAATCTAACCATATAATAATAATAATATACAGTATTTCATGAGTATAAGGCAACATACATCATTCTTAAAACAGCAACCTTTATCTTACAAACCACATGTAATATTATATTTATATTTGAAAGAAAAATTATGCAGACCGTAACTGGCCAGAAACCATGATGGCCACTCGGTCACACACAGCTTCTGCCTCCTCCATGTAGTGCGTTGTCAAGATAGCACCACGCTGTTTGTTTTTAAAGGCCACACGCATCGCTCTCCTGGCACAATGAACAATGGTAACACACAGAGTACCCTTTTATGTGTACAGTTATAGAACAAAGAATCCTTGTGCAGTAACAATTATACACATTTTTAAAGACCATAGCTCTACTGCACAGTAAGAATGATCACACTTAACTATATCCACCACACAACATTTTGACTGAAAGTATACATCAGAACAACTAAAACAGTTCTCACCACATACGCTGCTTAGACTTGGGGTCCATGCCAGATGATGGTTCATCTAGGAGCACAATCTGAGGGTTGCCCAGCATGCTTAATGCAAAACACAACTGCAAAAAAAAATATTTAAATACATTTTTATAATTTTTTTTTTTTTTTGGAGTTCTGTAGTAAAAGGTCATTCTGTTGTGTCATTTGATGTTACTCTCACCTTCCTCTTAAGGCCTGCAGACAGTCTTTTAGCTTGTTTATGAAGGTGCTCCTTCAACTCCAGTGCATTAACCACACTGAATGGTAACACACACACACAACAAATCAAAATGACTCAAGTTTCTAGAAAGAATAATATTTTACAATTAGATTTACCCTATATTTGTAGTCATTAACATTATAAACGCACTGTTCCACAGCAACAATTTTCAACAAAATGCAACATATGAGCTAAAAGTAATACATGAGCATAAAAAAAAAAACAAGGTATACAGTGGGCATTGAAGAGGTACCGTCTTATTATGTTCGGTACATCTTTGGGGTATAAACCCTTAATTGCAGAATAAATCTGGAGGTGCTCCTGTAGGGTGACCCTCGGCCACAAGGGGTTTCCCTGAGGACAGTACCCTACATGATCAAGTGGGTTATCCACTGGTCTGAACTCCGTGCCATAGTCTCCCATCAAAATCTGCAAAAAAAAAAAAAAAAAAAGGGAAGTGTGTAAAACTATTTGATGAGCTATTGTCTAAATTTGTAGCTTCCACACCTATAGGGAGATATACCTCATTTATTAAAGCAGCAGTTCTCAAAGCAGAGCCTGAAGAAACTCATGGGTGAAGCATTACCAGAAGATCCATAATAGATTTTTTAATTTCTTACAGGAACTCATAATACTTATTATGAATTTTACTGTATATATTACTGCATGCTTATAGTTGCAATTGAACACGCTTAATTCAAACCTCAACAACTCGAGCGCAAGTAGTACTATAAATACTGTCAACTCAGATTTAATGTCTTCTATCGCTGGAAAGTTCAGGAACAAGAAAGACTCTAGGGCTCCAATAAATAGCCAGAACATTATATATTACTCAGAATATTAATGGACCGTGAAATTTATTTTACAGTTAAAGGGGTTCCTGGCTCCAAAAAGTTTGAAAACCCCAGCATTAAAGTGTAATGAGATGCCATGAGCATGATGTTGCACATCATGCTTAATTAAAAGATGCAAAAAGACCCTAATGTAGCCCTTTAAGTAGCCATAAATTAAAGAGTGACAGTAGGAAACACACTTGTCCTGCAGTGGGAGTCGTGTCTCCGGACACCATGTGCATGATCGTGCTCTTCCCTGCTCCATTAGGTCCCAGAAGCCCCAGGACCTCACCTTCAGATGCCAGATAACATTAGGTTAACAGGCGTTTATACCCACAACGTGGACAGATACAAAAAAAATAATTAATAAATAATCCCATTCGAGAAGGGAACTGACAAGTCAGTCAGTACCTTTTCGTACACAGAAGGAGATGTTCTTGGCAGCAACTTTCCTCTTTTTACTGAAGGAAAAGCCATCTTTCCTCACCAAGTACTCCTTCCTTAGATTACTCACCACAACCACTGGTTTCTAAGCAAACAAAAAAGCAAGATGCAAATGGTCATTCAGTGCATTCAGGTCATCAGCTGACTCCATTTTATTACCAGAAAGTTGACACACTTAGACATGACAAACTTAAGCAACCCAAGATCATAACACTGCATCCAGAGGCTTGTACATGCATGATAAATGATGGGTGCATCACTTCATGTGCTTACCTTCTTACCCAGTCACATCACTTAGAAAAAGGGACAATCTGGACTCATTGGACAATATGGTCCTTTTCCTTTGAGCCAAATTTTTATGCTCCCTAGCAAACTGAAACCTTTTCTTTTGATTAGCCGCAATAAAAAGTGTTTTCTTATAGCCAAGCAGGTGACATCACATGGTGTGCATATGGAAATGCTCTTACGTTCACTATTAAACATAGCTATGGTTTTACTGGTGATTTTTCTACACTTTTTCTCAGCTGATGGTCTGCCACTGCACTACACAATGTTTACACAGATGATACTATTGACCAGAGCAATGTGGTCAGATTGATGGAGTTTAAAGGAGGGGAAACCAGAACTGAAAACAAACTACGACAAAGAGGATTTAAGAATAATTGGAGAGTTGGGTTTAACAGTGGTGCAAATGTATCGCGCTTGTGATTGAGACCATGTTGAGTAATACCTTTGTATCAAGGAAGAGTTACTCTACCAACTTGCAATACCTTGTCAGTACATAAATAAAATAAAAACACCCACTTTTGCATTACTTTCAGTACAGCCTTTGTATTATGAACAGAACTAGCCCTCTCACTAAGTATTCCTTTCGGAAAAGTTAATGAAAATTTGTATATTAAAAACTTTGTCAAGAGAATTTGTCATGTTATACAAATAGTTTTAAATAATTGCATATTTTAATCAATGTTTAAACATTTATTGAGATTCTCTGAGGTATAATTGTAAAACCAGTACAGTAAGTCTTGGGCTGGTTTCAGAATATGCTTGAAGGCAGTGTCCATCTGGGAAGCACTATTCAAAGAGTTTTTAAGCATTTGTCTGAATATTGTCAAATTATATAGCCCTTTACAAAGCAGAATCCATCTGTCGTCGATTATCTCACAAATAAATACAAGGGAACAACTCCATTGGCAGCCATGCATGCTCACGCCATTAGAAGAAGTGGTACATGTCAGATGATGGAAAGATAAAGAGACGGAGAAGGAGAACTGTTCATTATTCTAGTACATGATTCTAGTACATGACTTATGATCTTAGAGTCCATAATTCCATAATTTGCATAATTATACAAGTTTTTTAAAGATGTTTTTGGCAAACAGTAAATCTAGTCTTTCTGTTTTAGATTTTTTTTTACATTTATTAATATGTTGACTTAAACAGATACACCTACCTCCTAATTCTTCAGTCACATTTGTTTCTCCATGGTCATCCAGGCCAATTTCCTGAGCTCACATCTGTTATTTTCTTTTCAAAAATTTAACAAATGGCATTTGAGAACACCAAATGTTCTTCCTATCTCTCTGATTTTTCAGCCAAAATTAGGGTTGCTTTAGTGGCAGTGACAGCTCTTTGTACACAACATTTAGAGTTAACATCCAAATGAAAATGGCATACTTAAAACCAACTCTACTTTGCTTATTTGTAAGGGCAATAATGAGGGGATAACACACACTTGGAACAACATGGTAGCCAACTGTTCAGTGGCATTTATTCCTTTAAAGGGAGTGGGCACATAAAAAAAGGCTCAGATTTCTTCACTGTTCATCTGTTTTCGATGTACACTATATAGCTTATACATTTAAGAGGAAAGACAGCAATTTCATATGCACTGTTTAATTTAGCATTTGACTATCGGACATAATGCAAAAGCAAATAATCCACTCCAGCCACCCAAAAATATTACCCGTTTCCAACACTATCACATATTTTTGCATAGAAAATCAATCAAAACATTTAGAAAAGACATGCATAAGGAAATAAACTATGAAATAAATAGATATTAAACCTCACTCAATATTAATTTATGATTCCTCATGGCACCAGCTGCTTTAATAACAAAACTTAAAGTGGCTCCCTTTTCTTCTTGCTACTGTCTTTAATAATATTCTTGGAACCCATTTTGTTCAAAATGCAAAAAAAAAAAAAAACCTAACCTCAATTCACTTGGCTTTCCACTGACATAAACAAGTTTTGAACGGACGTATGCGGGAGCTGTTCGTTTGAGCTCCGTTTGGTAGTTTGTATGCTGAAAATGCTTCTTTTGCCGAGGCAAATTTCTCACAAAATTAGATGCCAAGGTACCCCTGTACATTTCCCAAATTTATATATATATATATATATATATATATATATATATATATATATATATATATAACACACACACACACACACAATACACACACACACACACACATTATATATACCCCATAATTTAACTATTTACTGAGCATTTGTGTGATTCAAATGTCTAAATGCAATAAAATTGGAATAAAATAAAAAAAATAAATATATTATACAAACACATACATAAACATTTACAAAATGATTTGTAATTTAAATCCAACCTCTTCACAACACTGACAGGTAACAGCCTCCCTCACTCGTGCTTTTTCCACCATAACATCTTCATCCTCATTAATATTCTCCTCTGGGTTCCTCTGCACTTTGCCCTTGGCTTTACATGAAATCCTACAGCAAGGACATCCAACAAGAGCTGTTAAGTATAGAGATCATGCAGCCTACACACATATGACTTTAGAAAGGACAACCGTGAGATTAATCAGAAATTATATTTAAAAAACAAAACAAAAACATGCTAACAAAAAAAGAGAACCTGCACAGCTGGTCATTTTTCATTGTTTGGCCTCCACAGCTGATCTCTAGCCATCGCAACAAGAAGAGCAGAAATATGCACTGGAAGTAAGGCTGCAAATACAATAAAATATTCAGTGTTAAAAATATTTTAAAAGTGTATAAATATTAAAAGATGCATCGATTAACTTTTTCCAGATAATGATTTTCTCTTTTCCTAAGAACGATAAACAAATATTTTTGTAACCTGTTTTAAAATGTACTCTCTTACTCAAACAAATTTAAAAATAAAAAAAGTCCTCCAGGTTACTAAACAGAGTGTTTTTTTTTGTCTTGCTTTTTGGCATGAATAAAATGCATCTGAAAATGAGGTCACAGTTACCAACCACAATTTTTTTTCATTGCTGCTCACACACCAGGGGGAAGGAGGAAAGTCCTATCGCAAAAGTGGATTGGCTTGTGTCAATAATTTACATGAGAGTACAAGAACTGTATGCCATTTCTTCACCATTGAGAGCCCAGTTAATTTGCTCCATAGTGACCTGGATTTAAACTCTCCATCTATAGATGAAGGGGTGAACGCTTTTCTTGGGAGCCTATGCATTATCAGCACAGAATCAGTTATTTCTAAAGATGATCAATCTGAATGCCCCACACTGTTTATTGCCGATCAATTTTAGAGAATATTAGAATATTAATATTAAGAATATTACTGATTCTGGCCACTGGCCGAGCGATCAGTGTGCTTTAGTAAATATACACAAAATCAAAGTAAAAAAAAAATTTTTTTAATTAAAACTCACAGCAATAACAGCAATAAGTAGACTCTTCCAAAGGAAATCCTCATGGAAAGATTGCAAAAATGTAGCCTGAAATTAGACAGATTCAAAGACAATTATATGTTAGTTTATTTTATTTACTGTCCAACATGCATACCCTAACTAATGAATTTCACATAGTTTCTACAAAATCTTTTGTACCCAATGTACCTTTTTGGATCATATTCATAGCACCATACAACATACTGAGCATAGCTTTCATATGCGCATAATAAATATTGTGAATAATATCAAATTACACAAGATTACCTTGGTGATGTAGTTAAGGCAACCCATCAGAGGATACAATGGGTTAAGGAAACACAGGACATTATGTAGGAAATGCGTTATTCCAGGATAATCATTTACAAAGAACAGCTGGACAATGGAGGCAGACACTACACAAACCTGAGACAAAAAACACATTTGAATAGTCAATTAGCATGGGTTGTATTTCAGAATAATATGTCAGGCATTTGGTCTTTTATTTTTAACTACCTCTTAAACTTGTTGCTTAAAGTTAAAATATCTCGGCCTGTGACCTACCATCATAGACACGACGGAGAAAAAATCTCTGTTGCTCTGGACTTTAGCAAACATGAATGACACACAATATGTGAAGAGGATTGTGGCTGGGCAGAAACCAATGAGACAAATTATCTAAAAAATAAACAGGAAAAGAGAAATGAGACTGTGCATATAAACAATTTTCATGTGGACATGGGCTGTTTAAGCAAAGTTGCAAAACTACAGAGAAAGCATTGTAAGGCAGAAAATAGGAGCTGTACTAAAGAAAAAACACATGTCTGATTTATTAGTATAGTCAAAATCATACAGCGATCATCCACGTGCCACCGTAACACAATAATCAATGACAGTGATTCTGTCACTTGTTAGTGGTCATAGTTTATCTAATAGTTTCCAAAGAAGGAAAAGCTTTTTCTTACAAAAGCCTAAAGTTATGGAACAGCTTTTCAATTAAAAGTTCATGACACAGCCTTAGTGTTTAAGTCAAGTCTAAAAACTTCTTTAAACTTATATAGTTTTATGGTGAACTGGTATGTTTGGAATGCAATTCCCCCATTCTCACTGATCACTCAGGTTTGGTGGCATAAAGAGGCTGGGTGCTTTACTTCCATGAGAGCCTTGATGTTCGTTTCCTTATGAATCACCCATTCCAGTAAAGTTATTGTATTATATATTATAGCTAGTCCTGTCAAAGTCTCTGCTGGCACTCTTCACAAAATGTACATCGACCTCATCCATAAGGTGACTGAGTATATCTGTTCTCTTTCTCAAGGTACACTTGGTACTTGAGTTAGCAGTTACAGCTAAAATGTAGGTTAAGAAATGAGAGGATGAACTGGGTAACCCTTTTATAATTGAATACAAAAGAAGATTAATCTATTATTACTGTGTCCACTTATACTAAGATTTTAAACATGTCAGAGCTTAATGGAAAACATTTTTAGACTGTGCTTTTGTTCTTACCACAGCCAAGACATTGCTGTTGGAAAGCAGGTCTGTGGAGTGAAAGGCAAACAATGTGCAGGTCATACAGATGAGGATGAGGTAGTAGAAGGGAATATCTATAGCTGCCTGCCCACACCAGTATGCTGATGGCACCAAACCAGAGATCCTCAGTGTTGACCGACACTTTAGCTAAAGCAGATGCAAAACAAACCATAACTTAATCAATACTTTGCTTTTAAATGGATTTGCTTTGAACAGATTGTTAGAATAAATGGCATTTGTGGTTACCTAAAGCTTTTTAGGTAAACATAATTTTAAAAATGAATATATAGTTTAAAGATTTTACAAACGAATACCTCTCGATCTCGTGTATGGTCCATAGCAAAATAGGCTGGCATTCCAGCTGCCAGCATACCCAGTATCACAGCCTCAATGTATACCAGAGCAGAGGATGTCGAATCTGGCATTTGCTACAGTAAAAATAAACAACATTACAGTTAGAACCTGGACCACTCTAATGTTACTCATGCGATCCTGTCACACATACTAATGTAAATGATGTCACAAAAAAGAATGGAAAACTGAAGTAAATTTGTTACACTCACATAGTCAAAGGGTTTGGTCCAGGTGTTTATGCGTCCAGTACCATTGTAGCCTCTGAGGAGGGCATTGCTTAGAATATTCACTGCCATTGGCAAAGAGTGCACTGTGGTACTGTTAAATGCTACACAGTAACTAAAACCCTAAAATAATAAAATGAGATTTTCATTGGGGAAAAGAAAAAAGTGACAGATCACAAACGATGACCAAGACACAAACTCGAAGGAAAATTGCAGCAGAGAGGCATCGGGGCAAAAGGCACAAAAGGAAATGAGCATTTACTGGATTTAGATTGTGCTTCATGGTGTCTTTCCAAGCACCACTACACAGATAAAAGCCCTTAATTACTGACATACAAGAACACTCTTATTACTGCATAGCTTTTAGCTTAAGAGGATCAAGAGGTCCGTTATGACTCCACTCCACTTTAAATGCATCACTTACACACCCAAACAAATTAACAGGGTTGTTTATATCAAGCACAATAACAGTTTAATGTTTATCCCTAAACAACCATAACAATTATCAGCAAACTGTTTTCGCTAGACTAAAGCCAATGTAGATAAATTAAGACTGTTGCCTCACTACCGACACAAAAGTGTTTATCTTTCCGTTCAGTTAACTGCAAGTTTGACTTACGTTACTGGACCCTGTTACATTGATGGCAGCACTGTGAGGTGCAGCAGACATGTAGTCCGATTTCTTTGTTATTTCCACCTTAATGTCCTGAGACTCCAGGTTATGAATAAAGCTGGATATATCAGAGTCTATGAAAGTAAATACAAGAAGAAAAATACTTCAGTCAAAACCCCACAATGTGGTATAAGCTAACAGTCTTTCCTATTAGTAAAGCAGACTTTCCCCTATAGTGAGAACCATTTAAAGTAATCCCGTTAATGTATTCCTCTAATTTACACATTAACTTCCTGGTATTGATAATCTGTCAGTATAGGCAGAGTAGAGTATATTTACATTCAATTAAGTAAATTATCTGCCCGTTTGCTCAGGCATTTTAAAAGTCAATAAACTAAACCACATCCAGGAGAAGCATGCAGACAGACCAGAAGAGTTGAGCACAAGCAAGCTGGTGGCATATTTGTGAGGCGCTTCATGGCTGCGAAGCAGATAAATAGGCTGGAACTGTCTCTCCGGGGAGTGGATCTGAATATTCCCAGTAGCTAGTGACAAAACCAGCACTGCAGTCAAGAAGACCAGGAACAGCGTCAAACTAGTGTTTGAGAGGAAGACCAAGAAATAGATAAGTAAATATTATACATCCCTAATGAAACCAAGAAATACCACTGTATAAATGAGACATGATTTTGTAGTGCATTAACCACAATCACCTGTACAAGATGGGTTTCTTTTCCCTCTGCAGGTTAAGCATATGGAGCCAGGCTACAGTGCTAAACTGCTGCCTCCAGAGGGTGTGGCCTGTCACTGCATCATGCCTGTCCTCTGAAAGGCTGAGCAGTCTCTGGTCGACATCATCCA